>VZSC01019994.1:207618-246696 GCA_013398225.1 Steatornis caripensis | reverse complement strand
AGGCCGGCCGTCACCGGCGACCCTGGCCTGAGGGGATCGGGGTCCCGGGCCGCGCGGGCAGCACCCGGGCCGAGGGGGTCGTAGGGGCTTTTGTAGACCCTAGAAACCGGCGTCACGGCAGCTCGCTGCCAGCTCGCAGTCTTCCTACCGAGACCGCACATGTCAACGCTGGTCTCTCTGCGTGCCAGCCCTCCTCTTCAACAGGGTGCTCATAAATCTTTCTCCCACTCCGGTGGAGCAGTAGCCTGTCTGTCTTCTGGTCTCTCTAAGTTCTTTCTCGGAAATTGCTAAGTTTTCTCGTTCTTTGTTTTGCAAGCCTTTCCTCCCATTACTCTTTCAGATCATCCCATGTCACATCCTACACGTTTGGCATGTTTCTGAATGCAGTAATTATGTGTCGTGGCCTTGTCACTGTGGCTGAACTGAACTTCTTGTTGCTTTCTTAATTCTTTTTGTTATTTCTCTCTTCTCGCATCAATGTCATATTTAAATGTCATGGCTTTTTCTTCCTCAGCATCTCGGCGTCTTCACAACAAAATACAGGGGTTTGTTTTATCCCGTTTTGACTATTGTAGTGCTATCTTTTCTGTCATTTTGCATTGGATTCTTTAATTCCAAAAGATTATTTTCTGTGCTATGCAGTTACAGTAATACAGGCGTCGTCTTTGAATTCCATCAGTTGCCCATGATTTTAATTTATATTGTTCTTAATTTCCTGGGTCCTGTAGCCTCTTGCACAGTAAACTGTCATTCTGTTGAATGATTACCTCTCTGCCATTTTCATGGCCACTTTTTTGGTGTTAGACCAGTTCAGATTGCTACAACTTATTCTTCCTAACCTTGCCTTTCCGCTAACCATTCTAAGCCTGAACATCTGTGTGTGCTGAAACAAAGGTGAGGGAAGGAAGAGGTCAGGTAATATCTGGCTTGTTATAGATGCCATGAAAGAATTGCTAACTGTGATTAAATCTTCTTTATTCTTTAATGTTATATGCAAGTGTAATTAAAACTCCATTTATTTAATTTCACCCTCAAAGCTTTCAGTCTTAAAATGCTGATAAAATTTTTAACATTTCTATCATTCTTTATCTTTCTTTTAGTACCACAAATTTTGGCTGAACTAACTGGTAATTAGTTTTGTTTTGTAGCTGTAGTTTCATAGCTTAAATTTGGTGTGCTTTGACCTGACTGTTCCAGTGTGTGTTTGAAGTCCCTTGTTTTGGTGGGGGGGTTTTGCCACCTGATTACAGTTATGTGGTGCTGAAGTGGATTTTTAAGAATCTCCAGAAATCTTGGCTTGTGGATGCAAATTCAAAATTTGTATTCAATTGTTAGCACATTTGAAGTCTAAATTTTATTTCTTCTTATTCTATATAAACCTTTATGTTACTATTCTTACAGTGTATGTGTTCCTTTTGGCTTCTCATTAAATGAAACTAACTTGTCACGTGATTGTTCTCATTTTCTCCCTAGGAGAAAAGCTCTTCAGTGACCTGTTTTGTCGAGAGTTTACATGTTGATTTTATGCATCAAAGAGATGTTTCAAATAATGCAATTTTCATTCCTGATTCTGCACTTTATTCAATCAATTGTAATGATTTATGGTTTTGCTGTCATTCTTTTCACTGGATGGCTCTCTCAAGTGCCAGGTTAAAGCTTCAGTTGTTCGTTATGTATGAGTTTTTTATTTTGTATATATAGCACTCTATTGTAAAAAGTTAAAATAACAAACCTTACATGCTCACATGAAAAAAATCTTTAGCACTGTAAGAATGTTTTAACGTGTGTAAAGAATTAACTCTTCTTACTTCGTTAGAACTCTTCAGTTTAAAATTTAAAAAAAAATCAAATTATTTTGAGCCCTCCACTGTCATCTGGGCTTCTCTTGTAGGAGGAAAATACATGTAGAGAAGAAAATGTAAACAAAACCAGATTATATAAACGTATACTATCTGACTTCTTTATATATCTAAAAATATTTTCAATAAATTTGTACAATAATGCTTTCCATGTGTTTCTCTGCCTAAGTATTTGGTTCATTAACGTCTATGGCTGGTATACCATAGATATTAAGATCTTATTTTCAGATCATATGATTTGAATTCTTTTTTGTGCCGGAGAATAAATTACTTGCATTTAAGAAAAGAAAAATATGGGATTGCCATTTTTTTGAATCAAAGAGTAGGTGAACAAATAGCTTTTTTTTTTAATCTGCCTTGGGTATTTTTTGCCACAGGGACTTGCTCTGTCACATGAACATATAAGGTAGCCAGTGTGTATGTGACTGATTGGAGAGTATCATCTGCGATCAGAAAAATCTGCTGACACTTTTTCTTTGGAATTCTGTAAGAGTGGGATTTAAGTATTCTGAATTTACAATCTCCATCTTATAGTCAACTATTTAGATAGGAAATTAAAACTTAAGGTGGGGGTAGAGAGCATGGTGCACAGTGTTATTTCTGCTGTCAAAGCGAGTTCCTTGCTCAGTCGCATTGCTTAGTGAGCGCTGAAGGCTAGGGATCACCTTGCTTAAAGGACTAATTGACCAGTTATCAAATAACAGCTGCATGAATTAAACAGTCTTGTGGTCTTCTCCCCATTTTTGAGTTTCTGTTAGAGATTGCCTTCTCTACCCATAATGATTTTAAAATTCTGTTTCTGCTTTTAAAATAGTTCTATATGTAAATTGTCTGTATAGAGTGCATTAGATAGCGTCATTAATTTTAAATTACTCCGCTTTTTCCTATTTTTCAAATTTAGATGGCTTAATTAGTTAGTTTATGATCCAGCATGATAGATCATGATCAGAAAACCTAGGCAGCAGGTGATCAAAATGAGAAGAGCAACTGACAGTTCTTCTAGAAGTGCTGCTACTGTATTGGAGAAAGAGGGATTTGCAAGGGGAAGGTTGCTAGTTAAAATGTAAGCATTTGGATTACAAGGAAAGGAAAGACTTCTTTTTTAACAGAAGTAAGTGTGAAAGTTGGGGAGGAGAAAAGAGATGAAGACAACACAAATTAATCGCTAGTTGTAAGACAGTGTTAGAATGTCCCTGCGTAAGTAACTTTTCCCTCTGCGAAATTTTTTGGCAGGCTTTCTCCACTGTGAGGCTGTGTTTATACTTGTAAATTAAACATATCTGGAAATCTTCTAGGACACAAAGAGCAACTGGCATGAAATGGCCCACATCTGTACTAGTAAATTCTCTTGTCTTCCAAAACAAGGCAGTAGGACAGAAACTGCTTTAGGAATGCCCTTAGAAGGAGTCCTCACATCAGGCTGGAAGGTGCCTAGGAGAGTGGTGGTTGTCACAAGACATGTCACAATCCATGCCAGGGACTGTTGTCACAGTAACTAACACAGACAACTACACTTCTTTGAATTTACTGCTATTGACATAGCTTAAGGCTTCTACAGTTATTCTGACTCCCATAAAGGGATGAATATGATAAAAGAGGTTTCCTGCTCTGCCTCCCTCTAAATGACTGGGTCTGGATCTTTCTTTCTTAAATAATAAGACTATGTCAAAAGCAACAGCAGCATAAAGCTAACCAGAATTGGTTTTTGCTCAGATGAAATTTCTGGAAGAATTATCAAGGATAGAATCTGTAGGTGCTAAAAATAAAGGGAAACAGGAGGACAAAGTGGGTGAAGGGAACCAGGCAGTAGGATTGGCAAGGAACAGTTAATCACAAAGCTGAAGGAGAATAAAGGAGGAAAGAAAAGAAACGTCAATTCTGAAGGAAATTAGGAAAAGCCTCAGAAATTAATATAAATAAAACTTTTTTCATAGCCCTTATGTTATCTATCCCCTTCATCTCTTAAAATTCTGCAGAATTAGAATTGACTGGTTTTTCACATCTTTTTGTTTGGTGCACTTGATTATTACAGCCAAGTAGTATTTTTGGCCTAGTGCAAAACTAATATCTGAGCTTTAAAATCAGTGACCGCTTTGCTTAAAAAAAAAAAAAAACAACCAAAAAACACCCAACCCAAACTAATCAACAACCCAACCAAAACAACAAAAAACTACCATGTTGGAACAATTACAAGACGCACTTGCATTTCAAGATAATTTTATGTTTTCAGTACAATGTACGTAAAGGGGTTTTTTTGGTGAAAGAAGCAAAGAGTAAGTTCAGGTATGAGTTGCTAATGTGCTGCAACAGAAAAAAAGGTATGAAGTGATGTGTGCAGAGGCATCATGTCTCTGAGCAAGGAGGTAGTAGTTTATTGTCTAAGCTATGTATAAATATCTTATGTGTTAACAAAAAACCCTTTTATTTAAAAATTTTCCATTAGTCAAAATTTAACAAATCAAGCATGGCTTGATACACAGTCTGCATAACAATTTCTATTTTAAACATTTTGAAACAGTATATTTTTGTTTTTAGAATATAAACCAGTCCGTAAAATAGGAGAAGGAACATTTTCTGATGTTCTGAAGACACTGAGTCTTAGGGATGGAAAGTATTAGCATTAAACACGTGAAGCAACATTTTGAAAGGTATACATAATTAACCATAGTACTACAGAAAATCCTATTTAAATTCAGTGGGGAAATGTGAAATTAAGACTGAGTGAAGTTTTTTGAATACACATGTATTAAAAAGGTTTGCATGTAGTACAGAAAGGGAACTCTGCTGCTGATTATGCAGGGTCTTTGGCATTTGGGTTATTTCCTTGAGTGCTCTAATGGCTGTCATCCCCTGTTCTAAATGCTGCCTGGCCACTGTGTTGAGGGTGAAACGAGAAGAATGGACACTAAATAGGTGACTTCTGCCTTTTCAAACGCACTGAATATACTTGTGCTGTTTTTCTTTTTGCTGTAAATAGTAATAGGAGGAGGAAATGTGTCAGTCCTCCCCCTGGACAATACTTTTTTCAGCCTTACTTTAAATACTGTTTTAATGCAAGTTAAAAACACTGAATTTATCCTTAGTCTATGTATAGCACTAGTTCTACTTAATATTTGCATTTATATTTAATTATGTCCATCAGCAAGACGCTGTATGGTCACAAAATAAGCGCTTCTTATCAGTTAGGAAAACAGAGGAGAGGGCTGTGTGGAAGTCGACATACAGCTGACATTCTCCTCCGAATATATATGTTAAACAATGCTTTTTGGGTCACTGACTTTGTATTGTCAGTTAAATATATTAAATTCCTAGTGAAATCAGTGGGAGTGGCACATTTGTACATATGAAGTAAAATGGGACATTTTGCCCTTAGGTGAGATTTTACCATGTAACTCAGCTTCAAAGACTGTACATTTAAAAAAAAGAGAGAACTCAAATATCTTTAGGTACTGAGGCTTCTGATTCTCTGTTGTCTTGTTAGAGAACTGTTGGTCTGTTTATACATTACCTACAACTGACGAAATTGTCCAATTTATGACCGAAAGAGTACTTAAACTAACTGCCCTAGCCACATCAAGGGCAGATGGTATACAATTCAGTGGCAGGGCATAAAAACAGGACGTAACAAGCAGACTCTGGTTTTCGTGTATTATGTTTAAAACATCTTTTAGGCCTTTAACCCTTTGCTAAATGGACTAAAATTCTTTGGATTAAATGAACTCTTTCAGCAACAGCTAACTGTTTTAAACAGAACCTGTCCATACAAGGCATTTCTCCTAGTTTCAAATTGGAAAATATTGTTTTGGTGTTTAGCCTCAAGTCTGACATACGTGTCAGGCATATGTGTCCTGTTCTGATCCATTAAATAGTGTGCAAAGCTCTTTGTTTCCTGCTTCCTCCCTAGAGTTTCTGTAGCATGTAGTTTACTAAAGTCTAGGAGGGCAACATAATAATTCAACACTAGTTGAATAGTGTCTATTTTTCATGGAAGGGGTTACCGTCAAAACTGAATTTTACATGTTAAATTTGGCAAGGCTAGATTGTCACTTTCAGCATCATGCTGAGCACTAGCTGGAACGTATGCTACACCAGCACAGAATAAACACTATCACACATACTATTATGAAGCACAAAATTCCTCCCAGATAGTTCCTTGGCACAGTAACTGATGTCTGGAGCACAGTGCGTTACTACTTACCTTGTTTGAGTAAGTCCAGCTACTGCAGACTGCAAGGAGTAAAGCCATTCTCCCAATTACTGATTTGCTCTATAAAGAAGCAAATCATGAAAGCCATTTATCAGGTCCTGCCTTTGAAAGTTCAATTACAGACTCAAGTGGAGTAGATTCTGGCAGTCTCATGGCAGGGAAGAAAGACAATTATAATGCAATCCTTGATTGCAAGTCAGTCTTCCTCTTTTTAATTCAAGTTTAGCATGAAACAAGTGAATAATCTGAGAGAAATACAAGCGCTAAGGAGGCTGAGTCTGCATCCTAATAACCCTTATGTTACATGAAGTTGTTTTGTAAGTCTGGTGCATTCATTTCTTTCTTCCTTATTCCTTTATTTGAGCGATATTCAGTACCTTTGGGGTCTAGAGGCAACCTGTAGGCACTTAACCAGCTTTTTATTCCAACAGAAAGAAAAAAAACAACAAATTTGTCGAAGTCTGAAGTCGTCATGACTTTTTTGTTAAGAAAATCTGATGTAGCTCTCACTTTCTCTGGCTCTTTTGCAGCAGACCAAAAATATTTCAACATCAGTATTAAAATTACAGACTGGATACATTTTAAGCATAGCTAAGCTTCATGTCATAATATGTAATACTTGCTGGTGATTTCAACCCATGTCCCATATCCAGTGAATGCTATAACTGCACAACATCATGTCTACTGGAGACAGTGTTTTGGTTAGGCACGCTCAGAGCTTGTCTGCTGGAATAGGCTCTGGTACCTCAAGGATCTTGGTTTGAATTGTCAATGTGGACTAGGGATCCAGGCAAACTCTTTGGCAGTACCATTTTGTAGGCAACTTTATAGACACCCCTTTGCAAATAATAGAAGTTTAGATCTCTGAATTAGGCAGCAGCCGAGCTATGAATTTAGAAAGAGATCAGTCAGCGATTAAGTTGGATTCTTTAGCCTCATTAGGCACTTAAGTGTCTTCTGGGGACATGTTCTGTCTCACAAAGAGATCAGGTTTTATGCCAGCATTTACTTCATTGCTGGGTGTTATGCTTCATCACTATGCAGTAGCAGACATACACTTCATTATTCAAATACTTGATACAAAACTTGTTGACTGCTCTAAAATATTTTTTCTTGCTCTTCAGGCTGTCTTATTATCTGCTTAAGGCTCTGGTACCATACTGTTATTGAGAGGTCCATTTTCTACAAATATATGGAAAGCTGGTAATTGTGTCAGCAGCTGAGCTTTCTGGAATTCTCAGCTTCAGCTGCCGTGTTGTTAATGAAGTGTAATCCAGATGGTCAGCTAGCTCGCTCACAGTCTGTCTGCAAACTGAATTGCAGATTGTACTCTCAGCCTTTTGCTGTCTGGGTTAATGGAACATTGCAGAGAGGATGTACTTCAATGCAATTATAAGAAAAACTGAATACTAAAGACATCTGCCTCTGCAGGGCAGTGAAATGCAAAATAAAGTGTCAGAGGTATTATCATATCGTGATAATACTTAAGACTGCTGTTGTCAGCAAAACACAGATTCCAGTCAGATACTCATTTCCATGCAGCAGAACGCTACTGGTGACCTAACTAGAAAGTATTTTCATATATGGCTTAATAGCTTTCCTATCTTTTATTGTAAGACTGTGTCAGTTAATTTACTGAAAATTTCTTGATACTGAATAGTGTGATATGCCCAGAAAACATACTTCAAGTAACTTCATGGAGTAAATCAGTTAACTTCTGCATCGGACACTTAGGGTAGTATAAACTAAAACTATGATATCTCAGACCCTAAACTGAAAAACTTCCGTGAGAAACTATCAATTAAAAATGAAAGTGTGCATTTTAATCCTGGTAAAAGTCAGTACTTTTTTCTACACCGTGTACAAATCAACGTTTCTAGCTTTAAGTCTTCTTATTTGTTTCTTCAGTGATAAAAAAGCTGGCTCCCTTTCACTGATATGTGAACTTATGGACGTGAATATTTATGAGCCGATAAAAGGTGTGTAGCATATGCTTAAGAAGCACACAAACCCTTCTTGTGTAGATCACAAAATGGAATTCATTATTTTTCACTTGGTTGTTCACCATTACATACTATAAAATTCACAGGTAAATTTTGTGTCGTACTGCATTACTCTGTATTTCTTTCCAGTGCAATATATCCACTTGTTTTAAGACATGCAGAAGGTTTCTAATGAGTCAGGTCAATGGCTATCTATTTCTACAGTCAAACTTTACATGAAAGCAAGGAAACAACTGCAAAACACTGCATAACTGCTGTTATTGACTGCAAAACACAAAAAACATTGACTGCAAAACACAAAAAACATTGACTGCAAAACACAAAATAGTTGCCTTATGTAACAGAAAGTACAACTTAAATAGGTTCTTTGTTAGGTCAGGACTGTAATGATATAACAAGAAAATTATCCCCATTTCTTTCAAAAACTACTGAATCAATGAACAATGCTTTTCAGTTTTTATATATAGTAAAAATGCCTTTTATCTTTTTTTTTCTATAAAATAACATTGTTCCCTGAAACCTCCTATGCTTAAAAATTCTGGAGCTGTTTGTCGAAGCAGATGGGAGACCATAAAGCTTAAGGAAGAGTTCCTACAAAAAAGTTTAGAACAAAAGTAAATTTAAAACCAGATCTCATATAGACACAAAAGGAGCTGGATACAGCAAATGAAGGGGCACTTACTTATAATTCAATATTGAAAGAGAATTTTTTTCTGAAAAATTAAAAATTTGTAATGTCTTAACAGTTGGGAGATTCATTTAAGTAACTGAGCATGCAACTATTTAGGGTAATAGAATAGACAAAAGACTTGCTCCCAAACATTACGTTATTGACGCTGAGTATTCAGATCTCTAACAAAAGGAGTAACCCTGTTCCTGACCTAGATAAGAATTTGAGGTTAAAATACAATTGTTTGCTGATCACTGACGCAGACATGAATATTTGCTGGTTTTAATAAGACCTTTGATTTTTCCAGGATAGATTTGTTAAGTTGTAAAGTCAGAGTAATAGCATATAGAAAGGAGTCCTCATTGGATAGTCAGTTAGTCCAGTGCATTAAAAATAATCCTGCATCTTCTCCTTCCAGGAAAGACACAGTACTTCAGTTATAAAATATCAGAATATTTAGGTTTGTTCTTTAACAGCCTTTTTTTTACCTCAGAGCATTTGCTTTCACTTGGTTACGTTTGTCAGTGTTTCTGTCATTCTTTTCATGTGAAAAAGCCTGCTATATTAAGCATTGTATACAGATAGAAATTAGTCTTAATAGTTTCAGGATGTTCTGCTATTTTTTTTTCTTTTTAAAATGCAGTTTTTATTAAATTCAAGTTTTCCATAAGAAGATTGTTTTCCTGCCACCTCGTTTTTAAAACCTCCTTTTTTATGGCATGGTGAATCATTTCAAAATGGAATCTGTGTTCAATTGTAATCTGAATGGCTGCAGTTAGGGGGTTATCTAACATTAATCCGGGTGTACCCTAACTTCTGTAAATTGCTGGTTCTTCTTTATGGTCTAGATTTGGTGTCTAGACTGTGTTTCCCATGATACAGTGTCTTTCTTTCACCTTGTACAAGGTGGTGTCACATGGGATGAAGCTTGTCAAATCATAGAATAAAATGGAAAAATGAACAACAGGTTCCTATGGAGACTATAATCAATTTTAAAAAGTATTTTGATATTTTGATGTATTCAAGTATTTCATTTGTCAAGTGTTTTGCATTTTTCAGCAATTGATTTTGGGGCTTCAAAGTAGACATGTCAACACCACAATTTCCTATGGGGCAGAAACAGTTCTTTGTTTTCTCCACCAGACAACTCTACTTGTGGCTTACTGCACAGTCAAGGGATGTGACATGTGGCAGTCATTTCAAACAATAAAGATGGCAAAAATTCCAAGTATGTAATTAAATTGGAAAATCAATCTTAGTTCTGAGCCAGAACAGCTATTGACTGAGGATATCTAGATAACAATGGCAAGTAGAAAGAGCTTCTTTTGAATTTTCAGCATTGTGATTTAAGAAGCACATTACTAATTTGTCGGACAATTAAATTGTGTTCATTAGCGATGCTCTGTCACACAACAGTTTTCAGAGTGTACAAAAGTAGTTACATTTCAGAAGATTTGTAATATTTTGTAAATTTCTACAGTGTTCAGTAATGCGAATGCTTGTCATTTCCTGACTACTCTGACTCTTGCAAAATTAAGTTTAGTATAGGTGCAGAACAATTTTTAACAGCTTTAAGTCAGAAAAATTGAGAGGCAAGCATGGTTTGTACAAAATTTTGTAATGAAGAAAAACTTGAAGCAGGGGTTGACTGAAAGTGAATTTCTAATTTAACAACGTGTACGGAGACACGTCTGTAATTAGGAGAACAGTTTGCTGTAGTGCTGCTAACGTGGAAAGTCAATCCTTTTGTTTTTTCCTTAATAAACTGACAGATTCATGTTATTTCAATCAAGACAAGACTAGATGACTTTACACAAAGTCATAATTCTCTTGCTATTGCTTTATAGTGGTATCACAAGTCATTTAATAACTGAAAACCAGTCTTGCCTTTTGTTTCATCAAGAACAGTTTGGTCATTTAAAGCGATGAAAAAAGTATGGCTCAGAGAGAGTTGGGGAAGGCGCCTCAAGCGAAAACGATTGTAGCCTCAAGTGCTGCCGCCTTATGATTCGCTTCATCGTTACTTCCAAATAAGGTTTCTCTAATGATAAATCTGGAAGTAGAAGAGCATCTGCTCCAGATTTTACTAGTGACTTGTAATGAAAAAACAATTGAGCATGACTTCTTTTTACGAAGGCTTGATTTTTAAAATGCTAGTAATAATCCGAGTTAGTTTGAATAGCTGCATTTTATAAAATCTTTTCTACTATAAATGACAAAAATCCTGATTTTGAAAACACCATTTATCTCTACTGGGGCAATAAAACTACAATTCCCGATGTAAATGGTACTCTGTTTCAAGTGCTTTGTTATCTAATCCTGCTTAGTGGATTATGTGGGGACTGGAGGAGTATTGTAATCAGCTAGTAACACAAGTCCCGCTGGCTGCTAGGATTTGCAGCCTCAATGAGTTAGTGTCCTGGTTATCTCCCTCCTCTCCCCAGCCAATTACTCACACCACTGTCATCAGGCACATCAGTACCTGCTTTGTTTTTCAAAAATGTGCTCATTTCTGCCTCCGTTGATGACATTGCAGCATTACATAAAGGCATTACAGCAAGATTACAAGGCCTTTGGAGCCTATAAAAGAAAAAAGCTGAGTTGTTACTGAATGCCTCTGAAAAATAGATACATTTTATAACTGTCATTATTGCACAATGGCAATAGCAAGCTAAACTACATAGGTTAACCTTTAATTTGCAAGTCAAATGTGAATCAGTCATTTAAGCATTACGGTAATTTGAGGTGATTGATACGAATTTTGAACCTTGAGGACAGTTGCTTTCTTTAGAGAGGAAATTAGATGTTTAGAAGTGAAATTGTAGTTCTGTTAGAACTTGGAGAAACAGATACTGCAAGAAAAACATGCAGTAAAAGCTGAGGCAGGTTACAGACTACAGAATTGACAGTTGTTAGCTGAGCTATTCTGGTGCATACTGAAATCTAAACTATGTCCGAAGTTGAGTGGAAAATGGATTACAAAGCTAACTATAAAAGACAGAAATAATATAATTGAGAAAGGCAGTGTCAATGCACTACTGGAAGCTGAAGAGTAATTTTTTTGTATTGTGTTGTTTGCTACAAAGGACTTGTACAACTTGAAATTTAATTCTAGGAAGGAGAAAGCCATTACCTGAAAAAAAAAAACCCTACACGTACCAGTTATGCAATTCTCCTGATTACATACATAGGTAAGAGACTGGTTCAGCAACAACTTTACAGTAAATGTATCGTACACTTGTTTCAGGGTGGTCTCTAAGCAGAGATGTACAATTGTTGGGGCAGCAGACTGCTGCAGGGAGAAAAAAAGGCCAGTGCGCAGATGCGTTTTTGCCTGTAGCAGAGCCTTGGAAGGCAGCAAGCGGGCATCCATGCTGCCGCCAGCACCCACAGGAGCTCTAGTACCTGCTGCAGGAAGCCCTCCTGGGAGGGGGTGGCCCTCGCAATCCTTCAGTAACCCTGGTGAGAGCAAAAGCAGAAAGCCTGGCCTCCCCTTCCTGGGCTTGCCCTTTCCCCATTCCCAGGGGGTTGTTGTCTCACCATGGCAGCAAAATTCAGGTTTTTTACCATGCCGTTGATAAGTTTGAAGAAAGTATTAGTTTCTTTAAGTAATTTTTATAAATAACTTGAAGCACTGATAATGTTTATTTTTTTACCGAACTCTTCTCTCTGGTGTGTTTATATTGGTACAGAAATGGGCTATTTCACAGAGACGTTGAAACCAGGAAACATATTAATAAAGATAACTAATTTTCTATGAGAATATTTATCTGAAAGTGAAGTATATCAGTATTTTTCTTTTTACTCTGAAGAAGTAATGCTTCTTCATGAATAAAAGTACAGTTTTAAAAAAATATATAGACAGATATATAGACAGTTACTTCTAATACCATGTTTGTAATCTAGAGGAATGAACAAGCAAGTTTGTTATTGGCTAAAGCCTGAAATGAATGGGGTGCGTTACAGCCTCTGTGTGTTCCAGTCTAAAAACCTATTCTTTATCCTCTCTTAATTTATGTTTTCCTTTCTGTGTTAACCTAGAAACAAGCAATAGGTTTCAGTTCTGCAGCCCTTTACTTCTGTGTTCAATTCCTATGTTTAGTGGAATTACTCATACAAAAGAGAGCAGATGGTATTCGCTTTCGGAAGATTTCTTTATTGAAATCTGTTCTGACAGTTTCAGAATGTTATTTTGCTGATGTCTGCAAAGCAAGGATTTAAAAATTCAGTTTATGAAATTTTATTTTGTGTAGATAAATTTTTCTTTTAAGTCTCAGAAGTGTACAGGAGAAGCCGTTACAAGAGAAGCCAGAGCCACCTATTATATCACTGTTAAGCACGTGAACTTTAAGAAAATAATTTAATCCCTATGTCCTATTTAGCAGTCTTCCCTTCAGTAGTAGTCCGTTTGCTTTTCAATTAGCTCTTAGCTCTTTGTTTTAATGATGTACAGAATGGTATTTGCATATATTACGGGACACAGATATCTTCAAGCCTGGAGCTACTTGCTGTTTAGATGGAATTTTACTGCTATAATACTACCCCTGGAATTTCTGAACGTTTATTCTTAAAATAATCTGTGATTTCTTTTATAATGACTACTTCACACATTTTAGGAAAGTCTTTGCTTGAATATTTCAGGGTTTCTAATTTGTCAAAATACTTTATTTTTTCAGTAGAATACCCTGAAGCTAGGAGGTTTTGGATCTTGTAGGAGTATCTCTTGTAAGCAGCCACATACAGCATATATCTCCACGCGCTGGTACTGAGCACCTGAATGCTTACTTACAAATGGCTACTCTAGTTACAAAATTGATAGGTGGAGTGCTGGCTGTGTTTTCTGTGAAATCACAAGGCACAGTGTTCAGTGCAGGGTCTTGCTTATCATTAATCGAGAAAATCAATGGTAACTCACTCAAACAAGGAGCATGCGGTATTGGTAATATGATCTTTGTTTCCGTGGTGTTGTGGAAGCTGCTTCTGTGATTAGCGCTGCAGGGTTCAAGAGGCAGTAATCCTGCCTGGTCTGGCACTCTCTTCACCCTGTGGCACGTTAGTAATATGAGCGGGATGTTCAAGAGAACACAGTACCAACAAATACTATTTACAAGTAAAATAACATTTTTGAACAGTCGGTTGTTTTGTTGGTTGTTTTGCTTTTTATTAGCTTCATAATGTGAGTTTGGTAAAAATGTGTTTTCTCTGCTTTATCTCTGAATAGACTACGGCTCACTTCCTGTTGTGAGCATCGCTATCTAGCCTCAATCTTGTTAATGCATTTGATGGTAAAATTTTTCCCTCCTTTTTTCACTTACTATTCTGCAAAAACAGAGATTAGAGAAGACACTCCCTTGGATTTACTACTTTGATTTATAATATAGTGTGTTTAAGTCCCTTGTGCCGGAACCTTATGTCCTGGAATATTTTGAAGTTGGATTCTGGTGAAGGAAGAGTTCAGGAAAACCCAGATTAAAGTCCTTCAAGCTTTTTGATGATGATGAAACTACAACTCAAAAAAAAAAGTCACTGTTCTTCAAGAAAAAAGGAAGAACAATCACCATGAGTATTTCTCCAATATCTTTGTGCCCTAGCAACAGCAGCAGTTCTTCTTTATTCTCCTCCCACACTGCTGTCTGTGATACGCAACCAGGAGTGATAACATTTTGCTTTGCTTCTTGCCTCCTCCTCCACATGGCAAGTGCAGCTGCTGCCATCACCATCACATTAAATGACAACCCTTATGCTTTGCGTGCTAACTTGTAGAAACAGTTCTGCTTCGGTCAGAAAACTGTTAACAGAAAAATCCCAAACGTGGCAGTTCTCTCGCAAAGTGGGGACAAAGAGCTTTAAAAGAGCTTTAAAAATACCATGTTTTTCCATTTCAATTCAAATCGGGTGGTCTTTGAAGTTTGGCAAGAAAATTACACGCTGCAAACCTAAGTTTTCTTAGGGCAAAAATCCTTAAAGGTATTTCTTTGTAATTTTAGCTTAATGTAACAAATTTCATTCATTGCAACAACTGCACATTTTCAGAGACCTGATAGATGTGTTCAGAGAGAAATGAGGGATGTTTATTGGAAATTTCCAAATTAAAAAAGATACAGTTTTGCCAAGCTAAAGGAAGTTATGGACAGGTTTGTTTCTCTTTAAGTAAGTGCATCTTGCGTTTTTTGCTGTTGAACCTTTGCGTAAGCCTTCATGCTTTACACCATATTGTGTAAGAATAAAAATTCTTTTACTCAGCCATGCTTATCTTTCAAATCTTGGTCTCTCTGTTCCTTACAAAACATGGTTCCTGGATTACATTGTTCTGGGGATTGCACAGTTGTTCTTCACTGTTACAGTTTTACTCTTAGAGACAGCACATCTTTGTAGTTCACACAAAAGCTACTCCCAACTGCTTGTCTCGATACAGCTGCACAACATGAATCACATCTCTCTTCTCTCCTTCCTCTACTCAAAGCCTTATAAATACATTCAGAGGAGTGTGCAGCCAGCTGTTCGACTGAATTTGCAAACAGTTGAAAGAAGTTTCCTCCTTCTACAAAGAGGGATGAATGGATTGCTTTCAAGAATCATGTGGTGCTACTGAAGTATTTCTTAAATCATAAGCCCAAGGAAATGCTCTGCTAACATGGAAAAAGGCAACATGTGCAAGAAACAAATGCTGGTGGACCTAACGCAGGTCAGATTGCTCTATTGGTAACAGTGTTTTCAAGGACTCTATCCAAAGTTTTATATTAACTGAGGATCAAGCTCAGGAATGCAGTTCAAATCACCATCTTTCCAGTATTGCTGCTTGCAAAGGACCTGTGTGTTAGGAATAGAGTGTTTCTTGTGTATATTTCTATGTGCATACACAACAAGAGGGACTGCTTGACTCTGTAGTCTTAAAATGAGGAAAACACATTGTCTTATGGGATCTGCCACTTCACTAGAAGAAAATACAGTCCCATATACATTGCCTTTCACCAGGAGGGATGTTCTCTTTACATCTTTTACCCCAAACCTGTGAGGAGAGGGCAACTACAGGTTTCTGTTTAATAACCCAAACTACTTTTTCCATCCAAATATGCAGTTGTATTAATCTCTCCTGATTTACCCTTCAGTTGTTGGTTGGTATTAAACTGTCCACAAACGAACAATTCTAAAATGTATCTTACTTGTAAGTGAAATTTTTTAAACTGAAATGGCAGCTATGCCACGTAAAACTAGTTTAATTGTGTCTTCTCTAGTGCTAATACTATCTCTTACCTTGCAGTTTTCAGCCTCTCTCTCCTGGATCTAATGAGCTGGACAAAATTTCAAAAATCCCTGATGTTACAGGCACCCCTGCTAACAAAACAAGTTCAAGCAGTAAGTATGTACTCCCATAGTTATTAATCTCACTGTTTAAATATCCACAATATAGCTGTACAACTGTGTGCAATTTAGATGATATCTGGGAAGATCCTAAACTTGTATTTGACACTGAAAATCAAAAAATTAAAATCTGATTTAAAATTCTGGCAAAGTAGAACTTTGTTTATATTCAAGCTATGTGAAAAATACTCAATGTATTCACTCTCAAGGGTTTGCTATATCTGAAAGGTGAGCTAGAAGTTAGTACTACATGAAAAACTCTAGAAGTTTTTCTCAAAAAAACCCCAATTACAGTGGCCAAAAATATTATAAATTATTTTCTGCTGTGCATTTAACCTTGAAAGCATGAACTCTCCTTCCACAGGAGCAGCCACTTTTCCCACCAAATTAGCTTTGGGGTTCATCAGTGTAGGCTTTCTAAGAAGTTCCTTCAGGAAAAATTGCAATAAACATCAAGTGAGGCAGTAATTTTTAAATAAACTAATTAGCTGAAGTAGTATTTGGCTGAGGTTCGGGGTTTTTTCTGATTATTTTGATTTTTTTCTTTTAATTTTATTCCTTAAGCTGTTTTCAGAAAGAAATCAAATCTTTTTAATTTATTTTAAAAGCATTTTCTGATTAAAGTCCAGGAAAAAAAACAAAACAGCAACACAGACTCCCCATGGAGAGTTACCAAAATTAAATATTTCTGGAGTAGCCAAACTGACTTCCTGTCCTAGTCCTACATTGCATTCAGTTCTCCGGGCATCTAAGGAAAGTGGTGAAACTTCTATGTTACAGTCTGTTATATTTATTGGATCAAATATCAAGGTATGGACTCTAACTTGCTCATTAAAGTGTAATAGCAAAATGTATTTTACAGAGCGTATTTCAAACTTCCATTGTTTCCTCAACAGTCTGAGAAACAGAAGGAACTTAAGTCTTCCCCAAAACATTTCCACTTACCTGCTATTGAACCAAGGGGAGGAGGTTACTGACCACCTTGGGAAGTATTTGGAGTGTGAGGAAAAGCACAACTATGCAGTGAGAGAGACCCAATCACACTTCCATTGTTAGAGATCTAACAAGAACAGCAGTGCCTTTCTTTGTGTTTCTCTGACAATATGTAGGAAAACGCCACGAGGTTACGAAGGGCTGCTTACCTACCGTTTCGGTGTTCTGAAGGCTATCACTATTTAATTAAAGCATTGTTCTGGCAGAGCTTAGAGAGAGCACTCTGTATTGAACATTCTAAGTATTTTTTCCTTTTAGAACCTGATGGAGGAGGAGGCTGGTTAAAAATAACATGAAAGGATTATTTATTTGAGCTTCGCTATTAGGAATGGCATGTTATCTACAAAAGACAAGGTTTTGTATTATATTATGACAGCTAACTTGACCTATCAATTTGTATGTTTTAGATGTAAAAAAAAAAAATCCTATTTTTCAGTTAACTCTGGAAATTATTTACCTCCTGTATTTACTAACTTCAATCTCAAGTTTTATTGAGAATGTGCAGATTATGCAATTGTATGAGTTATTTGATTTTGATGCAGTTACTGTAACTGGTGAATATTTTAACTACCATCCAGCTAAAAGCTCAAGCAACTTTTTATCTGATTTGAAAGCAAATGAAATTTAGTCATAGTTTTCTTCAAGCCATTGATCTTAATATTAATCATAAGTTTTAACAGTGACTGATATCGCAGCGAGTTGCTTAAAAGAGCAGTAAAGGAACATACGTTTCAGAAATTTTGCAAACAGATCATCAGTAGCAATTTAATATATGTTACTGTTTGCTAGTGCTCTAAAATGCAAGAGTTAAAAGGCAGCCCTTTTTCCTTACTTGGAAAGAGTAGTTATTGCAATTTGATACTGTTGATTTTACAACTCCCGAGATCTCATAAAAATTTGCAAAAATTAATCTGCAATACTTAATTTGGGTGATGTATTACAAAACAGTTTTGCTGTTTAAAAAACAAATGAGTTTGTGCGAGTCATACTTAGCTGGGGGTTTAAAAGTCTTTTGCCTACCAAGTATGCATGCAAGACAGATTTTGCAAACAACTTTTTTGGGGTTTTTTAATAGTTCTATAGTTGCTCCACTCATGATTAGGAGTGATCAGCTTTTTCACCTACCTTCCTGAACCAGTAACCAAACACCACTGGGACTGCTGCTGCTGTTCAAAATTTTCTGTGCAACAAAAAAGTGAAAAACAAGCAATGGTTGATTAGAGAAAGCAGGCAAGGGGCATGTTGTATTAGAAGTCACTGCTGCACATGAGGCACTATGAAAAAACGCACTGGGTAGCAGATCACCTTAAAGATTGATGCTCTAAATCCAGACAAAATATTTACTCTGATCAATTAAGATGCAGCTCAAACAATGCAGTGAAACACACCTTAACATAGATTTTATAAAAACACTAGTCGTCTAGAATAAAAGTTATGCCCATTATACTCTCAGCTCTCCTTCTGAGATTTTATTAGGCTATGCATTTGTGAAAATAACAATGTTTTCACTCAGAGTTTTTCCAGTAGGAGGCTTTTTTGTTCTGTTTTGATGGTTGGTTGGTTGGCTTTTTAAGAATTGGCATCTCAACACTGGTAGGATTCTGTTGTGACTGCATTCGATCCTATTCCTTGTTCTACCATTCAGCTTCTGGATAACTTCGAGCTTGTCCAAATTCCGCATTGTAGCTTTTCAGTGTGGGGAAGCTCATAAGGCTCAAGTTCTTTATGAATCCTCTTGAGATGTACTGCTTAAAAGCACCTGTCTATCTATGTTTATCTTCATGTTTTGAAGAAGGTATTATTTTCCCATACTGTACTGAGGATCAACGTGACATTTACTAGCAGATTTTTTTAAAAGGTGAAAATATAATGTTTGTGGTGCATACCCTGGGAGTCATTTTTTGGTATTGATTCAAATCCGACTATCCAAGTTGAAGATCCTGCACCTGCATCATGGCCTACTATACCTTTCCTCATTATATTCCTTGTCTTCATAACAAACTTTAAGAATCTCAATAGCAAGAATGGAAAAACATTCTAGCCCTGGCAAGAATTTTTGTAAAATAAGGCTATAGCACAAGGCTCTGCAGTGAAACCTGTACTGCTGCTACTTGTCCTAGGTATGCCAGAGGAATAGCCCATTCCCTTACTAGGACTAAACAACTACCAATTTTTAGTGGAGGAAGTGTTCTACACCAGTAGTGAGAACATCATAATAAAGGGGGCATTCAACAGCAGAATATAACAGTATAGCCAACTGCTTTTTCTCATTTTATTGACACTCATACTGGATGGATGCTGTCTTTCCCCCAGTTCCAAGCAGGAAATAGGCTCCTGACCATAGTATCTCAAAGTGCAGTGGGGGGTACATAAAGACAGAGCGACTGGCTGAGTTTTACTGCTCTGTTACAGTTAATAATCTCCTCACTTCATCATGCTTTCATGTTAGCAGCTCATACTGATTGAACAGATAGAAAGCTTCAACCACAAGGCAATACAGTGTTTGTTTGAATATGTAGCATAGGTTTATATATATAAAAGAAGAAAGGTGTGATGCTAAGCTTAGGAAATGGAATTAAGGACTGCAGGTCTACAGACAACACAGTGTAACAGTAACATCCAACTTCTTACCTTTGGAACTCTGAGCAAAATGTGCCATGAGCTTATCCTGTTCTTTTCCCAGAGATGAAGATGGTGAGTTCCTTGGTGTTAATATATTTGGAGTTGAGCATGGCGTGCAGCAGTAAAAACGGTAGTCTAAAAACAGGTAACTTACTGTATCTGAGGGATCTTGCTCTCCACAGTTATTAATCTCTCACAAGATTTAAGATTAAAAAAAGGACAAATCCTACTACCCACACTTGACTGATCATTCAAACTCAGAACTCTCTTACCTAGAGTTATACAACAGGCCAAGGCTCCTATTATCAAGAGTGTGTTCCTGATGGAGATATGTTAATTGTATTGGTAGCTTCCCATAATCTTTTTCAGGAAACCTCAAATCACAGATGCTGAAGTCTAAGTATTTCCATACAACAGTTCAACTACAAAAAACCGCACAACCCAACTCCCTCAGATCCTGTGTGCACAAGACTTTCCTGTTTTCAAAAGTGTTACTGCAACTGTTTGCTTCTATAATTACTATCAGGTAAGTAATTACTTTACTCGCACACCAGGAAAGTGGTGGTTTTCTTGAAAAAGACAAAGTCAGCATTTTTGGTAAGTTTTAACTTGCAGAGAAAAGGCTATCATCAGAGTAATATCTTGTATGTTACCAGCAATTCTCTCACATACTCTGTATCTGGGACCGTTGGGCTCTTATAATGAAAAAGACAATTTCACTTTCAGCAGATTGATGTTGCTATCAAAACTGGGGATTTCAAGTGAATGACCACATTGGAATGTTTTCTTCATTTATTTTATGCTTTCAGGTGGATCTTACACAGCTTGGCACATACGGTGCTTCACGGGTATTTATTTCATAACAAGTTCTTTGCTGTTATACTTCTGGAGATGACTTATGCTTCTCTGGCTGTTGGGATTAGCAGGCAAATTTGACTTTTCTGACCTGCTTTATAGTTAAAAGACACTCAGCTTTAAACCACAAACTGGCAAGTATTGTTTCTACCCTCATTCTTCCAGCCAAAATTCCATATTGAGATGACCTGTGTTCCACTCACTCTCACATTTTTTTTAACATAGTAGGAAAAAATTCTCTATTAAGAGCTGTATCTACAGTAGAAAACTCTTAAGTTCTTTCCAGGTAAGTCACTAGTATCTGCTTTCTTCCTAAAATAATTTTTTCCCACATGGAATAAAGGGTGGGATGGGCAGGTCAAGCTTCTAGACAATTGCCTAATAGTAAAGAAGAGGCTGAAATAAGAAAACCCACATATGCTCCTTGTATGCTGTTCAACTATGGTTTGTAGCAGGGATGTACTCTGCAAACGTATATGCAAGTAGCTGCTACTATTACCCTGATATTGGATACTACAGCCCTTTCAGTACTGGTCTTGTGTTTTTCCAGCTGAAGGAAAAAAGTCTTTTAAAGTTATTACATATTTTCTCAACTGTTTCATTTTGACTCAGACTGTATGAAGCACTTGTATAAAAGAAGTCTACAGGGAGGTAACTACACTAGTTTTCAGTTATGAGGTTTATCTGTATTTTAACAGTTAAGCCCACTATGTTAATAAAACTTCTAAACAATAATCCTGCTCAGTTTCAGTATTTTCCCCATTCCTCATACTTTAGAAGAATGTAAGTAGATAAGAACTGTAAAGTACAACTCCATCTTTATTAAAGTAGACAACCTAAATGCCAGCTTATAGATGTATACGGCAGTTTCTACATGCTAGCTGCATTACAAGAATAAGACTTGGTTACAAGTAGCCACTGCAGTTGTTTCTCCCCAAATTTTCATTCATTGTCTGAAAAAAGTTAACTTCTCACGCCTGAAAATGTCTCAAGTTTACTTGTGATTTAAAAAATTCTACCCAGCTTTATTGTTGGGAGAGCAGGAAGGGCGTTAACGTGTGCCCTCAGACACAGTGTGTGCATACTCGGGCAAGTTCCCAGAGCTCCGCTCTGCCTGCCTGATGCCTGGCTGCAAGGTTCAGCAGAAGCCTAATTGCGATATTGCTACATAGGATAAAGGGAAAGATACGGCGGATGGTGCTTTCTTCTGTCATTCTGGGGCTTTTGTGGGGTTTTTAATCTTTGCAAGAACTACTGAAAACAATTTAAGTGTTCTGTTGCTGACTGATTAAAAATAACGTGTGCTCAGACAAGCAGCATTAAACTATACAAATACATGGATATGTCTATCGCCATAACGCTCATTAGTTTAAGACCATTGAATTATGAATGAGATGCCTGATTTAAGACAAAAAAGTTGTCTCAGAAACACATCTACTCCAATACATTGACCTAATTTTAGATGCCAAGTCAGAAAACGTGTACGTCTACTACTGCTGCATCTTTCATGTCACAGTTCCCAAGACAAATATTCAGGGCTCTGTCATTACAAAATCCTTACCGCACAAAGTTGTCTGCGAGATTTCCACCGTATGATGTATTTAGAGATAAACCATTAACAATGAGAACAAAACAATGTTATTTCACTTTCCTAATTGAAATTCAACTATATGAAATATGAAGCAATGTTCTAGATATTTTTTGAAAGGAACTTGTTCTACAAAGTTTAGATGATATTTCTGTACCAAACATTTAATTCAACAAAGGGACCAATTACATCAAAAGTGATTGAATTTGAACAGAAAGTAAACAAAAATGCATATTCAAGATAGTTTAATATGTATTCTCTGAATTAGAAATATCACTTTCTTAAATGAACGAAAATTTCTAGTGTAATGATCCATTACTCCCCTTCCCCACCACTGAATTACATTATTTATACATATAATACAGAGCTGATTGCAGTTGGAAACAACAATATTAAAATAAATGTTTAATAGATACAAAGGATCTTTTTCTCCACAACATAGTTTTTCTGGTGCCTGGACACCAATTTTAAAGTAATTCTCTACTAGCATTAACTATTTAAGTGCAAAACAATTTTGTTTTAAAAATCTATGATTGCAGCATCCATCTTCCTGAATAACATTTTGAAGCCAGAAAGTAATGACTTTCATTTCCCGTGAGTGCATTTCAGGCTGTCTTCTAGCCATCTCTGGTTAAAAAAATCAGTGCAAAATAAACAATGGTGAAGTACTAGTTTAACCATTGAACTTACTTGGATTTAAGAAACATATTTTATTTTACACTATATATATATATATATATATCTCATTTATTTATATATTTATATAGAGAGATTAAATTACACTGGACTTGAAAAGTATAAAGAAACCCAAAAATGTTACTATTTTTTCCTGCAGCACCAACGGAAGCTTTTTTTTTTTAAATGAAAACTCTTCCTTGGGTGAGCAGCCTAGCAGTATTAGCTGTAGTAAGAACTCATTACATTATTCCTTTGCAAATTACTATGTGATTCACATAATTCCATGTTTACACTCTGCCACATTTATAATTTGTGATGCTCTTTGCCTGAAGAACAGCTCCTGGTTCCACTGTCATTACTTCTTGTCCTGCGTTCAGATTTGCTAGCAGTAGTGTGATGGCTATACTACAGTTCCACTTGGAGAATTGGCCTGGTTTTGGGATGACAATAAACCCTGCAAACAAAGCAGTTTACATTAATCCAGCAAGAGAACCTGACATTAATTTTATAAAGTTCTTAGCCTGAAGCTAAAATAAGTACAATTTATTTTTACCACTTGCTTACTTTAGACATCAGCACCTTTTTTCCTACAAAAGAATCGAAGACACTATTGTATCAATCAAGCAGCACACAAAGGAGCTTTCAGTAAGGTGTGCGCGTTTATGACACAATGAATCTGATTCCAACATTTGATTTAATCTACCTCGCATTTTGAGTCACTGTGAACTGCAAAACTTTAAAAATCGTACACCAAAAAGGTGACCAGCATTTTATTAGGGTAGCAACAAGCAAGCCTATTCCAGTATTAACAAGGCTGACACCTAACCTGATACAGGGGAACGCTCAATCTCTTACATACTGTTGAATATTACAAGCTTTGCATAGAAAAATAGATTATCTAACCAAATATTTATTTTGGTAATTTTAAGAGAGAATGAAACACTAAGCAAGAGTTCAGTAAAGATTTCCCATTACAGTTTAAGCTTGCATTCAGGAAAACTTTTTTACCAGCTATTTTAACTACATCGCCATTCTAATAAAATGAGACTTAGTTCATTTCAGACGTAATCCCACGACTGCATGGCACCCCTTGCTAGACAGAGGCTACTGTTCTGGATTAAGGCAACTATAGTTTATGGATGGGTATCGATGGATAAATTCCATTTCAGATTTAGGTATAGTAGCCCCTTTTTCATCATTCACATAAAAGTAACTGTATATCAGACTTACTTAAGAAAAGCTGAATATCAAAATACAATTTAGTCTTCTTGCAAGGTCGGTTTAGTTAGAACAAGTGCCAGCAGGCTGAGGAGCACAATGGCAGCAAGCTGGAAGCACAGCAGTATCACTGTGCGACTCCTTACTACGTAGGCATGATAAAAACACTTTCAGCAATTCCTCTAAACAGCTACTGGCTTAGGTTCTTACCTCAAAATTAAGATCCTGTAACTCAGATCCATCAAACTAGACAAGCTCAGGCAGCAATCAGCATGCAATGTAGAATTAGGTCACTTCTTCAGAATCTACAGGAGCTCTTTGTTGCTTGGATCCAAGAACTGAAGAGTCATGACTGATGGAAGAAAAGCCTGTCCACAGACCAAAGAGGTGGAAGGAGGGCTGGACTGGCTGGACTCAAGTCATCAAGCTTCTACTAAAACCATAGCCCTTCTTTTTAAAAAAAATTTAATCTACCAGTTCAGACACATTATGAATCTGGATAATTTGTAGGAATTATAGCAGACTGTGTGTGTAAACGTGCACACTTTTTATATTACATTTATATATAATAAATCATGTGCTTAATTTGGTGCTCTCCATAGATCACGCCTTCAGGAACTGAACACTTTATTTTTACTAGTTTATGCAGTGCATATCTGATTCAAACACCACTGAGGTAGACTGAAGTGGGTTGGTCTTTAAACTTGTTTGACATTCAGGATGTGCAAAGATACTGCATGTTTCACAAGAAGAGAACAAAAGGTTTCCTAGTTATTAGTTAAGGAATAGATGGTGGAAAAAGGCTGAATTTTAGAGCAAACAAGCTATTGAAGCACTTTGGAAAATTTTTATCAAGAAAGTTTTGTTCTGAAGTGATGAAGATGAATCAGAACTCTATAGTTCACAACCAAAGCATTCTTCAGAAGTCTATTAAATCCTGCAGCAGCTGGAGGGCCTCTCTTGCCAGAAGATTACGTCCACTAAGCAACTTTCAAGTACCCTGGAAAAAGACGTCCAAAGGTATTCTTTTCAGTCTTAATAGGTGATCCAAACTGTTCATATGCAAATATGTGCTTTAGAAGCACACAAAGTACTAGGGATGGCATAATATGGAGCCTTTTTTAACAGGCTCGTAACCACGCTATACTGATGAAGAGAAATAAGTACTATTCTAATATCAGATTTCCACTGTAATGCAGCCAATTGTCTGGAAACAAAATGAAGGGTCATTCATTTTCCTACAACTCCTCTAGAAACAGCTGCTACATACTGAAATTCAGCATGGTGCCTAAGGGTTCCCTGCGAACTACCAGAGACTGAAATTCAAAGTTCCATGACTAGGAACAAGGAGTCGCCCAGTCCTGGATTCATCTCCCTGGCCGCGAATACTCCCTGCTTTAAAGAGCAGAAGTGCAGTGTAGGTGGCTCTGAGTAAGTGAATACGAGGAACTCCTTATGTTTCAATCCTTGCTCTGAATTAATTCTGCAACTCTGAGCAGGCAAGCCAGAGGAACACCAAAGTGGAAAGAATCCTTGTGCTACTGCAGACATTTCAAACGCTTTGCAAGTACTGCCTCAAAACTTGACCAGGCTACGATGGCCATTCCAGAACTTCACTGCTGTAGGAGAAATCAGAAATTTTGTGAGTTCTTCCAAGTACTTAATTTCACAAGACATCTTAGACCTTAGATGTTCAGACAAGAAAAGCAAGAATAAAAATTTGGTTTTTAGGCATGGAAGTTTTACCAAAGTGGTAAATGTTCTTGATTGGTCCCGAGTAACAAAAAAGGTTTCTATGGAATTTTGCGATTCTATCAGCGCCTTATAAGCAAGGCCATTTAAGAAGTTATGTTAGGTGTAACATAGGAAACTTTAGAAAGCCACATTAGAAAAGCAAGTGAGGACTCAAAAAAATTCAGTTTTGATAGAAAAGTTGCCCTGTAAGAGTCTGAGATTTAATACAAAGGGTGTGGGACTAGAATATTTGTAATTGCATTCTCTGGGACTAATATGATTGATAAGGTTATGAAAAAATACAGAAAGATTCTGCCTGTAAAGAAAGAATAAAGGAATTAGACTGCAGTGCTCTCTGTGATGAAACCACCCAGTGCAGTCAACCAGGTGGTACAAGATGGAACAAAAGCCACAGCAACTTATTAGCGCAACAGCAAAGCTGCACAGTTTAACAGCCGTGACAGAAAACACAAAAGAACTGAGATGCGACAACTGCAGATCTGCTGTGCGGTACGGTGCATCAACTTAAAGTTTAAGAACAAACAGATCATACTGAGCAAGCAGCAGAAACAAATCAAGAGACTGTTCAAAAAAGTTTTGAAAATAAATGTAGTCTTTTATTAGTAGTAGTATTTTGTCAGCATGTGGGTCTAGCAGGGGGTGGGAAATGGAACAGTTATGAGACCCAAGTCAGGACTTCAATAAAACAACCTTCATCACAACCTCGAAGAGTGTCCTCCAAGTAGGTGCTACATCCTGTGCCATCTTAATGGAATATTCTGCGGCTGAAATGTGCTTCTTTCGCAGGGGAAGGTGTCGTTTTTCTTATATCAATTAGTAATGTGGGAGTACTGAACACAGATTTTCGGCACTAGTTGCCAGGGCTATTCCATGTTTATCTATGCATTCTCTGACTTCCCAAAACACACAGGACTTTGCATATTTGGTAAAAACAGGCTTGCATGGGTATGAATGAAAAGTTGTAACAAATACTATCAGTAAAGTCATCTCCACACAAAGTTCATGGCACTCATAGCTGTGGTCTGTTCAAGAAGACCTGCAGCAGTGTTAAGGCTAACCCCCCTCATAATTCATGAGGCTGCAGAGGGGTTTATTTTTTTAAAAATTCCACATATGCTCCAGCCAAAAGTTTGCGTTTTTTCCAAAGATATGAAACACAAGGTTTACCACAGAGACTAATTCTATGAAAGATTAGCACGTTATTGCTGTATTAAAAAACATCAGGAAGATACTACTAAGTACGAAAAAAAGCCATCAGTAACTACTGAGTTAATATTTTCTTCATGTAAATTAGAACGGGATTAATTGGGGCCAAAGTTGTAATTGTATGCAGTTTCACTAACTGAGATAATAAACTGCAAGTCTGGACATGTGAGCAGGTTAGAGTGAAGTTCATGTCTATGTGCTACTTCACAACGCTCTTGGCACGTGCTCAGCCTTCGCCCTGGAGAAGAGCATGCTCCTTCCGTACCACAGCTCAGCTGACTCTCAGTAATTCACCAGAGGTCAGATCTCTGCACATCTTTCCTACTTTCTGTTTTGAAATTGAAAGGTAGAAAAAAAAAAACCACAAAGCAAAGGGTCCAATGTAACAACCAACCAATGTAAAAATTAAAAAAAAAAAACACCTTTTTGGGCATATATAGTTTAAAAGGTCTCATAGTACACTTCAGTAATGCAATTAAACCCATTTTAAAAGTGGCTGAATTAATGAATGCCCATACAAAAATGGCATGAATGTGTTAAACCAGTTTTGCTACTGCCAGTATATGAAATAATAGAAATCTATTATTTGAAGAACATTCCATGGGTAGTTCATTCTTGTCCAGAACTGTGATATTCCTGGAGTAATTTGAAAAAGTAATCGGGACTGAGACCTTTGCTTGGCAAGAGAGCCCACAGTTCAATACAGGATTTGAGGAATAATAATATACCAAAACAGAATGAGATTTTTCACATTTGTTTAAAATTCTGTAGTCAAATCAGCTGAACTAGTTTTAAGATTTGCATGAACAAAATCTCCAACAGTTTCTTATCCAAATGAATCAGCATTTATTAGCATAAGTCTCTGAACTGCATATACTTATTAAATCAGATATTAATCTCTAATGAGTCATAAAATTAATTAACTGAGAATGTTCAAGGAAGCACATGCTGAACATTCAGATAACATACTACAGAGAAATACTTCGTATGGGATTTAGGGGGATACACAGAAACTGATACCTATCTTTACACAGTCTGTATGTTCACTAAACAGAGTTTTAAATATATCTTCCATTTCCTTTTTTTTTGTTCTAGTAGTGTTACAGAAAAGAATGCTTAAACCATTTGACACCAGATCTTGTAAAAGCATGTAGCAGCACCAAGGAGGTTTCATTTGCAACTTCTGGAGTTTTTCTCCTAACAGAGGTGTATCACAATTTTACTCATTGTCAACAAAAAGAACAGCCAAGGCTGCTAGAAAACCAGCAGACTAACTAAAAATCTCCCTAGTGGTATTAGGCAAGATTACTTCAAGACTAGTATATGATTGGCAAATGGAAACTATGCATGTTGAAGACAAAAAAAAATTAAGGTACAACTACTTGTGTGCTGGGAAAAGCAAAAAAGGCTTTTGCCAGCAGAAACCTGATTTGGCTTAAGCAGTAAGACCGTATGCTGCATTTGGGTAGTAATGGCTCACATGCTTAGAGTTCTTTCTTTAGCTTCCTCAAACTACAGAAATCTGTAAATTTTAAAATTTTCAGATTAGAAAATAATGAAAGGGAGATAAACTAGGGAAAACCTCAGAGGAAAGCATGTGACTTAAGGCAACCCCATTTTGGTTAGCTGTAAAATAAATGTGATCTTAGCAGGAGAAGACATGAGCCAAATGGATTTGATACGGTTGATCTGCACCTACCTAAAATACAGCTTCAAAAAACAGAAGAGAGTGTGATCATACAAGTTATTTCCTTGGTAAGTTTGTGCTTATTAAATAAAGACAAGCAAGACAACACTTTTATGGTCCAAGATGTCTTTTGCCCAAGTTTCTTCTATGACCACAGAACTTGAGGAACTTAGCTATGTTTCATGCTCACACTGTTAAAAAACTGCTTTGACCAACCAGTTCTTTCATCGGTTGATGTAACTGGCTGTTCCCAGAAGCTTTCAGGACGTATTTCGTTTCGTTCCTCCATTGGCACCTGTTCTTAAATATACATATATGTTATATATATAGACCATCATAGTGGTCAGTCAGTACCTTCTGAAGTGCCAGCAGGTTCTCAAGTTCATGTAAGAAAGATTATTTTCTCAGCTTTAGTCTACAGAGTATTTTCGCCTAAGAGACAGAGTCCTACCTCAGACTGGGCCCAAAGAAACAAACTTTTTCACTGAAATGTCTCAAAAGTGCCTCTGAAACACTTTAAGTAAATATAATTTGTTTGGCTCCTTCGTGGGTTAACACAGAACCACTGCTGCAAGGGTGACACAATTCCTAGTCCACTCAGATGGAAGGGCAACATCTTAAGTCTTCATCTAAATTGGTTCCAAGAAATTTTGCAGCCAAGGTTTTAACGCCCCAGTCATCTGAGTGAGCCATATCCTCAGGGCTGTAAATTCAGCATCCATTAGGTAAATGTTAAGATCTAAAACCAGAATAAAGAACATACCCTGCACCAGAGTCCAGAGGAAAGAGCTCCTGTAGAGTCCTAGAAGGAACGACAACACTCTGCCTCAGCTCCTATTTGACATGTAGGCAGAGAGAATCTAGATACATCCGTGTCCGTGTTTTACTGAATCTGAGTTTAAGCAAGTTTGATAAGTGGTTTGGTAAGTGTTCTATTTCATATTACTCTAGTCCTAAAAAAAAAAGTATCATGAGACATGAGCAAGATTTAAACACCAAAACGTATGCATCGTCGTGAGATGAAGGGAAACATTTACTCAGAGCAGGTTACAGGATGCGATCAACTTCTTACTTTAAAATATGGCAAGTTAACAGCTTTCATTGTGGCCATTTGTTCAGTACACTATGATAGCATAAGACCACCTAAGGACTGCAAGATAAATTAAAACTCAAATGTGGAAAGGACTATTGAAAGTTATCTACATTTACAGTTCAATCACACATTTTTATTTAACATCAGTATACAGAGGACAACCCCAGCAAGTTATTTTGTAATGTCAAGTATTTAGTAAAGTTCTTCAGCTGTAACAGTGACAATAGAACAGCTAAAAATAAGCAGTATGAAACAAACATGATCTTCTTAAAATTATAAATATACCAACAATACTTCTTAAAGCTTAATTATTGCAACAGTTAAATTAACAATAGTTCATGTTAGAAAGGCTCTATGAAATTTATTCAAGTTGTCAAGAAAGTAGATGGAAGTGTAAAAAGGAAATACATATGAATTTTACTTTTGATTTTCACTAAAGGTAGTCAATACAATTTTGTACAGTATCACCTAACATATCAATCTTTAACAAACTCCAGTATACAGAATTCATAAAATGCAGAAAAAATAGTTTAATCTTTACATGTAAATTGACAGTAAAATAACTGACACAAATTTTATTGTTGTAACATAAGCAGGCCAGCATTTTAAATATTAATTTAGTAGCTTTATGTTGTTAAAGGGGCAGACATACACAGTCATTCCAAGTACATAATCAAATTTTAAGAGGTGATAATTCAGGACATGGGTTTTCTAAAAAGTGTTTAGTAAAAGTCATGTTATTTCCTAATCCAGACATCCTCATCATAAAGCCTTTACAGGGTTATGATCTCTCCTGGCTTTACCGGAGCCACTAGTCACACCTTCTCACACACGCACACGTGTAAACACACATACCTTGCTATAAATATCACACCAGTGTACTAGGTTTAAATTCACCCTGATAATGCGGGTATGCGATGTGCAACTTTGCTATTATGCACGTTACAGATCACGTCAAATTTCAGCATGGTAACCTGAAGTCATATAGCTGTGTTTCAGTTTTACTATAATCATCCCTGAAGTTTATACAGATACCGTATCACGTTGAAAGAAATCTATTTGATAGTACTTAAATACCAGCAATTGAACTTCAATTGTAATGATGAAATGCTCCTTTCCACTGAGGAAGAATTAGTATGTATAGCTGCTCGTATCACTCAAATATAGTACATGAATGTTTAAGTACTTTCACTAAAACAGAAGTCATACTAAAACATGATACTGTACTACAATTGTAGTTAACTAGAAAATTCAAGGATGTTATAATTTGTCTAAGTTTTCCTGTACAATAAGTCAAATAAATAAATTCCATGTGCATTTGTTTTAAGAAATGGTAGCATGTTTATCTTGCTAGGTTATACACTGCCATTTCACCTGCTCATACTTCTGGCCAGTCTTACCTTGAGCTTTCTCACAAAGGCAACAACTAATCAGCAACTTTTACTTAGATAAAATGGAGTCAATGTACAAGATGGTGAATAGTTAATTCTAAAGTCAAACACAGAAATCATATAGTTTCTCTGACCACTAAGTTCAGAGAAAGCTTGTTTTGCATATCCAGGTACCACTTTGGTTTATTTGGGGTTCTGTTGGTTTGTTTGTTTTTTTAATTGCTTCCGCGGGTCCTGTAATTCAGTTTGAAGCAGCTATAAAGAGAACACATGGAGTTTTCCTTGGCTCCTTTAAAACTTTTTCTACGTTTTCAGATTAATACAACAGTTCTATAGTCCCATTTACGTTTCCCATCAGGGGCTGGGAAAGATGGGGCGGGGAAAGGAGACAGAGCTAAGTGTCCCCGTGTGGAGAAGAAAGTTCATACTCTTGTTAAGGCAACCTGTTCTTCTCACCACCCTGAACCTTCTTCCTCAGAAACAGGCTAACAAAAAGTGAGTGTGAAAAACTGAAACTAATGAATCTTGAGTCTTGTTTAACTTGCTTCTTACTGAATTTTGCCATTCACTTGACCTCACTCTGATTGAGAACTAGTACAACAGTTCTGGAAGGGCAATGCAAGAACAGTATATCCAGCGAGGAAGCTCAAGGTATGATCATGGATACACCGAAGCAGTAATTTGGGAAGCTTATAAACAAACTGTGAGGACACTCTGTAAGCACTGTACAGCCTATGAGCTATCATAAGGATCATGGCTGAAGAGACATTTCTGGGTTTTTTTTTTCCACTAAGGGCAGCACCGGCCCAACCAGAAAAATGGAGAACTTGTCATACACAGCCCAATTATCCAGCACATCTTTTGATGGCTATTAAAAATCAGAGGGAAAGGTAGCACTGGCTCAATGGAAATTATGTTGGACACTGCAAGCCTCCTTCAGTTTTCCATCCAATTCTTTCTTTAGGCTGTCAGTGGCATGAATTTAACGAAGGCCTTTTGAGGCAATGATGGAAGAAGCAGCAAGATTCACAGGCTTTCACTCTAGAGTTGGCAGACAAAAACATGACGGAGTTTTAAGATCACTTGGGGACCCATATTTCAAAAGGAAGACTAGAAATAGCAGCTTTAAACCCCAGAGTAATGGGATAGCCTAGTATAAAACAGCTGGCGAAACAGAAATGAATGGTATATAACCCAGTAAGAAAGACATTACCACGAGTGTTCTATACTTTGACAATTTTCATTAAATAAAATTAAGTGCGTTCCTATAAACAAAAAGGATACTCATAATGTCCTTCTGGCACAAATATTTTCCTATCAAAGCCCTGTAAACATGCCACCAAAATTTATTTTTTACCAGCAGACTGAGCTCACTAGAAATGCAAGTGAAATCAGAAAAACAAGTTCATTTGAAAATTTCTAAGTAAATACTTCCTAAACAATATGGCATTTACATCAGTGTGCAATATATTAATTTTGAAAGTGATAACTTCAGCATGAAAATTACTTACCTGTAATTAAAGTTTTCCATATTGGCCAATACATAAATCCTGATTTTTTGGTACTGCATACTTTATCTCTGAAATATTTGAAATGTCATATTCCAAATCAAAGTCAATACACAAAAATACTGAAGTTACACCCAGTCTAACAAAACCCATCTCAGCCACTGAAAATAAATTTAACAGTGTAGTGTTTAGTAGTACGCAAGCAAGTTGTAGAACAAAAAGACAATACAGGTCACAATAGAAGTTTGAGGCACTGCTGTACAAGTATAAAGTTAATTCATAAGACGTGTGAATTGCACTGAGTAACAGTGATATAGATAACTGCTTTAGTATTTTCATTTAGGACAAACATTTTAAATAATTTAGTGTTTTGGGGGTAATTTTTTTTTTAATTAATGCTGGATCTGTAGTTTTTAGGCAAAAAATACTTTTAGATAACACCCTCCTCCCTTCTCCCCAGAAAAACTTTTAGTTTTAGATTCGACCTTTCAATATGCATTAAGATGCAGAGTGGACACAGCTCTCTACACATACCTATGTTGTGACAAATTTGATAACATCTCAAAGACACTTACATTATACAAACAGTTTGAAGAAAAAGTATTGAGCTTTACTTAAAAATTCATAGCAATGAAGATGTGGTATATAAATATATACAGTACCTCCACTTCAAAAGTCAGATTTATGAACCAAATGGTTAAAACATAATGAACACATTTTCATTTAGGTTGCCCAACATGGCAATATTCAGGTATTAGCAGATTATTTCTTTTTCTTTAGGTGATAACCTAAAGAACGCCCTTTCTGAATTTTTCACAAAAATAATAGTCCTTTTTGCTAGACCAACTCTGGTAATGTTTTCATAGCTGTATTCCTTTAAAATGTTGCTGGCAAAGAAAGCTATTGTAGCACAAAATACTTTTTATTAAAATAATCACCATGTTTAGCTTCATTCAAAATTTAGCTTGCTATACATTGGACAGAGGAAAAATAGAGTTTTGTCTGTGTTCAATTGCATTAATAACAGGAGTTAAGACTCGTAATGTATTTTAATGAAGGTTCAACTGATATAACAGGTGCCATCAAAAAGCACAAGCTTGTCAATGATCAAATTGCCTAACAAAACTGACAGTAATGTAATACTGGAACTACTTAGAGAAAGCTTGCAGGATTTTCCCTAACTTAAATATATAAATCAAAAATTAGAGTTCTTGATAATACTGATTCACAATTTCAAGAGCATAAGCTACAGTCAGTAAAGGCTCACAAATCTGTGCGTAAAATGGCTGATGTTTTAGTAAGTGGTTTTACATTAATGGCATGCCACCACATAAAAGTATGGAGGAACAAAACACTTTGGTTTTAATTTTTTCAGAGGCTCACATTTCTCATTAGACTTAAAAGCAGCAGCTTTTCATAAGCTACTCTCATTGGGAGTGCTGTATTTTGTAGAGCACATTAGAAGGATTATAATTATTTTAGTGATTGACAGGTTTTACTTCAATTTTTACAGAAACAGCTTTCACCATATTGTGGTTATGCATATGTGTATGGTTATGTATATGAACACTGATCAATAGTGTTTAGATGCACGGTATTTATTTCTTCTGCTGGAAGGCAACTATACTTAATAATTGTATCCAAAACATTTCAAATCATTCAGAAATATGGCATGCAGTATCCAAAAGTATGGCTCTGAGGATTTTTTTGTTTTTACATTAAGCATAAAGAAATTTTATATTCAACATTCATTTATATTTCAAGAAAACTACCTATTCAGAGTTCTAGTTCTTTGATGCAGCATTAAGGATTAAAACTTACCACTTTACCAGGCCTTGCCCATGTGCAAATAAATCCCTCCTGACAAGCAGTGACTATACAGTCTTCAAGAAAAATTAACACAGTCAGTCTTTCATGTGCTATCTTTTTACAGATAAGAGGCTCTAACAAGGGAACATCTTCCATTCGGGGACAGAGAGGTGTTCCCAAAGTTTTAGCTGGGTCCGTTTTGGTTTTAGTAACTAGGTTCAGTTTGTCACTGCTCTTGCTAGATATATGTCCCATGCTATGATTTCTCTTGTGATCTTTTTCATGGTGTCTTTCCTTCCGATCGTGTAGCGATAAGGTTGCAAATTTACTAACACCAGAAGCAATGGCACCATCCATGACACTGCTTTTACTGCCAGCATTTGAGACTGCAGAGTGTGGAAGGCTGTTTGACCGTGGAAGAGGAGGGGGTACAGAGTTTCCGGGTGTTGTGATACTGTTTCCATTACTTCCGGGGTTAGTTCCACCACTTCCAGCAGGTGGACTTGTGGCATTCATGACATTTGTATGTGTCCTTGCTCTTGACAGAGGTTGGTGGGGAAAGAGGATATCTTCTGTAAGATCCCACAAACAGAGCTGTGTGTCCTGGCCTACTGAACCAAATCTATACGTTACACTTACTGGACGACTGTCTGTAGAGTTCCTTTTGGATAGCCTAGATTGAGTACTATTTGCTCGATCTCTGCCAAAATGAAGGTCTTGGAAATCCTCATCACTTCCACTAAATTCCATCGGGTCACTCTCTTCTACACTAGTCGTATACGGATCGAATGCAACAACGCTGACCCATGATTTATGTCCATGGCCTCTCGCTATTACTCGACAGTCCACGAAAGACCAAACTGTTACCAAGTCATCCTCTCCACCTGTCACTATGTATTTCCCATCGGGACTCCAACACACACACAGCAGTCCTCCAAAGTAGCTTTTCATCGTACCATGCAATTCCACTGAATCAAAGTTAAACACACGAAGAAAACCATCCTGGCTCACACATGCCAAGAACTTCCCATCTGGGGAAAAGGCAAATTCATTCAGGGCACCCTCACCTACTGTCCATTTAAGCAGAGGGTTTCTTGTGGATTTACTCTTGCAAGTGTGAACTGCAAAACTTTCTCCTTGTTTAAGTAGCTGGTAGTGCGGGGCTGTGGTACCACAAGTGTGCTCCACGTTATACAAGTACATATTGCCACTGGAATGAGCTACTAGGAAAAGGCTTTCCGAACCTGGTACCCATTTTACACAGGTTACTCTGGACTTGTCTATTAGTCTCTGTGAAAAACAAAGAAGATACGCATCAGAAAGTCTGAAAAGTAAAGTTTTAACGATTAACCCTAAGTCTGAGCTTTCTGTGGGGAACGGGGAACAATACTTAACCAAAGTGAAGCCAACCTTCTATAAAGGAGCTATGTTACTGTAATTGCAAAAACTTATCTTATCAGGCAGTAAAGAGGAAATTATTTTTAGACAAAGTGCTACCAAAGGTTATTATTATGGTCCAGTCACATTCCACGAAGAATGTACTTCAATCAAGCCAACCTGTTGTTATGAATCTAAAGGTAGCGTTCTCAGGTTTATTTTTCGTTGTGTAGGTTGAAGAGCATGAAAAGGAAACAATCAAGAAAACACAGAATGAGCTAAAGGGGAAAAAAGGCAGTTACTCATCTGTACTACAGAGCAAAAAGGTTACAGATCAACAACAGTAAATTTAGATTCTGGCTGTGTCTGAAGTCACAAACAAAATCCATCCTCAGAAAGAAGACAAAATTAGGCTTTAGGAGCCTTTACCAGCTTTTAGTGATTCAGGAAGCAAAAGCTACATACACAGTGACCCTGTTATCATGAGTGGAATATCAGTAGTTAAAGGCACTTTGTTCAGTGAATCCAGAAGGCACCAGGTACTCTTCACCTTGGAATCCCCACCCTCCAATTTCTTTTCATTCATTAGTCAAGGATCTGTCAATACTCTTGGCTACCACCTGATTAAGAAATTTCCTTTAAAGACAAACATTTTAAAAGTCCATCACTGCAAAAGAACGAACACACACACACACAAACACACACATTAAACAAACATTCCTGATCATAATGTCTTCAATGCACAAGATCTGAGAGATCTTAAAAGTCTGACTCCTTGAGTTTGCTAGTGAACTTCTGGTGGATTTCTAAAATTTATCAAGTTGCCCATGGCATCACTCAACTGCAACTTGGAGATGAGTAATTCTTTACGTGCACATTCACGGTTTGTATTTGGCACAGACTGATAACAGGCTGAAAGAAGAGCTGAGCTACGCAAAAGGCAAGAGTGCAAATATGAAGAGCCTAAGGAAATAACAAAACAAGTTACAAAAGTGTTAAAAAAAAAGCAGCAAAAAAATCCCCCCAAAACCTTGCTATGCTGTTTATCACAAACAAAAAAACCCCAAAATACTGGATAATATCTTGACTGTTACACATTCTGGGCCTGGAAGGCAGCATCTGGTCATTTTAGATTTAACTTTTGCATATACTTTTGCTGCTGTCAACCTCAGCGTAAGACCAGGAAGCCTCTCTCCTGTAATTTCTCATCAGTTAAATTAGCCATTTTGTACTTGAGAGCTGAGATGTAACTTACTCTGCGAATAAATGCAGTAGCTTTACAGTAACATATTCTTAGCTTCTGTTGCAATATTTTAAATAGTTTGTCATGTGTTCATTGATATGTATCATTTATGTCTCAGTAACAATGATATAAAAAATATTAGACAGAAAGTTACCCGGTACACATCAAGAGAATGTCGACAGGGAGCATCAGCCCTGCTGGCTTGCTACAGGCCATAGTCTTCTCATTAAGAAACTACCGTTAACATGGCAACAAAGCAAAATTTCTTGCTCTCCTCTACTACAGCAGTTCAACCTGACATACAACATCTACTCATAAGAGCAGTTGCTCAACTTTTATACTAGAAATGGCATTTTAAGTCCATAATCATGGCTACACAACCTTAAACATTGTACAGAAAGCCCGTAAACCTGATCTTTACCTCAAGGACGCCGGAAACAAAACAGAAGACTGCAATCTGCAATTAGAACAGATTAGCTCAAAGAGACAAGATGCAGAGAGACTTTAGGTTGATAGGTAGCAAGTGACTACAACTCATCCCTTTCTAAACAGCAGAGCTTTAAATTCAGCAGGAACAACAATACAATTTCTTAAGTTTTAAACGCTTTCAACTGGGCTCACACACTTCTGCAGTGCAAGAAAACAAGACCTGAAGTCAGTATGACTGGCAGATGCATTACAAGAATGGACTGAATGCAGTATCAAGTAAATCAGTGGAGTAGCTGGGTTAAGGAGCTTATTATCAGTTTGGTGAAAGAATAGGAAGGGAAGGAACTTCAGTCACCAGTCAGGAAGACAAGTCAAGGTTATCTTGGTAGCTATGTTTTGAACAATCTCGAAGGGACAAAATTACAGGCATAGGCCACAAAGGAGTGAAAAATCTAAGGCAATCAAGGAATATGCATTAAGGTCTGACAAAGAGCTTTGGCAACACAGGTGTAGAAGTTTATTAGGAAAAAATGCAGCTTAAGGCTTTAGTTTAAATAAAAAAAAAAAGTATTTTTTAAAAAAAGATAAATGAAACAATTCAATTGGCTATCTTGAGAATAACCAACCACCACGTGGAAACAAGTGAATCTGAAGTATACTTGGTTGGTTTTGGCAATAAGAGGATATCACCAGTTTAATTCTGACAAAGCTAAAAGGGATACCACTGTTGATACAGATTGGCTTAGGTAGGCAGCCACAAGCTCCACAGTATCACTCACATCAGCCTTTCAAGTCCCTATTGTCTTCTACATCAATAGTATTTAAAAAAACAAAAGGAAGAGTAACAAGTTAGACCTCATCAAGGCTATTACATTTTAAGTTCAACATAACCTTCCATGTCATAACAGGTTAAATTATTTCATGTATCACATACGATTTAGTGCTATCCTAATTGCTTTATCACAAGTGATAGTCAAAACAGAGCTTTGGGCTACCTGAATCACCAAATTACTAACAGGACAGGTGATTAATTCGATTACCTCTAGCACTAGTGCTAAATCTGTCAAAAGATGCAAACGCTCATTTAGAGCACCTTCTGCCTATGAAGACATGTTTCTTCTCAAGCACTATCTAAATATATTCAAAACCCGACAGGCACCTTCTTCTTGAAGCAAACACACTAGCTCAAATATCAATGCTCACTGATGTTTCTCTGAAATAGCTTTTAGATATAAGCCAGAACTTCCAAACACATCCAGTCTAAACTTCAATACTGTAATGACAGATTAAAAATATATAAAAGTTTCATAATTTGTTGTAACTGCAGATAAGATCAGTGTAGGAAACAAGAATTTGTCATTTAACTCTAGCCTACTGTGCGCACAGTTCTGGTAGCACTGAGCAAATCCTTATGTTAGCTTTGTAGAAAATAGATCATCTCACTTAATTTCCACCAGACTGTCAAAGGATGCATTCCCACCACAGTGAAGTAATCACAGAATCACAGAATCACAGAATCACAGAA
>VZSC01019994.1:175808-205522 GCA_013398225.1 Steatornis caripensis | reverse complement strand
AAAAAAAAAAAAAAAAAAGACTTGCGAAGTTCTTTGCTATTATTCCCCTACAGTTCACCTGCAGCTGCATTAAAATACAAACAGGAGCAAAAAAAACCCCTCTAAAAAACCAAATCATCCCCTGCAAACCACCCAAATTCCCATAGCTTATCCTCTGCTGAAAATGCTGTCAAAAGTTGTACTGGTTACCAGACTTCTTTACTTGTTAGTAACCAGTCACTTATTCTAGGAATGCCAACACTACCCGGTAATCAGAGCCACTGGTCTTGTAACTCAGCATCAGTGCCCCCCATAGTATTCCCTTCTATCTTTCCTTACTGCACAGCAGCAGAAAGAGCATATTGAGAGCTTCTTTGAGGAACATCACATTGCAAAGACCTCATAAGCCTTCAGAGTTTTCTATGCAGCATTCAGCTTGATAACCTAGTCTTCCCCCCAAGCAAGCCTTTAGGAATCCTTGATAGAGATAATTTCTGCTGTAACATCTTGACCATAAAAATTGGTATTTTTACCTTATTTAATATTTTCAGTGTAATATATTACTTAAATAGGGGCTTAAAGGTTTTCTTCATTCAGAACCAGAAGCCTCAGAAACAACTGAATGCAGAGCACATGCAGCAACATTTAGATTTGTAGACCTTTTTTCCCCATCAGTTAACTGTCATTAACTCTAGTTACAGTATTACCCAAATGAGAAAGTCCTAATTTTTAATCTTAAACCCCAAAAGACTCCTTCATGATAATGTTTTTGTGTAGGTATTCCACGGCAATGACACGGCTGAAAAACAAAGGCAGTGACTGAATGATAAGCTATATAGGCAAATGGAGCCATCTACAGCACTTTGAGAATCTAGGATCTTTAATATCACAAATACATTGCATGCAACAATGTTAAGATTTCTACTTACTTCCTCATTAAATAATTTGCTAGTTTCTTTTTTAATAGGGTCTATAAGTTGGACCTGGCCTGCAGAGAAGCCCACTAGAAGAGACACACTTTCTGCTGTGGCTGTTAAGTGATTGAAGTCATGGCATGTAGGTTGTGTTCCTTTGTATATCCTTTTGTCTATTGGTTTACTCAAGTCCGCAGCCTGCAAAGAGAGCAAACAGAATTAAGACAGTTTATCACAATGTGTGCACATAACCAGTTCTATTTGCAAATAATGTTTATACTAAGCAACAATTTATGCAGTCACAAAACTCTACTTTAAAAAGCAGGTTTGTATTTATCAAACACATCCAAGATGTTGTCAAAAGGTTTATCTTTTCATATAATGCAATACTTGTGTTTTTCAAAGTTGCTAAACACTATACCTACCCTAACCTTTGCAACTACATCATGTGCCAAACCAATGACAACCATTCAGAAACACAAGGGCTCCAGTGAGTCCTCAAGATCAACCTATTCCCAGAAGGCTTCTCCTGCCAGAAGAGGCATTCCATCACAGAGACAAGATGCTGCTGCTGCTAGGAAAGTAGAAGCTTTCTCGAGTACAAGTTTGGGATTCAAAATAGTGTATTCTCAATCACCTGATTCTTGTACTGTAAGTCTATCCTTTTAGAACAGGCAAACATGCGATATTGGTCTCAATAATTATACAAATTATCAACCAGAGCCTAGGAGAGCATCTTCAAGGAACACTGACTCAAGATGCCAATACTGTGATTATAAATCACATTTTAAGCCATTAAGCTACAAAGTAATTGTGCTTCTGACACTCAACACAGAATTCAAATATAGCTGAGACAAAATAAGTGCTAATAAAACTGATGAACTTCAACAGAAACAACTGAAGATCTGGCACTAAAGTGTCAGAAGAATCAAAAGGAACAGAAAAGCCATTTAAAATGCTCTCTCAGTTGTGCAACCCGTGTTTATCCCCATATCACTTAACAGAGAACTTAATCTTTCATCATTCAGAGATTAAAACCTACACATTTAACATGCAAGATCACACATCAGGTTCAACCTTTTTTTTTTTTAACTCCTTACTTACTAGGTTCAGAGTCTGTAAGTAGAAAGCTGCAGATACTCAACAATATTACAGACCTGAGATGTAGCTGTGATTTTGGACTCAGATTCTAATTTTGATACATACTTTTTCAGTATTTCCAGTCAGAGGAAATTGAGCCAGCAATACATGAAATAAAACTTCTTTGAGGAAGAGGACAAGCTGTACATAAAAGAAAATTGTTCCAGTGTATTAAACCTTTGAGGATGAGGTCAAAAGAGCAGCAAATCCTTGGTGTGCATGGAGCTACACAGACAGAAACTAGACCTGCCAGTAGCAAAAAAACCGTAAGTAACTACACAGTGAATCATGTCAGGTGAGCCATTTCCAAGGCAAATTTAACTATGGGATACACATGATAAGCATATATATGCAACAGTGTTAGAGTTACACTTATGTTTTGCAGCATATACTATAAACCAGTTTAGTCAGGTGTATGGCCTCCTGCTTGAAAACTCCAAAATGAGATGACGTATTCTAACTTCTAAAGTCAGCAGATTAAAAAGTTATTCTCCAGAGCCCAAAGATCCATTACAAGCTAAAAAAGAGTATTAGCAATACCTCTTCAAGGAGAACTTAAATAGAATACTAGCTCTACTGGGAGATCATAGGATAAGGCGCATGCCTACCAAGAAGCATTCTCAGACAGATGTAAATCTGTAATTTGAAGCTGAAAGATGAAATGCTAGAGGCCATGCAGTTACTTCTTATATGGTACAAGATTCCCTTGTCCTGTATCACTAGAAAATAACTGGTATCAAGAGACAGCTCTCAAAATTGAGGTAACGTTTCCATCTGGAAGACCATTCTACAGAAACATACAGATGCATTCCTTTGTACCTCAAAGAAATGCAGAATTAACAATGTTAACCTACAAGACTCAAAGTTGTGTCCTCTGGACAAAAGTTCCAGCAGGATCCAATGCCTAATAAGGAAGATCCCTTTTAAAGTAAATAAAACGCAGCCTGAATCATACTGAATGATTAGAGAACCATCGACTCTCCCAGCCAGCAGAAAACACGGGTATTCCCAGGTTCCTCTCATTCTGAATCCTCACTATCCTTTCAAGCAGCAAAGAATCAATAGGTGGCTATTTTCAGATTGGAACTATACCTTGCTCTGTTGTCTGGTTGAGGTTTTATATCACTAGCTTTTGGTTTTGCTGTCTGACAAATTTGGCGTGACTGAAGTTCTCCATCTTCTCAAATTGTGTGATAACAGATCTATCAAGACATGAAATTCTGATAAATTAAATCTAAGCACAGACTTCACTGTGCTTGTTCTAGCTGTTCTCTGGGAACCAGATGGCAGTGCCAATCTGTATGGAGTATAAATAAACTAATTCAACCCAGAATTAACCAGGCTTCCACTGACAGAGATGCCCCACCTTTTATTTACATGCAGCTAATGTTCTCAGTTATAGTATGTCTTGTCTCATGGAGGCAAGTCAAATCTACCAGCACAGAAGTACTCTTTTGGTCTTGATTTCTCTTAATTGAAAGCGTAGAATCAATGAGCACAAGAACTAGAAGACATTGTCTTTATTTCTGCACAGTTGAAGGTTGCTATTGATTTTGATAAGAACAAGAAAAGTGCTTACTTGTAAAATTCAATCGTGCCTAGGACTCAGCATTTCATTAGCTCACCACGAAGTCCATTTGCTATAGCTATTTTGTTGAAGATCTGATTCTCAGAAAAGAGCTTTTACATCAAATCTTTAAGATTTTCTTCTGAAAAAAACACTCAGCACTATTCCAGCCTGCCCACTCTGAGAAACTTACTACATTGTGAATGATTCATGACAAGAGCAACACTTTGTAATCACAACTGAAAGAAGGTTGGGGCATCTAATGCAAGGCTAAGAATCAATACCATCCTCCCTTCGAATAAAAATCTGTGCGAGCCATTGAAGTACATCTTAGCTAATCAGGACCACGGTACTGGCACCTTGGCCAACTGACACCTGCATTAGAAGTCTGTTTCTTCCAACATTCAGTGGTATTTCAAGTATCTGTTGGGCAAAGGAACAAGGAATAATGGTTATCAGGCAAGATACAAGAGTAATCTCACACACCACCTGTCTAAAGTCAGTGATGCAGCTGAACAAAATAAGTGTACCTTGGGCATCGACAGCTTCTGAGTCCTGTCTTAGAACAGATTAAAACTCTCTAGAGAACCTTATACTTACAGAAGAAAAACTAACCGACTTTGCCATTTAGTTCTTTGTGACGAATTCATACTCTAGAAATAAAATATGAAGCATGTAAGTGTTTTGGGGACTTCCTGGGGTAGGGAGGAAAAAAAAATAATCTAACATCCTAGCAGTTGCCCATTCACCCTGAATCATGACTTCCAGCAGAAAGGCAGTCAAGTGGAACATCTTAACCACAGCTTGAAGTACCTAAACACTAGGAAGAAAATGGGGGGAAAAACCCCCAAAACAGTTACCTCAGTCTGAAGCAAATATTTAAGTTTTCAGATTCTGATGTTTGAAATGTCTGATTAGGATGGGCATCAATAACCTTGGTTCTCTAGCTGTACGTAATTCTAAGGTCAAAGCCAGAATAATATCTGTCAAAGATTCATTCTTTTTATTTACTATCGATCTGAGACTTAGAGCTTTCATAATAAGATTTCCCAAACAGTGAATCACATTATTTGAAGTCAGCATTTAATCATGCTCCTTGACAGATGTGATTTCTTGCTGCATCTTTTCTTTTCCTAACTTAATCTGCAGCTTTATGCAAATTTTAGTTGAATGAAACGTATCATAGATGCTACAATTCCTTCCAAGCTAAAAAACATCTCCAAGACCAGAAAGGAAATGAGCTATTTATTAATTTATCTCAGATAACTTGAACTGTAGTCATCAAAATGCTTCGTTTAGATACTTAAGAGTATTTAATATCACATTTGCCAGAAAACTGGCTTTCAATGGGTCTGAGCTGTAAGTGAATTCAAGACAGAATATTACATTTTTAAGCCTGGAAGTGAGGGCGAACATTTAATAAAAAATTTACTTCCAAAAATCTTCTTAAGAAAATCTCTCTTGTACAGAGAATTAATTTATCTTGAATGGCAGATTACAGATCGGCTATGCTATGTACGTAGAGCTATGTACGTAGTACAAAATAAAAGAGAAGACACAAAGAACCAAGATATACTTTTGAAAACAATTTACTCAGCATTTCTGGAGCTTGGAATTCACAACTTACTACCTATATAGCTTGATCTCTCTTCAATATCTTGTTGTCCAAGGATTTAATGGTCCCTGGTTTATAAACAGAACAATTTGAAAAAGCTGTACCTGTTATAATACTATACAAATAACATGAGAAATCAACTCTTAGAATTATTATGAAACAAACTTTATTGAACTTCATAGATGCTCTTTAAACCCTAGCTGAGAAAAAAAGAGGCAAAGTAATCCTTGCTGCAGCACTCTGCCTTGCCTTACAGTATCCCCTAGTGAACCACGCAGGGTCTTCCAGGACAGACTTGCTAAATGTATTAGCAAGTACAGGATAAACTAAACCAGGAGGCCCCTTACAGCTTGTTTATTCTTCCTCCACATCTGTGCTGGTCTCCCACTCCTTCCTGCAGAGCTACCTGAAGGACAGAGAAAGCTGAGTTATCCTAGGCACTTTGTAGAATTTTCTGGCGAACTCTGTTCATTGTTTCTGCACACAAGTGTTTCTGCCAGAAATATCAGAGCCAATACTCCGCACTGGAAATCCCTCTAATTACTTTATTATCAAAGGAGTAGTTTTCCAATTTTTTTTTCTGTAGAGTCTAAACAACAGCTCACTTAATACTAGCAATAGAACCATTTGTAGTTCACTGTTGCTTCAAGCTGGTCTGATCTCATAGCTGACCCTGCTTTGGGCAGGAGATTAGACTAGAGACTTTCAGAAGTCCCTGCCAACATGAATGACCCTGAGATCCTAAGTTTAGGATCCACAAAAGCAGCAGCAACATGGCCACTCCCAGCTTACTTAACAGATCTGGTTCACGTCTTAAAGGAACTTCATTCACATAGGAAGAAAATTACAGGAACAATTTAGGTGTCTTTCTCTATAAAGGTCGCTGATGTAGAGCAAAAATTATTCTTAATTTATAAGAGATACACAACAGAAAGTCCAGGCAACACTTCATGCAACTATAAAGCCCTAATAAAACACTCTCCAGTGCAGCTAACAGGGCCATTGCCAACGATAAATAAACTGGCTTCTACAAACATAACTGCATGCAGCTGACAGACTGCTGACTAATGGCCTTAGTTTTCTCAGTACAAAGTTTGAAGTCTTGCAAGAACTCACATCAGACCCAGAACCTCTTCAGATTCAACAGCATAAACCTTACAGGTAGTGTACAAGCAAACACACATTCAGGGGCACTTCAGAAACCCAAGAAAAACTTATAAACTAGTTTGAAAGCTTCTGGGAACACTTATAAACCAAGTATAAATTCTCTTTAGGATTCTACAAAAAGCCAGCAGACAATCACCATTTGTAAAGTTGCCCTATTTATACATAGCTACAATAGGTTTCTTAAACATAAGGAGTTTCTTAAATAAGAGCTGCTTTTTCCATACCCGAGTGATGTGCTGAGCTTTAAGGGTTGCATTACAGGTGCTTTGTGTGTACACACAGACTAGTTTTAAGCGTCTCCTAAGCCTTGCAAAGCCATTAATGCTAGGGAAATTCTAGGTCTTTATTTTGCAATATTGCATTTAATGAACCTGCTTTATATTAAAGTCATATTTGTAAATCTCAAGAAAACTATTATTTCATTTTTAGTTTTGCTTTTAAAATTTGGCTGAACTTTCAACTCTATGAATTGAAGCACCAATAGCTTAACACTCACAACAGCACAATCAATGCTGGATTTGCTGCCAATTAATATAAGGTTACAAACTAACACTAAGAATAACCGCATGCATTCACTTTCTCTTATTCCACTCTAATCGAAGGCAAGAGAACCTAAGAGAAAGGGATGAAAATTGTACTGGACAACATGAATTTTGAAAATTAAAAACTAAGAAATTGGGACAAAATTAACAGGAAGGAAAAAGAATCTGATACTTTTAACATACTGCCTCAAAGACTTCCGATTAAGCTCTCTCTCTATAGCTTCCTTTCTCTAGAAAATCTCCAGAAAGTATAGCTGCCAATCTATGACAGTTTTACTTTCATAAACCTTAAGATTCTGATCTTCAATACATGATTATTATTAATTTGGCTTCAATGGCATATCTTCTGATGTACCTTTTCTAATACATAGATATTTTGAATTATCTCACTTAAAAGTTTAAAACAAAACAACAAAAGCATTTCAATATTTATTTCCACTCAACAGAACTCTCCTGAACAACACTGTTCCTCATAAATGGGCTCCTGTATCTTTGCAGAAGGTTTTTTTATAAGTTACAAAGCACTTGATTAAATGCTGAACAGGAACACTTAAGGCATGTGACAGAGTTTCTAGGATACTGTGTAAGAACAGCTCTGTTAGCAAAACAGGGACACCAAGTAATTTTAACCTGATTTTTTCAAGTGTTCCACACAATTCATCCATAACAAAGTCTAAAAGATCAACTTTGTACAAAGCCGCTTGTAAATTTGGAAAGCTACTTCTTCCTTCTAGACTTAACTTCCACTTGGGGCCATACAAGATACACATGACTTCTGAAAAGAGAAAAGCATTACTTAACAATATTTTGGCATTTATTCATACAGCAGACAACTGTGACCACATACATTAAGATAAAAGCTCTAGCCCACACAACTGGACATAAATCCGTATTTAAACAAAGATCAGTTTAGTTTTCTGAAGCATCCAATAAAATAATCATATTCTGTTTCCAGAAGAATAATTCTAAACACTGAAATAGAGCAAAGAGCATGTACTGGTTTGAAGTAAATCTACATGCTACTAACTGAACCAATGGTTATATGATTGGAAAGATCAAGAAAGTGGATGTGAACTCCATACAGAACATGCATAAACAACTGTTTGATTTAAAGCTTACCATAACAGTGTTAACTCCATTTTAGTAAGGCTATAAACCAAAATATTTATGTAGTTACAGTATAGGTAACTGCCAGTAGGATGTGCTTGTCTAAGTGAAAGTACCAGTCTACCAATAACTCTAGAAAAAGCATAGACGTTTTTATTTTAAAAGGAGTTCAAAACCCCAGAACACTAGGCTCCCCAAAAAAGAAAAATAATTTTTTATTTGCAAATCCCCATTCACTTCACAGGTACATATAGAATCAACTTACCTTTTGTTTCTCTGTAAGACTGGACAAATGGCATTAAAGTAGGACAGAAATGTTAATACACGTGAACTACTGCAGGCCAGGGAGGTTGAGGGAAATGGAAACAAGGTTTTGAACCCCTCCACACAAAAAATACGTCCTCTGTCTTCTGAGCAGAGAACGCTGCTGCTGCTGCCTCCATCTGTCATGACCCAAAGAGGTCTCAAGTCACAGAAACTGTTTCTTTAGAAACTTAAAAGCATTTTGAATTCAACACGTTACTCATTTGCTAAAATTTACACCCATGCTGACACTGCTCCTTTTGAGTGGAAGACCAAACATACAACTTGTAACAGTGCTGTTCAGAGCTGGGTCAGACCCAAAGTGTTCTAATGAACTGACCACAGACCTCAGCACAGCTCTCCAGAGCAAGTCCTGGTCAGTCCTGGAAAGGTCTGTGAGCAGAATCACAGAATGTGCTTAGCGTCTCCAAAAGAAACTGAACAGCCTGCTCACTCCTGGAAGCAGACTGGAAGGACCCCAAGTAACTTGAGCAATCTTCAGCTGCACTATAATCAAATCACTAAAACTTCAGGGAAATGACATGACATTGTAACTTAACTTTTCAAAAGGTGTCTGTTTCTACATACTTAAAGTTAATTTTTATTATACCTGCAGAAGACGACCTGTTCCTTTCCTCTCTAGAAGCCCTCCAGTCCTTTACATCACACTTTGCACAATACTGCTTTACTGCGATACAGAAAGAGCACAAGAGCTTTAACTTGTTCTTGAGCATCTAAACCATCACTCAGAAACTCACACCGAAAAATAGCTAACAAAAGCAGTATTTCACAGTTCCTTTTGCAAAGTTCACCCTTCTTGCAGGTGTCAGTTAATGACATGATGAATTCAGATAAAAATTGAGACTTTGACTTCAGTGTCAGGCGCTTGGCCACATTAAATCTGTAAACAGGCTGGTTAAACTCAAACAACTCTGAGTATAGTCACTGTATCACACACTCCCAACAGACATGAACTGAATTAGATATTCTATTTTGGTTTAAGCAATTAGTTGCCTTTTTTTTTAATAGGAAAAGGGAAAAGAACTGCATGGTATCAGTATTATCATCTCTTCCCCGTAGCTGGTCTACAGAATTTTGGCTAAACTGTAGCTCAGCCTGCCAGATAAAACCCTCTCCAACCAAAACCAAATTCAGAATCACGTTGCTCTGCATGCAATGCAGACACCTTCCTCCTCTTCTCCCCCTACTCAGCTCTTTTTAAGGAGATACGTAAGAAAGAGATCTCACTGTGCAGTTTTAAGTTCAAAACAATGATCTCTCAGGGCTATTAATAAACCATGGGCGACAGGTCACATTTTTACACTGGTCTCTCCCTCACTGGCTTAAAAATTAAGACACAGATTTAACAAGTCATGGCACATACGTACTTCATAATCATGGACTGCAAACTGGACTACAATCTGAGACTTTTTACTCCAACACCATTTCTTCAACAGTGGTCAGATACACGTTTCAGAAATAAGTTCAAGAAGTTAGCTGCATTAATGGATTATTGTCCATCCTAGATTTCTTTCAGGAAGCCATTTAAATTGCAAATATGGAAGTTTAATAACCATTTACAGGGGATTTTTTGCATTAACTACTGCATCGAATTGCAAATATTGCCAGATTTTGTTTTAGCACCCACTTTCTGTTCATTACTTACTTAGATGACTGAAGCAACACAGACTAACAGAATGGCAGGGGTTGGAAGGGCCCTCTGAAGATCACCCAGGCCAACCCCCCCCTGCTAAAGCAGGTGCCCCTACAACAGGGTGCACAGGAACGTGTCCAGGTGGGTTTTGAATCTCTCCAAAGAAGGAGACTCCACAGCCTCTCTGGGCAGCCTGTGCCAGTGCTCTGGCACCATCATAATAAAGAAGTTGTTCTTCATGTTCAGTCAGTTTGGAACCACTACACAGAAAGACACATCCTAATAAAAGTTAATCACATCCTAATAAAGTTAAATACGTGGAAAAAACTATCAGTTCTGAATTTTGTTCCCCTCTGATTTTACTGAATACCTTCTTGTTCCCAGGAAGCGACAATGATGTCTAACATTCCTGATACATACAGCAATTATACTGCTTACCAGAACAAGCAGTCCCACCCTTTCCAGTGTTTCCACAGAAGTCTTCAGCTATCGCCATTTTCACCATCTCTCTGAATCTCTTTGTAATAATTCTGGTTTTTTTGACCTGTACGAACACTTATAGATGGATCTGCTGATTTATACAATACAATATTATTTAATCCATTCTTGTTTGAAATATTCTTCCCCATTCCATTTCTTACAATAAAGAAAAAACAGGACTCAAGTATTGATCAATTAAGGCAGTCATCTATAGCAATCCTCTCTCCTTTCTGTGTAGTATTGTATTGATCAATTAAGGCAGTCATCTATAGCAATCCTCTCTCCTTTCTGTGTAGCGGTTCCAAACTGACTCAAGATTTTCTTCTAGTGTGTGCCACCAAAAGATTAGTGGGAACAAACACTTCTGCCAATTCACCTAGCTTAACTGCATCTCCCAAGTTTCTGATAACTGCCTCTTACCTTGACAGTTAGTCTGTTAAATTAGTCCACCTTCAATTTCTGCTGCTTTTCTCCTTTATTTCTTCTCATGAAATCAGAGATCTACCAGAGAACTGTAAATTACCATACGTTAAGCTGAGTGGGATGAAAGTTAAAGTTTTATTTACTGTGGCTGATCAATAGCACAGTTAATCACTTCCCGTGGCCTCCAAGTTCTTACTTTCCTTTGAGTTAAACCCTAGTATAATTTTCCAGATGTTTCCACATTCTACTTTTGTTTTCATTATGAGGTGATCAGTAAGTCCTTTTTAAAGAGGTCAGCAAAAAGCACAGAGTAACCTGTAATTCAATATAACAGTTAGTATTTGTAACAAGTGTGCAGCTCAGTCTTTTTACACTTAAAACTCACAAGAACTCCTGAAGACCATTTCAGCCTAATACTAAATGGCTTGTTCCATCACCTCCAACACTTCGTGGCCCAGTAACACCACTTCCTAGTTATCACGACACAAAGCCTTCCTTCGCAAGACACCACATGCTATAAAAGCAGAGGCAAATTAATCATAGTTTCTCCATAACAACCTAAACTGCAACTAAACTCCAACTACCTAACTTTATCCATTGCATAGTCTGGATTGGAGATTAAGTGATGACACTGAGTCACATGTCAGGGTAGATGCACACAATCTCAACATCCAACTGCAACTCTAGCCTCAATCTTGAGGAATTTTTTAGAAGTAGTGTCTGTCTCAAGCCACAGATTGACCTTTCTATGTAACAACTTCCCATTTGGGGGATGAGATTTTGGAAAAGACACATGTAAATACTCGTACTCACATTTGGAAAGAGAAAAATAACCGCATGATTTGTATGTGACCACATCTATGGAAAACTGTACAGCAAGTCACGTGCAATAGTATCAGATTTTGCTACAATACACTGACAGGACTGCAATATGAAATACCGTGTTCCCAGACAGTTCAAAGACAGCTGATCAAAGAAGGAACCTATCAAACTAAAAATCATCCCGTTAAACTACCAACATACAGATCTTTGTTACAGTTAGCTAGCCTTAAGACAAACAACTGCATGAAAGTGAATTAAATACTTCAAGATCTGTAACATACACAAATCATTAAAAATACCTATATAATATACATAATCATGATTTAGGGACGCGGTTTAATCGTGGACTTGGCAGTGTTAGGTTAATGCTTAGACTCAATTATCTTAAATGTCTTTTCCAACCTAGATGATTCTATGAACACATACAAACCATTAAATATACATAGATCATATATATATGATCTAACATACATATAATCATTAACATAGACAAATCATTTTATTTATATCTATAGACTATCCTTGTCACATCTGTTAAACAAGACATGGCACACTGGAAATATGTCAACTTTGATTATAGTACTTAAGTAATTCAGCTGTCTCCAAGAGGCTATTCTATTCACTCAATGCCCTTACAGTTAGAGGGCAAGCCAACAAAGAATGTCAGTCTTCCCTGCTTGTGTATATTGCCTGCTTTGTGTAAAACTCCGTACTGTAAATTAAGATTTGCTTGACAAAATAGGATTTTAAAATAGTATTCTTTGAGAAACAGACTCTAATTAACAACTGCATTTGCTCTCCAAAGTGATTATTTCAGTTTACAAGTTTTCTGGTGTGTATCTTATTTTCCAAACTTTGGCATGAATTTCCTACTGTGTTTGCCATGGTAACCAAGCAGCCTGAGCCTCTACTTGAAATTCTGTTTAACTGTTTAGTGTTGCATATTGATCATGATACATCAACATCCTAATGTATTCCAAAGTGTGAAGTGAAGCAATTCTCACACTGGAGGAATCACCTTATTAAATATTACAAACCTCAAAGGATTTATGCTGCTGCTTAACATGGGAGGGCAATGGGGAAACTTCATTGCCAAATATATGCATAAATAGGTACCAAATAAACAGAATGAGCTCAGATGTGAGGAACAAGGTATATTCACTATGTAAGGAGCTACACTAGAACAGCAAAGAGTCTCTATTTGACACTATATTCTCTCCAGTGAATCAAGACTTTGCATTCATGTCAGAAATGAAAATTTGTTCCCAGACCGCATTTGAATGAGAAAGACAGTTTCCATACATTAAAGCTTGTACTCTGGTGGAAAACTGTTCTGTTCTGGGCCAGGTAGCTGGCTAACTTACTTGAAGTTCTAGAATTAACATTAGCAGGGCAAAGCCAAGCCACAGTTGCTAACTTCTCTTAGTTTCCATTTTGAAGAAAGATTTTTCTTCAAACATTTATCTCAAATACAGGATCATGAATAAGAAAACATCTGTTTTAAGCACACAGAATCTTTCCTAATTCCCAGAAAACATACTGAATACCTCAGCATGCTAAAATTTTATATAAAACTAAGTAAAAAACAGACTAGGAAAACCTGAAACAAATCAAGGCTTCCTGCTTAGTTTTTTCAGCCTCACTACCCCATATGATTAAAAAAAAGAAGTAAGGGTTGGCTGGTCACCTCTTTTTATAATAAATTAATGCATCTACTATTACCTGATGTTACTATTCAAGAAAATCTCATCCTTTACTCTGCTTGTGGTTAAAGACAGGATGAAACAGTTCTGACCTTCAAAGCCTGCTATATAAATGCAGGCTTATAAGACTGAGCACCGTCTCTGAGAATACCTCAAACACAAAATAAACCCCACTGAAGCTTCGCTACAAAGCTACTGAGATACTGTTACTATAAAGCATAGCNTTAAAGACAGGATGAAACAGTTCTGACCTTCAAAGCCTGCTATATAAATGCAGGCTTATAAGACTGAGCACCGTCTCTGAGAATACCTCAAACACAAAATAAACCCCACTGAAGCTTCGCTACAAAGCTACTGAGATACTGTTACCATAAAGCATAGCATGCTCTTTATGCGAAGTCTGCAAAGTCAGCTGTACTTCCATTTTTTTCATTGGACTTCACTGTCTCCAGCTCCTCAGTATCTTATACTTCATTTCCTCTTCTGGATCTAGAAGCCAGTATGGTAGCCTCACTGCGTACACACAGATATTTGGATTTATACATACATACATACATATATATATATATATAAAATATTTATATATACACACACATTATAAACATACACAATATAAATACATTTTCTAAATTCCGTTCCTCTGGCTCAGCTCTAACAAGCTTCTCGATGAAATGCTCTGCCTCTGCTCAAAGTCTCTTCTGTACTTCCCATAGAGTCTGTAGCCTACCACACCGCAGTATTTTCATTATGCGGTTCAACTATTAGCAATAGCTTACAGAAGTGCTGATCAAAGAGCAGGATCCTTCTGAATTAATAGTAAATTTTGCATGATTGGGATTCATGGGAGATCTGGCAATGTCTCTAATACATCTAGGGAGTTTTGTATTATTTATTCTCTCCTTTCTTCTCTTCTTCCTTTTAGAGCTTTAAGAAATCGTGATTGCTTTGCTCAGCTAATTAAAATCAGGAGTTGAAATTCACCTTCATAACACAAGCAACCAGAATTTCATGCAGTATTAAAGCCATCTTTTCAATGCCTTGTACAATGGCACGAAAGAGACTTCCTTATTTCTATTGGTAAACCTCACTTGATATATCTTTGAATTGCATGTATCTCCTCCTGCCTTTAACAGCTGTATTGCAAGCTGGCTCAGCCTGTAATCAACGTTACACTCTGGTTATCATCTTCTCAAAGTTTTCTGGCTGAAGCAAAAATACTCTATGTATTTTTTCAGTGAATTTTCATTTCAGTTACTGTTCTGATATCAGCTTGTTTCTCCTTATGAATGACTCTGATTATGAACAGTGATGACTCCCAACTTCGAGAATTCTGCCATCATGTACATGGCTCTTACTTCTTTGTCCCAATATCACCAATGAAAATACTGTGTTTCCATAACTACTCCTAGAAGACCTCAACTTGAAGCTCTCATCTCAACAGTTGTCAGTCCCTGTAATCGGTAAAATACACAAAAAGATACCAAGAACTAAGCATTTTAATTCTCTCCTCATTTCCGAACAGAATGAGTTTAAGGTTCTAGAACTCCCTCAGTTAAAATATCTATTATACCAATCCAAAATTGCCAGTTCAGACAAGGACATGAACTTGAGCTACAATTCTCCCTTATTACCAGAGCATTACACTAGAAAGGCTGAGCACCTCAACTTCAAATAAAGCTGTCCATATAATACATGTTATATATTAATGTTTTCCTACCACAGGGAGACAATGTTTTACTCTAAGCAAAACAAAAAAATCTAACACAGAAGTTCACTACCTCAGAATTTCAAAAGCTAAAACTGAAAGTAACTTGATGCAGTTGAGAATTCTCAGGTTTTTTGGGTTTCTTGTTTTTGCGGTGGGGTGTGCGTTGAGTGCTGCTCTTGCATGCTTTTCTCTATCTAAATATAATCAAGCCTAAGACTTAAGAAAATACCTGCCTGTACTAGAGTAACAGAGAGTGAAAGGGGTTTTCAACAGAAATCTTCACTGCTAGAGAATACAGTGAATCAAAAAGCAACTGATTTCAGAATAGTAGTGAACATACCAAATACTTGCAGGCACTGAATAAAGTCTATGTGACTGACTGTCACCTGATGTGTAAAGAACGTATCACCTTCTGTAAAGACTGGAATGCACTGAAGCACACCTTTCAGTCTCTTCACTTTTGAGGAACTGAGAAAATTAAGTGTACTGTAACAATAACCTCTTTCCTAAACTACACTTCATAATTAAGTTCTGCAAGGTTCACTTAAGATCTGTGCCTAGTTAACTGTAACTCCTTTCTCCATAGTTACAATCAGGTAAGTTATAACAAATTCATAGTTCTAAAGTTAAAAAGTAATAGTTATCTTCCTGATCTCCTTGTTCCTTATCCTCCAGTGGATCTTTTGATTTCCTACTACTCCTACAGTCTAGTCACACTCTTGCCTACACTTATAGTCAGTCCTTTCTCACCTGTTTTTAATGCTGAATTAGGTACGATTCAGATGAGCTGAACAAAGATAGGATACATACACTAGACGTAAGAAAAATTAAAATAAAGAAAATAGGTATGTAAATATCAAGCAGATTCCAAGTAAAACCACACATTCTGCCACAATTCAGCAACTGTTCTCGTTCAGTTCGCAGGCTCAGTTGGGATACTTATTAAACACTTAGTAAGTTACTTTCACTGGGAAATGGCTTAAATTGGCTTAGCTCTAAGTAAAACTGGTTAGAAAATTATACCTGTTAAAGGTGACACTCATTTAAATTAGAGCTGGCAGGTTGCTTTTGGATGGCCCCCAAAACACGGAACAAACTGGAAACATTGCATGACTTAATGATAGTGTAATCGAGTTGTTCATCTCCTCCCCATGCACACACAAAAAAGTTACCTGACCTGCTGGACTAGTGTTCTAGTCAGTCACACCTTCAGAGCAATTACTTTCACTTTAGCTTTGAACCTTAGTTTTTTCTTCTCTGCAACATTGGTATGGTTTTGTTACAATATCAGAAAAATGTACTTTAACAATACATGCACACCTGTCAGCAGCATTCTTCGAGGCTGACTGCTTATACAGCTTGCCAGAGACAGCACCGCTGCTTTTGGTTTTGCTTTCAAGTGATCAGACATCCAAAGTATCTTTAAAATACATCACATAAAATTAAGCTCCCTGTTGAAAGACTGACTGCTGCACCTTCATCACTGAAGTTGTTCAAATTTCATTTCTTCTAACTTAGATTAAAATATAGTAACACTCAAAAGTTGGCTTCAGAAGCGTGTTTTACATCAAAAAACCAACACGTGCAGTCCCTTGACAATATCCTAATCTTTTCCAATTTTAACAGTGAAGCTTAAAGTAGAACATTCCTCTCTTTAAGGATATTCAGAAGTATTGAAACAAACAAAATACACAGAGACTTTAAACATACAAAGAGCAAATAACCAAAAGCCTGACTGATTCAGGTAATCAGCATTAGGACTGAACTTTATTAACTGATTTCCTTGAAATCTGAAAGCTACTATATGTTTATTATTAGAGCAAGTTTAGTTTCATGTAGACTTGTGAACAGGTAGAACTGAAGTCTAAATTCATACTGCATAACAACATACCCAGTATAGCTCCATTATACTAAATAACACACAGGCTTGTAGTAGTGGGTCGAGTTTCCACCAGTCTACCACAATGGTATTTATCTTTTAATTTTACCCTTCCAATCCTCTCCCCCATCCCACTGTGGGAAGCGAGTGAGCGGCTGCGTGAGGCTGAGTTGCTGGCTGGGGTTAAACCATGGCACCCTTATGAGCACACAACAGGAAAAGTTATTTCTTCAGGAGGTGAAAAAAAAAAAAAGGCAGCAGCAAAAGAGCTCAGGATTATCTGTTGCTATAACAAAACACTGTTTTAGTCCAACAGTATAAGTTCACTGCTTGTAAGAAAAAATTATCTGTTACAGAAAAGCAGTCTGAATAATTGTACCCCGCATTGCCCTGTTGCTATAGAAACTTATTTCACCATAGCAGTTAATTGTTAATCAATTTCTTTTTTTCATTACACAGTTAAATAAGAGTCAAATACAACATAATTCTGACTTGCTGGACAGACATTACTATATCTTTTTCAGCTACTGTTGGATTTTGCAAGCCGTACAGGAATGCCGGACGTTTTTGATAGAGGGCTTTTATTAAGCTAGTAACCCCATCATATTGCAGCATGTTAACAAAACATTAGTAGAACAAAGCCCCAATTACTTTTGTACTACAAGTAAGATGCAACTGGCTGTTATTTATTCTGAGTCCCAGAACAGTCCTACAGAAGTTATGTGAATAAATTATCGACCAAGTATATAAAATATGCTCCAAAACCAGAATGAGGCCCATTGGTTTATGCTTTTTGTGGTCATGTTTAGTGACAGACAGATGAAAAAACATATTTGCCTTAACTGCTGTCCTGAAGTTGTTAGTTTGCAACGCACCTTTCTTCTGGGACTAAAGGTATTTCGTAACGACCCAACCCAATCAGGCAAAAAGTTTTACAGAACGGGAATAGGACAACAGGCTACTAGAAAACAAATATCAAGAACCAAATCCCTAACACAGATACACTGCAGTGAAGTCAGATTTCCCACAATCCCATACATACAAGGTCTAGGATATCACCTAGTCTGCAAACCAGAATCCTGCTTCAGAAGTTGTAGAGCAAAAGGCAGCATGTTCCAAATTTCAGCACTAGCTTTTCCAATAACCTTATTTTAAAGTAAGCAAAGTATTAAGATACTGTAAGTAATAGTCAGTGCTGACAGTTTCACTGGTACAAATATTACGTGGGGAAAAAAACCCTTTTGCCTGCTATTAAAAACTTTTTTAAAAAGTTACCATTAAAGGGCTAAAAGTGTTTAATGTACAAAATGGTCACACAACATTATCTCTATCCTCAGGCTGATTTTTGTCGCAAGAACAGAACTGAGTGATCAGACTATTTATTGTCACTTACTCATCTTCTTGCAGACAGTAGTGCGGGCCACTGAGTAACTGCTCACCTCTCAAGCATTTTGCTAAAGGTCCTAACAGAAGCCTATATCGGGGCACAGAACTGAATACCGTCAGCCTACTGACAGAACACAGCCCAGCTATTAAATCATCCCTCCATTGATATGGGCATACTAATACTGCGCATGCTAGGGACTTCTGCTGTCAAAAATCATCATACCTTTAACGAGCACCAATATCAGCAGGATGTCCAAATCTAAGTTTTCCTTTGTATCAGTTTGCACTGAAAGCACCACAGCTGCAAAACATCTACTAACCAGAGCTCATACAAATTAAGAAGGGGTTCCAAATGACTAAAGAGAAAGGACAGCAAAAGTGTTTTCTAGCATTGTAAGACTGGACTCCTCCAAGCACTGATCTTACCAGCGTTCCCCTTCATCTGGTGCTCTCGTATGTACATGCAAAGCCTTTATCAGCTTAAGGCTAACAAAAAACCAACACACAAATCAACCAGATCAATGCCAGCCCAATACTTGTTTGCAAAAGCAGTTACCTATTGCTCAGAGGGAACAGAGACATGCATGCTGCTACAATGCAACACAGAGTTAGAGCAGCTAAGCAATCTGTTTCTAGACTGCTGCATTAACTTAACTGATGAGCACTTTGTTACTCTAACAATGAGGAAAAGCACGAATCACCTTGATCATTGCTAAAGGCAGCTTCATCTGGGCATCTATTTCAGTTGTTCAGAACAGTTGTTTACTCCATCTCTCCAGTACAAGTGCTAACCTGTGCCCATGCTTAACCATTCAGTTCAGTCTAGTGCGTTTATAGAGGCTGCATTTTGGGTAAAACACAGAACTACAATTGAACAGTCACTTCATTGGCACAGAGTCTATTCTGCCACTGTTAGAAGGTTGGAAACTTTATTTAAAACAACATCTTAAAACTTTGCAGGTGTTTGCTAACGGTACATGACACAGAGACATTAGCTGTTCTGGACAAGGGAGCACAGTTTCACTGCTGACAGCGAGAAAGGCAGGCAACCCTACCTCATGTGTTAAACTCATGTGAACTTAACTGGACAGTTTCTCTTAGGTGGGATAGAACATAAGGTCACATTCTGAAGTAACAGAAAGATTTTGCTAGAAGTCACCTGTTGAGATATATACCTAATGCTATTAAACAGCAATCATTCCCTAGTCAACCCAAGCATCTTTCTTATACAAGCTCCAGCCTGTATTTCTGGAAGTCATCTTCGGGAAAACACTCCTTCTGGATCAGTATATCACATAGAACAGGCAAACTTAAAAAATCTTCAGTTATTTATATGCAATAGAGTAATAATTTGAACTGACACATAGACACATGCAAGATGGGCTATATCTCTCAGGTAAGAAATACTGCATTCTGCAGTATACATGGTATCAAACTTCAGAAGTGGTACTGCCTAACCATGCAACTGTTCCTGCCCTCAAATTATTTTTTAAAGATAGACCCTCTTGACACCCTAAGTGCAAACAGGTGTTTACCTGTAGGTAGGTATTGAAGGTCTCTGGCGCACTCTCCTATTAATTAGGGTTAAAAAAAAGCTCTAGAAGTACTTTCCTTTAAAAAAAAAGTCTGAAAAATAAATCCAACTGATTGCTATACAGATCCTAGAAGGAAAGAAAGGTGAACTTCGTTTAGCAGGGGGGCTGGACTAGATGATCTCCAGAGGTCCCTTCCAACCGCTACTATTCTGTGATTCTGTGAAAGGTAGAAATTAAGGAAAACGCGGACTAAGCCTCTACCTATGGCTTCACAATACTGTATTGAAGTTGATTTTTAGATGTAGTACTTCCCATTCAGACCACTATGTTATGCAAATCTAAGCTATAATTTTAACCTTATGAACTGGATTTTTTTAAAAAATGCATAAATATTTTTCTGTAATACTGAGGACAATAACTACTAGGAAACCAGCAAAATCAAGACAACAACAACAAAAAAACACTTTACAACTTCTGTCAAAATTTCATTTCAATGATAGCTTCAAACTTGTGTCAGTGTCATGCTCCAATATTCACCTCAAATATAAAGAAGACTTACACAACTTCTGTAGAAGTTTTAGTTACAAGAATTGTGACCAAAAAAAAAAAGTCCTTAGAAATAAATTGTCACAGTTAAATATGACAAGACGACTTGTAGGATTACATATTTGTTCTGGTTAGATTAGTATGTCAGGAAGAGATGAAATTTACGTTAGATTTACTGAGTTATCCTTGTGACTTTGGAGGCTAAAATGTCCTTAAGGCATCATTCCAATAGTTTATTTCACCAGAGTCATGGATTTTTAACAGATATTTTCAAAACGTATTGGCATCCATTCAGTCTCCTGCTGTCACTGTTCCACCTTCTTTTAGTTGAACAGGAGCATTAAGGTATAAACTGGAGTTCCCTCAAAGTTTTACATGGTATCACTTTCCTGACAAAATGTGTGCAAATTTCCTGCAAGATTATAAGAATTACTTTTTTATTCCTAAGAAACTGGGGATAATGCAGTTCGTTCATAACATCCAACATCATCTCCCTACTCTGGGGCTTCTTAAAGTTAAAGTTCTTGCTTAGACTAGCATTTATATACCACTTCATGTTCTCTAGGTGTACAAAATCAGACATTATAAACCAAGAACTGCTTAGTACAGCCACCTTCCTACTCCAAACAGAGCTAAAAATTTAAAAAAAAACAACAAAATTCTAAGTATCATTTCTTTGACCCCTACAGCCACATGAGAACCTTCATGACTAATTCATGAAATTTAAGACCAATTATAGTTGGTAAACAAAAAATGAAATCAATTTGCAGAAAGCATCTATTAGAGATCTATCATTCCATTATGAACAAGTTTACTGAATAATGCAATAGAAAAATCCCAATGCAAGTTATGACATCACTACCGGAAAGACTTCAATTGCAGCGGCTAGTGGTCCTGCCCACAAAGACTACAGGGCTACATTTAGTCTACTCACAGTCTGCTAAACAGAAGCCAGGACAAGCAAAAGCAGCTGCTTTATTTTAAGTTACAGAGGACAAGAAATAGGAAGTACGTAGCTGCTAGAAGATGGACTGCATATAGACTTGGACTTAGAAGTGAGGTAAGGAAGGAAAAATACTTCATTTCTGAGAAGGACACAACAGAGTATTATTGCTTTAGCTTACAGTATAGTACATTTAATGTTACTTTATAGTTTCCTTAAGCTTTCTAAGGGGACAATGGCATTATTAGGCACTATTGGCACCATTTTCAAATAGTAATTCGTCCAAGTGTGTCAACTCACAGTCATGACAACTGGCCTTTGGATTACGTGCACTTCAAAAGTTAAGTACTTCAGATGGTTCCCTTTAGCTACAGAACTACACTAATACTTCAAACTAGGGCATTAAATTTGATTCTAGAACGTCAAACGACAATTACAACTTGCAATCTTCTCAGACGGGTCTACGCAACGTTTAATTAGAGTTTGAGGCATCTTCAGTGTATGTTTTAACTATTAACAGTTAACTATTTAACTGTTTTGCAAAATTGTCAAATGTCAAAGCATAATGCAAACTCCTTGTCATTTAAGCACACGGCACAACCCTTTTGTAAATGTTCTGACAAAGCTGGCCCGCAACACTCATTACAGACACAGAAGTGTTTGTTACAAATTACCATTCTTTGCATTTGTGAAGCATTATGCCTAAAATTTTGTCAGTCTGCAAAGCATAAATGCCACAATTAATGGTTTTACACTAGTTTAAATTCTCCCAACTGAATTCATGTAAGTGTGATATTACTACAAATACACTTCAATACAAAACAAAAAAAAATAAATTATACCTGCAGTGGCAAAAAAACCCCCAAATAACCATATACACACACACACAAATTCACTGCCTACAAAATACTGCATACCAATTTGGGGGGTTGACCAGCATAGCCTAATATTCACTCTTAAATGTGCCAGCTAAACAGGCAGCCATAGATAAATAAAGCATTATCTCGGACAGCAATCCTTCAGAGGACATACTGCAATAGCTTACTAAAGTTAAACAGTTGTGATACAGGCTTGAAGCACAGACTAGGAAAAGTAAAAACACTACAGACTAACGCCACTACCTACAACTCAGAAGTAGCCCCCAGATAATAATCATCTTGCAAGCTCCATCAAGCACATATTTTGTTCTCTTCCCCAGAAAGAAGTATTTAACAGTGTAACAGTGTCGTTTTAAAGCAGTTTTTTAGTCTTTAAAGCAGCTTTTCAGTCTTTCCTGTCGCTCGAGTCCTAGTTGTTCTATATAAGACTCACAACACAATTAAACACTTAAATCTACCTATAGTCCTGAAACCTACATTGGATCTTCACTATTTCCTTCAGAAGCGTCAATAAAAGAAAGGACTTAGCAAAAAAAAAAAAAAATCCACCCATCGGAACACTACAGTAACACTTTCTAACATGTCTCAGCAATCCTTAGTACAGCCTAGCTAGAATTAAGAAAGAAAACATGTATCTACATCATAAAACTCTAGCTGGTAAGTATATCCATACATTAAACACTTGAAATAAATTTCCAAGAGACTTTCAAATACCTTCACAGGCAAGATCAACAGGGAAAGTACTACTGATGTAGCCACAATACCTCCAGAGGACAGGACTAGTGAATTGAGTCCCAACACAACAACTATTACATACAAGATAGAGAAAAAAAAACTCAGCAAGAAACTAAGGGATTTCTTGAAGAACAGAAACCTACAACACCTTTTTGAAGGGAGACACCACAACTGAAAAATGTGGGCTATGCAAATTCCTCCAGCACAGAAAAAGAGTATCATCTCAGTTGCAGGATGGCAGCAGATACCTTTGAGAAAAGTTCTGCTGTCTTTACTGTGGTACTTCCGTTAGCCAGCTTTGTCTGTCATCTTTCTGATAGTAAGAGTGATGTTTGATTCTGGTATAAATAAGTATTTAAATGCAGAACACTTTGCAGCAGAATTAGACAGTCACAGTAGTAAACCTTTCTTTGGTATGAAAACCACTGAAACAGAACAGATTGGAAGCACCTAGACAAAGGGTAAAAAAAGCACACAGGGTCAACTTGCCAAAAGCAAGCACCAAAAAAATCTGTCTTCTGAAAAAATAACTGGACTAGAGAAAAAGGTCAGCAGCAAATAACTGGACCAGAGAAGAAGAGGTCAGCAGCAAATGCAACATGTGGTTTTTAGGGTCTATGAGATACTTTTGTTAATGGATGAGAGTACACACTAAATTTGTGGATGACATCAAGATTAGAAGGATTTTTTGCAGTACACAGAACTGGAAATAAACACACTCTCTCAAACGTTATACAGTAAAACTCCATGAAAATGCTACATGGCATTGATAAACAACAACAAAAAAAATCAAATCATGGATAAAAATTCAGAGAAAGCAGCAATATGATAAGAAACAATCCAAGTAGGTCAATGACGTGAGCAGGATTCAGAAATGTCAACATTATTCAACATGTTAGTGAGAATATTAGAAGACAGACACAGCAGGCAATAATTCTCCCTTACTCTGCGTTGAAGTCACAGTACAAGTACTCTATCTAGTTTAGGTAGCACAAATAGAAGCTAATAGAAGCCAATATAGAGGAGAGCAACCAAACACTTGGAACTGAGATCTGAGAAGAAAGGTTGAGAAAAACTAGATTTATTTACTCAGGAAAAATGAGAGGGCAAACCAACAAGTTTTCAAATATGTAGAAGCCAAAGGCAATAGTCAACTGTTCTCCACATCCACAGTAAATAACAGCATTCAGCCTGCTTTTTTTTCTTTGAACAAGAAGTTTAGGTAGATATTGAGGAGGGAAGCAGGGAAGGGAAGGGAGAAAACTAAGCACCAATCCATTATTTAGGGGGACTGTGGAATTCTTGTTACTGCAAGTTAAAGAACTGGTCACAAAGATGTAGGTACACTTCATGCTACTTCAGAGCAAGCATATCTTCAACGATCTTTACAAATCAGCATTTTTATAGCTCATATATGCTATTAAAACATACATCTTTTTTGGAAGCCTGACACAACTTAGCGATTTGTAAATATACAGTAATATAAACTCATCTTCCCACCATATCTTAAGAAAATTTGCTTGTTTTCTTTAGAGAGTCCAGCTTCCAATTCAGAATTGTCTTGCACTACTCTTCCCAGAGCAATATATTAAGCACAGTGACAAATGCCACCATTATCACTCTGCTGTTGAGACAAGATTCTAGATGAACAGCCTACAGAATGAAAGTCACTACGACGAGGATAACACTTCTCAACTGGACAACAAACACTCCAGTATCAAGTCAGACATAAAAAAAGGTAATTTAGAGAACTGCAAAGGAAGGAATCCTACATATCATCTGCATAACCAGGAACTGTCAGTACGCTACCTCCTAATAAAAGAAGTTGAGATACAGGATTACTTTCACCTTAGTAAAAATACAGTTATTTCTGAGCCACTTGCTCCCCATAAGGTTAAAAAGATGGTCAATAGATTCTGCACTTCATGAGAGAGAGAACCTGAGCTTATCACCCACATATGTTTCTACTCCAATACCATTACAACATACAATACCATTACAACATACTATAATATCCTATAGTTATTGACAGACTGCTGGTTTAGGTAGTTGTAGAAAAAAGCAGAACTGAAGATAAAGCCTCTTTCAATAAGAAAGCGGTTCCAAAAAAATTTAAACAACCAATTGTTAGGAAAGTCTGCCACACGTTAACAAAGAGAGTAGGTAGTCAGAATTTAAGTACAATGCAAAAAGCTTAACATAATGCAATAATTTAAACTACACATTCAAATTTCCTAACTTCCCAATATGTCAGGTAAAAACTAAGACTGCGTACCTTGTGACAGTATTGCTGATATCTACCTGTCTATGACTGTATTGCAGTGACAGTTGCAGACTAACTTGCCCAGAAACCTTTACAAAATACAGAGGATAATACATTAATTATCACACACAGTTTTTTAAAGGAAAATGCACCAGCTTCCTGGTAGAAAGGAAAACAAATTTTATAGTTAATGTCAGCAACGATCTAGAAAGCCTTGTTTTGTCAGTCATTTTCAAGGCAAGGAAGATGAGACAGTGCTCTCTGTTTCAAGACTAATGAATCAACTAATAAATCATTTTGCAAAGCTAGCCACAAACCATATTAAAGTACCCCAAGACTGTCTCATGAGCAAGAATCAAGTAACAGCCCTCATTCCTGATTTGGGGCTGCAGGAAAAGGCAACCCATCCAAAGCATCAATGCATCATAATCTGAGCAATAACTTTTGAATCATTATCTTATAACCCTACTCCATGAAGAAGCAAACCCCTAAAATAATAGAAAAGGCTTCCTGTAATTTCGATTAAGAGAGTTATAGATGTTAAGTCAACAATCCCCCAAGAACAGATCATTCTGAATCTGACTTAAGGCTGAAGCTTTATCCAGGTGAGACATCATAAGGCAGTGGATCTGATCTGACAGCCCAGGCCAAAAGGGATAGCTTTGTTCCTTTCCCATCCCAAACCCTTTCTTTGCTCTCACTGTGCCTGCTAATATCTGACCCCAAGATGAGACAGTTCAACTCACCAAATCAAGAGAAAATCTGCCCAGAAAAACACCAAGTATTTTGTTGCCTGTTTAGCAAGCTGAACTAGCTCAACCAAAGGCTGAGCACTGCCAAGGACAGCAAGGAGATTGGAGCACATTGCCAAGAGGATACTGTCCTGCTAGACCATCATTTTCAGCTGTTACTAGATCAGTTGAGTTCATGAAAATTTACCCCTTCTGTTTAACAGGACAACCCTGTACACATCTAACCTTAAAGTCAGAGTTAAGCAGTGCTGAAAGCCCATTCACACTCAGCACTTTTGAGAATAATTGTATACTTACGTAAGCAAAGCAACCACATCTAATTTCATCATAGTTTAATTTCTCCTTACTAAACTATAGGTTCTTTTTTTTTTAGTGGATCTAAATCAGAAAGCAGTAGTTTTCTGGAAGCCTGCATTGCCTTATTAACACAGAGCGCGCTGCATAAGTTTTACTATAAAAATGACAATGCACTGGCTCATAACTGATGTGCTTTCAATGACATGGAAAACATGGAAACATGGTAACACATTTCATGGTAATGGCAAAGTTTAGTGGTAACATGGAAATGTGAAACAGTAAAAACTCAGCTTCCTTTTTAAAGAGGTGAAGAGCAAAGTTGGGAGAAAATACCTTTTTGCTTCAAAAAATCTCTAAAGATAGATTGAAAGGCTGTCCAAAACTCTCTCTGTCTCTCTACAAAACTATTATAATTGTCTCTTAGTACTCCAATCTCCACACCACTGTCCTGGACACCAGATGTAACTTTTCAACAAAGTTTCTTGGAAGAAGGATCAAGGTTAAAGAAACATCCCTGGAAACATTTTTTTCTTTATATAGGTTAAACATCCTAAGCAGTCTACTTCAAAAGATGGCTTACAAACCAGATGTAGAAGATGCAAGGTATTTAGGATTTAAGGGAAACTAAAAGAAGAAAGCTTAGCATCACTGATTTCAAGAAATATCTTTTCAAGTAGTGATCTTTGACTCAGTATTACATTATTTATTCTTAAGTGCCATTCATGGCTTAACTGTGACTCCTACTTGATGTGTACCAATGTGCAATGGATTACCGACGCAAGAATTATCTCAGTATCTAACAGACATTGTTACTTAAAATAAAGTCCTGGCGGTTCTTTCACTCATTTTAGTAAAAAATATAGCGTTTTCTCACAAGAAAAGCAGCAGACCATAAAAAAATATTTTAAGAGAGAAAATCATATCTACCTGATATATACACACAGTTCAGCTTTGCTGAACTCAACTCATACTCTAATATTCTGAGTTAACCAAAATGAAAATTAAAGTAATTGGGGAATTTTTTTAAAGGGATACTTAGATAATTATAAACTAACAGGTAAAAATGAAATTATTAGCATCTGTATTATGCAGACGATCACAAATAAGTTGGTCTTCAACAGATAAAGTCCCTCTCCCCCTCCTGCTTCCAAGAACAGGAAGGCATTCAGAGTCTGACAGCTTGTCCAACTGTAAGGCAGAATTACATACTGTCAATTTAGGTAACAACACCTCTCTCCCTTCTATGATAGCCACAAGATACAACTTTTGATTCTGAAAAGCTCAAATAATCAGTTGCAAGACTGTCAGCTTCCTCTTATGTCAACTTTGTACAAAGACAAAAGAATGACTTTCAGTTGAATAGTTTCAAAATAAATTCCAAAGCAAGCAATAAAAGTTTAAGACAGACCATCTTCCCCGTTCTCATTCAAAGCATTTTCCTTAAGTGTTTCAATCTATTTCAACTCTTTCTCTAGGTTCACTTTACTAAAGTTAACGTATTGTACATATAGAATATACAGTGTATTTTCAATTGTTAATACGGTAAAAGGTCACTGAAATTAATTCTGTCCTAACAATGCGTATGTTTTACGCTACTCAGAGAAAACAGTATTTAACACCGTAACAGGTACACCTCAAAACTCACAAGTTAACAATCTGACAAACTGAATTTTCACAGTTACTGTGTATCACACCAACATCAACACCAACATTTAGCATCTAAAAAAAATTAAAATCCTTAAAGCAAATTTTATAATTTGAAAAAGTTATTCAGTTCCCTATTTCCAATGAAGTTCCAATGAAGCTTTAGATTTTTATTTTCCAGAAGTGTGGCAAGAGATGACTAAGACAACTTGCAAGAATCACATGTATCATTACTAAACTACATAAAGGATTGCTCTGTAATCTAAGTGATAGAACTCTGCAGTTACTTTGTATGGAAAAAACGAATGTAAGATATCAGAATCCAAAGACAGTAAAAATTTAGGATACAGATTTTCAGAGATATTGCCACCCACAATGCCTTGCAAATAGTAAAGATAGCAACTGCTTATAAACAGCAAATACTCTTTGATACAAAATACTTACAACATGCTTAAAGAAACTACTAAGTACTACTTAAAACATAACTAGAGTATTAAAATTAATTAAAAGGTGCAACTAAAATCCATATAATTTTTTTCCATATAATTATACAGGACATATCAGATCTGTTAAGTTACAGTCAACAGATAACCATATAGGCGTTATTCTCCAGCTGGTCCTTACATTTTGTACAGAGAAGGAGTGATATGGGCACTAGCTTAGGACACAGCAGATTCAGGTATAATTCCTTGCTCATCTACAAGCTTCCTGCACAGCCTTGTGCACATCACTAGTTCTCCGTGCCTTCAACCCATGCCGAATCATGGACTAAGACCAGGAAGATTTCAGAGTACTCACATTATGGCATCTGATAGATGTAAGATAATGAACACCCACTTTTTGAAACATAAAGCAGAAAGTCAGCAATCACTATATCTGAGTTTACAGATACTAGGAGTGACACACATTCACTCGCCACAAGAAATTCTGAATCCTTCTCTAAATCCCATAGAATTAAGTACCTTAAGAAATAACAAGTAGAAAGGGTTTATTTATAAATATGGCAACCTGAGAGATCAAAGGCATGCACTGCTAGTCCTGCATCAAATGACAAGCAAGGAGTCTCTCTCAAGTGCATCAATGGTTCTTTCCTGTAAAAGCAACTTTCTCTGTGTTCATTATCTGACATTTAAAAGTCAGCTCATTGCATCCTAAAATCAGTCCATACTTCAAAGTCACGACAAATGCCTAAAATTACAATGAATACTGTAGCCATTCAGTCAAAGCCGGAAAGACCCTGGAAGCAGGGATCTGACACCACCATAATCACAAGAGGCATTAGCATCCAGCAAACTCAGACCTGAAACAGCACGCGAAGGAGGCCCAGGGTTGCTTCGCCAGCAGAAAGCCAACCCTCATTCCTGCACAACAAGGAAGGCCCAAGCAATCGCATCCCTCCAAAGGGCCCACACACACCCCTGCCGTTGCTGACCCTGTGTTTGACGTAGACCACTAGCACTGAGGCAGCGCCGCTACCCTCACACAGCCCTCCAGCCCAGGCCCACGCTCCTCCACCTCTAACTGCTACCCCACAGGCCGGTTAACAGAGAGAGCGACTGAAGTTCCAGCAACAGCCAGGCCCCAACCGAGAAGGTGTCAGCCCCAAGGCCGCCGCTGGGCGGGGGGGCCGAAGGAGAGGCGACCCGGCGAAGCGGCCTCTGCCCCCCCGCCCACGGCGCAGCCCCCCGCCGCGGGGCTCCCACATCCCACTGACAGCCGGCTGACCCTCGGC
>VZSC01019994.1:122135-170518 GCA_013398225.1 Steatornis caripensis | reverse complement strand
GGGCAATTCCATCTGAACATGAGGAAGAACTTCTTTGCTATGAGGGTGACAGAGCCCTGGCACAGGCTGCTCATAGAGGCTGTGGAGTCTCCTCCTTTGGAGATATTCAAAACCTGCCTGGATGCGTTCCTGTGCAACCTGCTCTAGGCGAAACTGCTTTAGCAACAGGGGGTGGACTGGGTGATCTCCAGAGGTCCCTTCCAACCCGTACCATTCTGTGATTCTGTGAACTCTGTTGTGTCTTTGGAAGACCTCATTTTGCTGTTTGCAGTCAGCTCTCTGTAAGTTGTCTCCTGAACAGACTGCCTTACCTGCATAGCGAAGAGTGCTGTTCTTGTCAACAACAGTTCTTATCTTGAAGGCATAGGTGTCCTGGAAATTATGTTCTCTGAAGATAAGACTGAGATAATGAATTTAATTTAAATTCTGTGCAAAGCCAGAGAGATTGGTTTGATATGTCTACAAATAGCTTGTGTTTCTGTGTTCTACAGCATTATGTAATTCTCAAAACTCCCTAAACATGGAAGACATCCATACATGTTGTATTGCTGTAATCCAGCTGAGGTATGACAAACCTGTGAATAAGTATGGTCTGATTGTTGGCCAGCAGCAACTACTGACTTTCTTACAAAACTGGAATTTCTAAGTTGTGATGCTTATCAGTGCTGCAGCGTGAGAATGTAGTGCCATCAAGAAGGCCATGAACACTCCTAAACTGCAGTCTGCAATAGACTTTTGTGTGTTTGTAACTTAAGCAACAAAAAATTCAGTACGTAAATGCTTCAAAATTATTTTCTCTTCCATCGGAATCAGCTATTTCATTTAGCTGGTTTTCATTAGGAAGCTTGTGGTTATTGTGTTATGATAATGCCTGGTAATTGATAGTGGTTGCAGGTCAGCCTGTAGCTGGTGCGAGCAACAGTTAGTTAACAGTCATCCATGCAAGAAAAGTGGGTGCCATTGTGTGATTTAAGACTTCCTAAACAGAACAGGAAATAAGGAAAGCTGAGAAAGGTGTCCTTGGAAAGAATGGACTTTAACAGCCAAGGAAAGGGAAGCATTACCAGCCTAGAACAATGAAGTAAGTTCTAACAGGTGACCAGAATCGAGAGCCTCTGAACATTTGGCACTTAAGAGAGGTATGTGCATGGATGTCTTAAATTTATCCTAGGTTCCTCAGTCTCCCCCAGGTCATCTACCTAATTGATGGTGAGATCTTTCTCTGTTGCTTTAGTGTGTTTGTCAAAGAGGGAATGAAAACTTGTTAGCACATTCTACATTCCCTTAGCCCCTTTCTCATGTGAGGCAATATCTCAAACATGTTGCAGAGAGCTTCAGAAGAAGAATGGCTATCTGCTTTCTGTCCAGTCGTAAGAGGAGATTATCCTTCAGTGTCATAAGTATGATTTCAATTCTGTGGCTGGAATGACTGTCTCCAAATTGTTTTAGATGAAGCATTGAAGTTTTAGATAGATGATCTTCTAATGGGACTTTTTGTGAGTGTCTCTGTAAGCTTACTGAAGCACAGCGCCTTTGGATACCACACAGCACAGGCTGTTCATTCAGCACTAGTTGCATCATTGCACATTTAAAGAAAGGAGAGCGTATTTCTCTGAATTATGTGCTGGTTTCACTATGGTCATTATTACAGTCATGCTCATTATTTTCATTTAAAGTCAAGAGGGGCATAAGTTAAATTCACAAGTCTTTGGCATCCATCTGGTGTCCAGAACTTACTCATATGAGTGGAACTGTGGAACTGTTAAGACAAAACTTCCCAATACAATTTTTCCATCAAAGTGGGATATTATTTTTATGATAGAGATTTTGTCATCTACAAGACAAAGAGATGTTGGCTGAGGACAGTGGAGATTTATTGATATGACATGTGTTCTTATGTTATTATCGTATGTACCTTATAATTTCATCACACAAAAAATTTAATTAATCATAAAAAATTATCAGCAGTCAGGCTTTCAGCAGTCTAAGTACCTGTCTAACTGGAAGTCTGACTTTTTCTATGCCCAATGAGACCTGTTCAGTTTCTCTCCACTCTCTTGCTGCATATATAAAGCAAGTGATGGGATTACTAAAGAAAAGTGTAGTTTGAAGATTATCTATGTAGAGTAGGCTTTTGGGTCCCTGCTTTCTTGGTTTACCTGAAACTTATCCAGCTCATACAATATTATGTTCTTATGTAATATATATGTATCAGTAATCATTTAATCAAGTACGCACATTAGCGTGACTTTACTTGTCTTTTGCTTCCATCTTTCTATGACCAAGTGCAAGATATACCATGATTTATGTCATTTCCCAATAGCTGTTCAGTTGGGATGTCTATTTGTTCACTTTTTTTTTTTCATAAGTAGGTATAACATACTAACATCAAATATAGAGTAGATACATACTAAATCTTAAAGTATTTTAATCTCCTTTGATAGTAATAACGATAGGATTGCTTATTAAATACATGGCAGAATATAGTGTGTGTCAGTTTGACAGCTTTCACAGGCAATTACTTTCAATTTTCACATACTAACTTCCCGATTCAGTGATTTGACACAGACAAGGACATCTGATAGATGCACTGGCATGCAGGGATTTCTTTTTTTTTTAAATCAGCTAACTAAAAATGTACTGTGATGTCTAAATATGTTCAGAGTCTCTACATGAAACTAAATCTGGGAGATGGACTTAGGAGACAGGATCAGTCTCTGTATCAGTGTACCATATGAAAAGGGAAAACTGTACACATTTAAAAGTTTAATTTTTACAATTTCTATTTGTATTTTTATTTAAACATATAAAAAAGCGTAGTATCTAGGAATTGAAGACAACATACACCCTTCCATTTTTATATGTGTGGTTTTATAGCTGTTTAGAGATTTTAAAAAAATTTAAAATAAGCAAGCCTGATCTAACCTACAGATTTCCTGAGACAGCTATTGGTTTGGGGGGTGGTGGTGAATGGTTGAATAGTTAAACGTATAATTCATAGAAAGTTATTGAAACAAAGTATCTATTATAAATAATAGACTCATTGAGGGGGTTAACTTAAAAAAAAAAAAAAAGACTTCTAGAAGGTTAAACCTCCTATGCCGCTCTACCTATCTATATATACTTGTTCAGTCTGACTTCTAGAGAGAATATTTATATTTGCTGTATTAGCTCCATCTGGTGAATTCTAACAGCATTGCAAACTAGACAGAAAATGTGCTGAACTCTCATGTCCCAGCTCTCAGATGGGTAGTAGGGCATTCACAGAGACCCATATTCCTCCCTTTGCCCACTGCAGCAATAGCGCAGGCACCAAGGAGGAATCCTCATTAGTATATTATTAACATAGTTTCTAAGCTTCTCTTTTGCTTTAATGGCTTAATTTTACAAATTAGGGTGCTACTATCTTTGTTTGCATGAAACATGAACAGTCCTGTAATGCACTTTAGCCACCCCACCATTCACAAATAGAGATTCTTCCATATCTGTTCTTCAGTGCTGTTTGAGCTGAGGCCATGTGTCACGGGGCAGAATCAGCTGCTGCTGTAGAAATTTTGGCTTTAAGATGCTTTCTGAGAGAGGGCTGTGGTCCAGTTTGTGTAATTGCAAAGGGATGTCATCCATCAATAAGTTTGTTTCAGAGCAGCTGTTAGCGGACACAGTTATGGGCAACCTGCTCTAGGTGGCCCTGCTTGAGCAGAGGGGTTGGATGAGATGACCTCCAGAGGTCCCTTCCAACCTCAAACACTCTGTGATTCTCTAAGTTTACCCTTATCATATATATTTGTGCCATATCAATATGTCAACACTGTTTTGAATAGGTAGCATTTTACTTATTTTATGTAAGAATAAATGATTATAAAAGCTCTTTCAAAGTGCAGGATCAGAATTATAGTTTCTAAATGAGGTGGCTGCTTGCCTCTGATATATGGAGTACCAAACCTAGTCAGCCTTTGACACATGGTATGTTAGAATAATGCACTCTCAGTGCCTTTCTTGACTTGTTCAATGCCTCAGGAGTCTTGTTCAGTTTCTCTCTCCTCCTGCTGCATGTCTAAACCCATGTCTAAATGGGCTGATTTTTTTTTTAAAGTGTGGTTTGAAGGTTACCCACATAGAGTAAATTCTGCAGAAAGATGAGTGATGACAGTGTTTCTTTTACTGCCAGACTTAGCTGATGAAGATTAGTTGCTTCGCTAAGGTAAAGTGAAACGTGGCTGCAGTATGTTTCTTTCCATCACTTCCTTTTGGAAAATTCAAACATAATCTTGCCATACTCTTTCTAGTCAGTGTAAATTTGTAATTTATTCTGTTTCTTGTCTTCTTTCCTTCTGACAGCTGTGACAGAACTATGGGCAAAATAAAACCAGCTAGTAGCAAGACAGAAGGCTCTCATGATCTTTATTCAATACAGGTGAATAAATAGGGCTGTTTAAGCGTAACTTGAATAGGAACATTAAATAGGAGCATATTTTAAATAGGAACTCTACATCTTTAGGTGGTTTCAGACTTGGTTACTGTTACATGATCAATAGGAGGGACTTTACACTGTAACATGTTCCTTCAATAAAATGTGTTTCCTTGCAGTATTATTCTGACTTGGACAGATTATGAGGAAGTTTATATTAGTTTCATCATTATACCAACTAAGCCAATATCTCTCATTCTCCCAGAGAAATTTGAAGCTTAAATAATTCTTAAATAGTTACCTCAGAGTGTTCCTGTATGGCTAGCGTTTCAGTTAAAGGAAAGTAAGAACCTCCAGTCTCTGTTATTTTATAATAACTCTTAAATTTAAACTCTGGGATGTCCCAGAATGTAAATGGGAAATTAATCAATGATAATAAATAAAATCTTGTGATGACTTTTCTTGCTTTATAATACAATCTGATGTGACTACATTAAAAAGCCTACTAATTTTCTCTTGATTAAACAATTATTCATCCTATGCTATCTTGACCTTAAGCAAGAAATTAGAAATCAGAGAGAAGTGAAAGTCCAAAATATACACTGCAGTATTAATGATACATCTGAAACAATAATTATTTTTCTCTGTCCTTGGCTCTCAAGACATATATCCAAAATTATTTGTATTTTTTCACTCAGTTTAAAAAGCCACATGCTGCAGTCAAGTGTCTGTCTGCGTGTATAAATATACATGCAGTAAAGTATCAGCTCTATTTGTCCTTATTAACACTGAATCTGTGCAAACAAGCCCATGGATGAAGAGAAAACTCTTGCCTTCCAAGCTGAAATAGTTGCTTATCAACACTTTCTATTCCAGCAAGAAAACCGTTCTGAGGAAGCCAGTTTGCAATTCATTGATTGCAAGTAATCTAGCTATTAATGTGAGTCAGCCAGTGAAATGCTGCCTGAACTCATAGGTATATGATGAAAATGTCAAGCCTTCTGTTGTGGCCTGTTGACAAAATGACACTCAAGGCCTTGACTGATCCAAACAAGCTGGATCCTGGGAATGACTGACCCGACAAGCACAATTGCACTCTGACCATCATGGATTCAGGCAGAGGATGACCAAAGCTGACCTCATTACTACTGTCAAGTCCAGCAGCAGAGGTTTAATAGAAACATCGCTTGTGCTGTTGTCTCCAGGACTGGTGACTCCAGGGTCAGGTTCTTCTCTGCCTACCTGATTGCAAATGTGACCGTGCTCACAAAGCAAAAAGACAGGTGGTACGTATGTCACCTTCAATTCAAGGCTCTCTTGCTGTCATTAGCAATAAATGTTAGTGAATGGAATTAGCTGTTCTGTGTCTTGTAGCTGGCTGATGTCAAGGGAACATACTGCAGAACAGCGGTGGGAGCACCTGTGCCCAATCTGATATAACAGTATCTCTAACTTTAGCAGCAAAATTGCCCTGGCTGGGTAATAACTATTGACTGAACTTCGTATAGCAAGAAAATAAAGGTGGTATCACACAATACAGCACCACTGCTACATTTCATTTTTAGTATGTAAAGAAAAAAACATTAAAAAAAAAGGTCAGACAATGAATTTCTGCGTTATAAACTCCCTCTTGCAGTACATATGTTGCTGTGTACTGCTGTGCTTCATCAGAATTTGGAAAGTTGGGGAAATATATATTGAAATGTTATAATTGCTGTAGTTGTTGCATTTGTTGGAGCACAGAATAGGTATAAAGCACCAGTTCATCATTATCAGGTAGTCAACGATGATTAAGAATTTCTTATTACAATTATATTAACTCTTAATTTCAGCAAAAGCTTCCTATCTGGCTATTTGTGCTGCTACTAAAACTCTCAGATTTCATTCAAGGGGAACCCCGTGGCTGTAGAACAAAGATTATCCTAAATCTGAAGGAAGACCAAAGAGAATATTTGGAAGAAAGGCAAATCAAAGAAATTGCGAAGAAGCATTCTCAATTCATCAGCTATCCATTTACACTCTTCGTAAGTGCCTTGTTTGAGATGCTAATAGTACATGCTTTGAAACACTAATTGCATACCTAATACCCTTGCATCATTCCCAGATGCTACTAGTACAACATTAACTAAGCTGTCTTTGTACTGCTAGCATTAGCATTTACAAGAAGGACTCTACATTACCTTGTGTGATAATTTCTCAGTTTGTTTTCCTAACAATCTCTTTAAGGGTACTATCTATGTAGGATAGAGCATCTGTCAAACCTAGATGCTGAGCTTCTCATGAGCTTCTCATTCACCAACTCAGAGGATGTCTTATAAAGCTAACATTTATGTTAGTGAATATAGTACGACACAGTTCATGCTTTTGTTCAAATCTGGATGACTCCACAATGAAAATACGTGTTTGTAGCTGAAGATCCTAATTATGCAGGTGAAGCAATAAACTCTGTGTATTGTACACTGATACACCCTAAAGTTGTACACTTGGGGCCAAAGAAATCTCCTGACATATTTAGATATGCTTCTGAAAGAGGTCTGGTTGGCACTGACTAATTAGTAGTTCTGGCTTGTAAGCTAGAATTACTATGGCTCTAATTCCAAACCTGAGAACAGATGAGCAGAAGGCAATTTAGAAAGGTATTTCAAATGCCAGGTGTATCAGTACCATTTCATGAATGAATCCTACAAAACTGCAAAGCAGAGTTGGAAATACTTCTCTCTTATGACCTATAATGACATTTACTCTTAAAAAAACCAGTGACATGCAGGGAAGTCAATCAAGAATGGAAATAACATGCAAATTAAAGAATGGAATAGGAATGTGAATGCAGAGATTTCTAGAGAAAAGAACGGCCCACTGTAATTTTCTGTCTCAGACAACTAAGGAGAAGGAAACTAAGTTATGGTTATATTTGGTATAAATTCAGAACTGCATTTCTGTCAGATGAAACAAACTTGGAACAGTTCTACAGAACTAGAGGTAAGAGAGATATTTCATGTTGAACAAATGGTCTGAGGAAATACAGTTTTAGGTAATTAATGAGAAAAAGCAGCTATGCCCTGATGAACAAAAGCTGAAAAATCCCTTCTTTTACTGTCTGAGTCCTTTACTGCCCTTCCTGCCTCTTAGCTTTGTAGATCTACTGTGAAGGACAGCAAGAACAAGAACAGAAAATGCATTCCATCATCAGTGTTTTATAGTTTTATTTTATAATAAAGAACTTTTCTGGTTAGAGTGAACTTGCTGCTTCTATTTTAAACACTAGACATTTAAAAAGTAACTCAAATTTGACAAAGGAATGGTACTTTCACTATTCCAGACATATCTAATCCAAATGAAGTGGAGAAGCAGAAATCCTGGGCTGTCAGCATCTGAAACAGTTTTAAGTTTGTCAATCACAGGCATCAGTGCGACTCCCACCCAGCTGAAAGAGCCATTCTGGAGGGTTTTTCTTCTCTCTTGTTTTGTTGTGTCAATGGTGGGAGGAAAAAGGCAGAAATATTTCCTGGCAAGTATTGACCAGCACCGCTCCGATTAAGAAATAAGCTGGTGACTTCTAGTAACTCTACTCTGTCCTACTTTTATAATGTAGAGCAGCTGCATTATACTGACATGCATATTAACTGGCTAAGAATACCGTCAGGTCAGCTGACTGCAAAGCAGGATTTCAGTATCAACAGCCAAGTTACTTCAGGAGATTTGCCTCAGTATGGCAGGAAGCATCTCTTTGAAAGAGACGAAAACCAACTTTCCCTCTAATTCACTGTGCCTGGTTACTGTAGCCTACAGGGAGATTTGTATATGATTAATCAAGTACTTATACAGCTCTCGACAAAATTTCTCAAAGTACTTACTCATAGTCAGCTTTAATCAGAATTATCTTACTGCTACTATCCTTTTTTCAGCATTCTTTTGTGGAGAGAAAGCTGGGACTCAGAGCTCTCCTGGTTTTTCACAAGAAATGAATCTTTTAGTCTATTTGACACAGCAGAAAAATAACATTAAACTGTGCCTAAGCAGAGTGTTCGTCATGGACAGCTGTGAAGCCTTAATCTGTGATTATCTGGAAGTACTCCATAATTTCAGTATCTTGTTGTTTCCTTAACAGTATCTCTCTAATAAAATGGAAGTACTGTCTGAAATATAAAAAAAAATCAACCATGTACTAAACAGTCTACCCAGAACACATGGACGTAGTTAAACTAATTTCTTGGTTTTTTCTTGCAAGTATGGAGTGCTAAAATAAAGACTATATCCTATGTCTGAAATACTAGAAAGAATCAACTTCATCAACATCTATGTCAAGTGCTAATAATCTACCTTCCTGAAAAATGTGGAAGCTGAACTTGCAGATTTTTAAAATTCCTATGACTTCTAAAACCTTTATTGATAAAATTTGAAAACTCTAGGCATGTAGGAGACTCATAGTGTAGTCCAGTGTGTATTGAATTCTGAATAGCTGACTTGAAATATTTCTTCACAGATACTGCAGCAGAGCAGAATTACAAAGGTGACAAGAAAAAGTGTAATAATAAAATTTTTGAATTTTTTCCTTGAACATCTAAAGGAAAAAAAGACTTATAACAAGTTTTGTAAGCAATTTGCTAGAATATGAGGTGTTCTACCTGGACACCTCTTTCAAGGAGAGACCAGGCTGTCGGGGTGTAAAAGAGCGGGTTGCTCCACAAAACAGAGTGAGCCATGAACCAAAACAAGGCAGGCAGGGGCAGTGAGCATACTGACAAGGGTCATAAAAAGAGGAGAATTGGTCCAGCAATGTTTCACCCAATAGCTCAATGATCGCCACACAAATCTGTAATGAGGTAGGTCCAAGGACAAGGCAAGAAGTCAGGTCAGCGAGGCAAGATTGGGATCAGCCAAGTACAAGGCTGAACTCAGGCACAGCTACAGCACAGCTCAGGCAAGGATCAAAGCCAAAGGCCTAGGCTTAAATGGAAACCCCCATCCACGACTTCTTACAGCTCTTTCTCACACTGCTCCTTTCATACTGATCAGATCCAAGTTCACTTGGATATCAGAGCTAGTTCTGAGCTGTAATTCAAACTTAATAATTAATGGAAATTCCTCACTGCAAATATTTTTCTAGAACTACATTTATCAGATTCTTTTTCCACACTAATTTAAGCAGAAGTTCTGCAAGATTCTTCAGTTCTTCCCATTTCTGTGCCCTCTTAAACGTGGGATAGTTGAGGTTATTGCATGCTCAGTATCCTCAATAAAAATGTGTAATTTTAACCTAGTTCACCCTGGTTCCAGCCGTCGCCGCTTAGTAAACCTACTTTCTCAACTCTTTGAACAACTAAAATTCCGTTCACAACTAAATCTAGAAATGTAAATGATCTCCACATCAGATTGCTCTCTCTTTCCCTGAATCCTCTGATTTCTAAGGCAAATCTTTCTTTGAAGTTTTTTTTTTTGCCTCTAGGAACTGTGCTTATGAAGAAGTAGATGCCTTGGAAGTGTTTCTGAAGTAGTTGAACCTGCTGCTCTCTGGAAGAGCATTTTCTCTAAGTTTCTTCTTCTGAATTAGGATCTATTGAAACTTATGCCTATGAATGGAAAACAACTCTTAGCTATAGATAATAAAAGTTACAGCTGCCACCATACCTATTGTTCATCCTCCAAAGCTAACATTTTAATGTAACTATTCCTGATTTAAGGTGGTTCTGATAGGCATGACATTCAACTGTCACTCTCCAAAACAAATAACTATGTGTACTGTTTTTTTGGTCCCATGCTAGAAAAAGACAGCACCCATTTCAGCAAGCACGTACTGCAGTCATCTTGCAATGCCCTTAAAGCAAAGAGCAGAACCACATACTGAAAATAAATACTTGTAACTCTGTGGAGGATGAAGTGTCCTGTGTCACTACATCTGTATAGGTATAATTCTTGCTTTGTACATATAATTTCAGATAAGAAGTGCATAATTATGCATTTATTCTTGGAAAGTGTAAATCATGATATAAGGTATAAAACTCTAATGACAGTATCCCTTGTTCCAGTCACAAGGAAATACTCAGATGAGGACCAATTTAAAATATCAAATTGTGGTGGTTATAAACTTAACCTAATCTATTAATTTTGTAGCAAACAGCATATAAAGTAACTTACGATAAGATTAAACAATTATTCTGGGGCCTTCTTAACATTCCATTAATCCAGACCTTTCCATGCTCATTCTCTTAGCCTTCGTATGCAACTGAGCTCTTATAAATTATAACTGACATTTGTTAGGAGTGGAATTGCTGACTTTTTTTGTAACAAACATATTCTCGTTCAACAGTTTAAGTCCCTTCAGAATTCCTTCTGAGAGCAATAACCCTGACGGTTACCGCGCTCCTTGACACATACTTCAAGAACCAGAAACTTTTAGAAAAAAAAAGATGCGTAGCTATTGCTCTTGGTCCGTACAATTATTGCTGCCACCTACAGCTCAAAAGTACAACTACATTTTAGGAGATCGATTTTGTTCTCTGCTTAAGTACCTTTTCACTGCAAAAACATTCCTTCTAAGTGACTGTCGATCCTATTTCTAGTATGGATCACTTTTTTTGTGACCTGGAGTTCTTATGATCACTTCGTCTTCTACTAAGACATGAGGAAGTAGGAAACAAGACAGCCCAAGGAACAGTTTTAATAAAGCATGAAGCTTTCTCAGAGATCCCTAGCCCGCTTTACATTTCATTATAATACAGATTTTACATGAATAATTCCATGTGTTAAAGAAAACTAGACACATATTACCACATCTTTCTACTTACGTCAGTCTTCTCAAATCTACTGTTTAGGTAATTTCAGTTGCTGCTCTTTTGTTTTCCTTAAGTAAACCCTGAACCACTGAGATAACAACATGACAAATCTGTGTCAGAACTCAAACAGAATTAATTTTAAAGCAATGTTATAAAACCATTAAGGCTACAACACCAAGCACTGAAAAGTCAGTTAAATGCTGGAATTAGAATTCTCTATGCAAATGTCATTTAATTTCTTTGTGCCTTATAAAAAATTTTTTAAAAAGTTTTATTCAGCAACACTGAGAAAGTCTTTGATTGAATCAAGAATAAAACTCAGTTCTCCTGGGTGTTATTTCAATGCTTTGAACATTAAATCACTTTCCTCCAGGCATCTTTTACTTTGTTCTTTTTTAATTTTGTGACATTCATATATCAAGAAGTTCTATGAAATTGTGTAATTAAAGACTGTATTATGATGCAAATGTGTATGGGGAACAAGTATGGGATTAACACTTAGGAAATCAGCAAATGCAAGATGGAGGCCCATGGAGTCAGAGCAGTAATGCATCTGACTGCCTAGCACGTGTTGTCGGTATCTAACAGTTTCTGGTTAAAGAACACCTGGTTCTTCAATGTGTGTTCAAATCTGAATTTTCTGAAAGCTAAAGTTGTTCAGATTCTGACAAGAAAAGGGCAAATCAGCTTCCTGCCTGGGCTTCGAATTTTGAGTTAGAATTGAATATAGTGGTTGTTGGGTTTTTTTACCTTTGCATTTACAGTAATGTTTGAAGTAGTAAATCTCACTGAATAAATGGCAGTTGCCCCATGTTATTTATTTTAATAAGAAAAAAAGAAATCCCATGTAACCATCCCTGAGACACTGGCTGCAACAGTTGTTAAAAAAAATGGAAGAATGTTTTCAGTCTAGTTTCCTAAGGAAATTAAGGACATGCAATAACGTGGTTGTTGTCCATCAGACCCTCACTAGTAATTTTGACCTATTTAACCAATTTGATCAACGTTAACAAAGGAACAGAAGCAACAGAGGTATTAAGGTCTGCAGAAATCAATAGGTGAGCAGCAGACATGTGCTCTTGTTGCCTCTTTGAAAGGCTTTATCCTCCCTATTTGGCTGGCCTAACAGCTAGGAGGCAACGGCAGGCTCTTCACTGAGCACACCTGCGTGTGCCAGCCATAGTACATACTGCTCCTCACCCAGGCAGAATGTTAAATGCAGGCGGATGAAGGATAAATGGGTTTGGGATGATGAGAGGGGTCAGGGATGTCTAGGGGATATGGGAGGGAACAAGTGTGTGTCAATGTAGGACTTGAAAATACCAGGCTTCAGCATTTCAGACAAGGGTAATGGGCACAAGTTACTCCTGGGGAGATTCCAATTGGACACAAGAGGGAAAGAAAATTTCCTCCTGTAATAGAACTGTTTGTTAAAATATGAAAGTATATTAATCTCTTGGTTGAAAAAAAGGAACTATTTTCCTCAGGTTTCCCCCAAAATTAACTGACAGAAACCAAGTCTGGAACCAGTCTTCTTAGCCTAAAACTGAAGCTATAGAAAACTAGGATCAGTTAAAACAGAGTAGCCATAGGATCAAAGTGTCTACCTTCACTAGCCCTCACTGCGTAACAGAACAAAACCAATACAGATTATTCACAAGTCATGAAGAAAATACTTGTTTTACACTGGAACTAGGGTTAAGCAGAGCTGGGACAACTTAGATGGTTTGGTATGAGACTACTATCTCCTAGAGCACTCGTCAAAAAATTTTGACAAACAAAATCAGTCTGCTTTTGAAGACTGCTTTTGAAAGCTGAATAACATAATCACAAAAGAGAAACAGAATTATATGACTGCTACATTAGACAGTATAAAGAGGCATGATCTTGCAGACGTATGCAAAACCTTCCATAGGTCTTCACATGCTTAAAATTACATATATCCCTAAGCCTGAGTGACTGAATCTACATTAATCAAGAGATTAGAAAGAAAAAGATTTTCTTAAGAGAAACATCTTGAATATTTTGATGGAAGTGACACTCTTAAAATTTTGTACATCTCAAAAGGAGAGCACACAAATAATTTTAGTAGGATATTACTGGAAAAAACCGCTGAGACAGATTTCCGCAGATTGTAATAGCTTAGCTGTTCTCTAAAATACAGAAGTTATTTTGACCCAATTAAATGTTAGAAAACATTTCATTTAATGGCATCTGAATGTAAGAGGGTTTCAGCCTAAAAGGCACTTCCTATAGAATTTACACTATACCAGGACTATTTTTAATCTAAGAAAAACATGAAAGTTACATCGTTACGCTTAACTCCCACACTTTATTAGGATAGTGGTAAAAAGCCATAAAGCTGCTTTACAGAAGCAGACAACCAAAGCAGCTGTAGGACCTTTGAAATCACAATCACTATGCCAAGAAAGGAACGCGTCATATGCAAGAAAGGATTTTGGTGCCTGTTATTTTGTAGAAGGGTGTGTGTTTCAGAGAAAGGAAAAGAAATGCCTTGAGAAGCACCACAAAATCAGACTCAAAGAAGGTACAGAAAACCAGCAGCCAGAGTAAGCGCCAAAAAGATGATGCAGACATAAGTGCAGAACTTTCTAAGCTGAGCATTGGCGGGAATCCAGCTTTTTCAGTGGCTTAGAACTGTGAGCAAATAACCTCAGTCTTACAGTTTAATTTTCTCCTGTGTGCTGAGCATCAGCTCATCTATACACCCTCATGTTATTGTTGACACCACAATTAATTTTCCCTTCTAATTAAAATAACCTGCAGGACCCTGTATTTTGGCCAAATGCTTGGGTCAGAGCTGTAACACCACTGTTTAGAAGGGCAGAGCGCTGTAAGTCATTGCACCAATGCAGATACTGATCCAGATACTGCAGAAACTGCAGTGAAACAAGCTATAATTTTAATTCCTTGACGGGTCCTACGTGATGTGTTAGATGCATACTTAATGTATTTTCTTGTCAGATACCCAGAAGTACTGAAAACTCCCTGAAAGACATAATGCTGCAACAAAATCAAGCTTGTAGACTCCAGTTCAATCAGATTTGCTTGTCTAGGTCAAACTGCAGGATAATAGATGCTAAGAACGTTAAACTCAGCATAAGGACCTTTGTTTAAATGCATTAATGGACTTAGGTATTGTAATATCTAGTTCATGCGGCATGCTACCCAGTGTAATTTAGGATGGTTAACTGGGAGAAGGGCATGTTGGGCATATAAAAATCTGATTCCCAAAAGTCAGTCAAAAGTTGAACTAGATAGCTGTCTGTGGTACATCTAAGAGCCAACAGAAAACGGAAAGAAAGTTGCACCTGGGATGAATTTTTGCTACAGAAACAACATCCTTTTTATTCCTCAAATAAATAGCTAGCGATTCTTTACAGCAGGCAGATTGTCTAGATTCGTGCTTCCATCAGTGTACAGTTGTAACATGTAGCTTCACTTGGTATTTATATCCCAAAAAGTGGATCAGCTCCAAGCAGAAAGTTTTAGAAGCCTGCTCTGGAATACATGTGATGCAGATCATTCTCCTGAGACATGGAAGACCTGCATTTAACTCCCTGCTCCCAATCAGGTCCTTCAGGATATAAAAATAACCCCCCTGCTAAATGCCGTAATCACAGAGCTACTGGGTATAATGAGATGCGTACTTATCAAAGCCTTTATGCAAGATGTGTAAATGTACGCATAAAGACGTCTGTAGCTGTGCCCTTTGAACATCAGCCGAGATTTCCCACAGGTTAGATGGGAAAGGCCACGTCCAGGCTGAGAATCCCAGCGGGCTTCAGGCTTTGGGCTGTTAAGAAACTGAACAGCATTGGCATCCGTCTCATGTCTACTATTAGCACTTAAATCCTTAAGTAACTGCATAGCTATGTAGGTCTTCTGAGCTTCTTGGATTTGATCCCTTGACTCTTTTCACCCCGAACACATACACAGACCAAGAACCATGGTTCTGTTCAACTTGCAAACTGATACTTGCTGTGTGAGAAGCGATTCTGCTTTCCCTGATGAGGCGAAACACCTCACCGCAGCACCCCTAGGCCGCGATTCACCCAGCTATGCCCGGCAGAACAGACCAGTCCTGCCCGCGGAGCAGGACAGGGACGTGGTGCCCGGCTGCCCCGCAGCCCCAGCCTGACGGCGAGGAGCGCCGCAGCGACCGGCAGAACCGGCCGGAGCGGAACCGCCCGGCGCGTNCGGGGGGAGTCCCGCGCCCGCGCTTTCTCGGCCCTTCTCCGCAGCGCAGCGACACGCGCCGGAGGGGGGAAGGGGGGAGCAGCCTGCCCGCTTCTAGGACGTTCTGAGGCGCGCGGGGCACAGAGTGACGTCACCCTCCGCTTGCGCATCCTCCAGACCCCTCCCCCTCGGCCCCGCGCGCTCGCCCAACGACCTCCCTGGGCTGCCACCGCGCATGCGCCCGCTTGCCCCCTGCCATCACCCCCCCGCTCAGACTCCGCGGCCGAGCCGACGGTTGGGCAAACGGGGGGCGCGCGCGCTCATTCAGCTGCTGGGCTCATGCGCGGGACCCACCCCTGCCCTGAGGCGAGGCCACGGAAGGCGCCTGTGCGAGACTCGCGCTCTGACGGGTGCCTTTCGCGGATGGCTACTATTGGCTGCGAGAGGCCCGACCCCGCCCCTCAGCGGCGTGGCCGGGAGTCTCCGCCCCCACCCCCCCGTCGCCCCCCACCGCCGTGCCGCCCCCTCCCCCGTGCCTGTCAGTGAAGGTTCCCGATGGTTCTGGAAGGAGGCGGCGCCGGCTGTATATAAGCCGAGCGGGCGGCGGGGAGTGCGCACTAGTGGAGGCGTAGCTGTGTCGGTTGGACGGCGTCCGCAGCTTCTGTGAGGAGATAAGTAGCCCTTCCCATCTGCAAAGGTGAGTGGGGGGGCGGCTGCAGCAGCAGCCGGTTATACCTGAGGGAGGCGTCTTCTGAGGGAGCGTTTTCCTTTTGGATCTCAGGGGCTGGGGCTTCTGGGGGTCCGGGGGGGGTACACTGAACCGCGTGGTGCAGAACGTGCTTTACCCCCTCCCCATCCCGCTTTTAGTCCCCTTTAAAGGCGAAGTGGTTCGGAGCGGTACTGGGTTTCGGCAGTCTGTGTGTGGCTGGAAGGAGCTAGGGTGCTGATGTTTCCGCAGCCCGCGTATTTATTTTATTTGGACTTCGTGGGTTTGAAGTAAAGTGGGGAGGGGGAGCCGGCGGGCGGCTCCTGCGCGCCGGGGAGGGGGGAGGCGCGGGTGGCGGGTAGAGAGCGCGGCTTGTTCCTGAGGGGTGTACCTGCTGCAGGACAGCCCTCCTTCGCAGGGCGGCAACGCGGGGGTTCCACTCCGACTCGCTACGGCGTGGGCCGGTGGGGAGGGTGGGGCAGTCGGCCGGGGGGCGGACGGCGAGGGAGTTTCGCTCTCAATGAATGGGCGCTTGGCCGCGAGAGCGCAGGATGGAGGGGCTGTGGCGGGCGGCTCTGACGGGGAAGAGCGGCTGAGGCAGGNGGTTCCTGTTTGTCTTCTGCATTTGAAGAGCTCTAAAAAGGTTACTCAAGTGAGAGCTGTGCAAATTGACTAAAGTGATCATGTTGCTTTCTCACAGCACTTCTCTGTGGAAGGCCAGTTGGAATTCAGAGCTCTCCTGGGGGGGGCGCGCTGCGCGGGGTTGGTGCTGACGGGGAGTGGGTGGAAGGGGGGGCGGTCGGTGAAGGCTCTGGCAGTTTCTAGAATCTTTCCTGCTTCCGAGGAGAGCCTGCAGGGGGCGCTGCGGTGAGGCGGCTCTTGTCCGGAGGCTCCTCCGCATCGCTGAGAGGGCGCCGGCCTGGCTGGGGCGCTTGGAGCCGCCTCTGACGGTTGATGGACGTATTTTATTATTTCTTGCTTCGTTAGCGTCGTAGCGACGGATTACAGTATTGCGTTCGGTCTCCGTTCATTCTGTAGCGATTAAAGTGGGGTCGTGGTTGGGGAGGTTTTTGTTCTGGAGACGAGCCTGTCGTTCCTCAGCTTTGGCTTATGTAGAGGGTGTCCTAGACATCAGGCAGCCGGTCGAGTTCAGGTAATAATACATCAGCGTAGGACAGAATGACGAGGCCGACTGGACCGTATGGGTGCATAAGTTAGAGTTGTGGATAGTGTTTGCATTTGAGGATAATACTTGTATAAGCAAAATACGAGGTGGATGGGAGGAAAGGAAAGTGCTCCAAAGGGAGACTTTACGGTGAAAATTGACTACAAAGTAATCGAACTACCTTCTCAAATGCCAGGCCGAGTTCTCAGTTGTGTTTTTCTTTTTATGCTATGTGTACTTGGTCTGTGATGAGGTGAACTAAGGGTCGTAAATTCTTTTGGGAAATGTTTTGTGTTGTACTACACGGTGCAAAACGAATGAACATGAAGCAAGTCTGTAGCTCCGAATTTGTGTCTAGGTTTTTGCATTCATCAAAATTCCTGAACTGTTGCTGGTAGGAAATACGAACTGGGGGCTTTTTTGTGTTACCTGGTGCTGTATTTGAAACCGTGTAGTTAAAATACGTGGTTCTGTCACTGCCTGCAAAAGGGCATGTGCACCAAGCTGTTCAGGATGGGATTTCAACACTCTCTCCTTACAGATGCCGGAAGCTGTGCAAACTCAAGACCAACCAATGGAGGAGGAGGTGGAGACCTTTGCCTTCCAGGCTGAGATTGCTCAGTTGATGTCTCTGATCATCAACACTTTCTACTCCAATAAAGAAATCTTCCTGAGAGAGCTGATTTCCAATTCATCAGATGTAAGTATCTTAACTCCTACCTTGCTTCACATCATTAGGGCTCCTGAAATTTTCAGGAATAGTCAGGGAATGCTAAAATTTGCCTCTTCTCTTACAGGCTCTGGACAAGATAAGATACGAGAGCTTGACTGACCCAAGCAAGCTGGATTCTGGCAAAGACCTGAAAATTAACCTGATTCCAAACAAGCATGATCGCACTCTGACTATTGTGGATACAGGCATAGGGATGACCAAAGCTGACTTGGTCAACAACCTTGGTACTATTGCCAAGTCCGGTACCAAGGCTTTCATGGAAGCACTGCAGGCAGGAGCTGATATATCCATGATTGGTCAGTTTGGTGTTGGCTTTTACTCTGCCTACCTGGTTGCAGAAAAAGTGACAGTGATCACCAAGCACAATGATGATGAGCAGTATGCTTGGGAGTCATCAGCTGGAGGATCTTTCACTGTCAGACTTGATAACGGTGAGTATTAAACGTTTTCTGCTCAAGTATGCTTTCTAAAGATGTCTGTCATTCAGACACCCACTCTGCATTGAAAAAGATCAGAAACAGTACATAAAATGGGTGGTACTCATCATGTGCCAGTTGAGCACAGGCACAGCTGTTTTCTTACCTTTCCCATTTGAGGAAGTGTTGATACTTAAGAGAATGCAAGGCTAAGCTTTCATATGGAAATATTTCTGTAGACTTCAACAACTCTTATGTACAGAAGCTTGAAAGATGACATGTTAACAGACTAAATAGTGAAAATCTTCTTAAGGATATTCGTAATACGTCCTTGGGGTATAGTAGGCTTGAGGAAGTGTAAGGCTGTTTCTGTACACAGAAGTTTAACGTTTCCCTAGTGGTGAAGAAATGGCTAAGCACCTTTTTAAAGAAGGCATATTATAGAACTAGTCAAAGCTTAGTGTGCTGCTGCACGCAAGTAAAACCCGTGACCTCTGTTGTAGGTGAACCTTTGGGCCGTGGAACAAAAGTCATTCTGCATCTTAAGGAAGATCAAACTGAATACCTGGAAGAACGGCGAATCAAGGAAATTGTGAAGAAGCATTCTCAGTTCATCGGCTATCCTATTAGACTCTTTGTATGTACCTTGGTTGAAATACTAAGTTATAGCCACCTTAAAACAACAGAATTTTTGAAATGGAAGGAAGAGCAGTCCGTGTGTTTTGTTAATTGAAATGGCTACACATGGATGTAGTTATTCTGAAAGGCAGTTCTGTGACTTACAACCTTATTTTACAAAACTAAGTAAAAAATGCTGTTTTACCCAAGCTAGTAGTATCACGGTCTTCAAGCCATTGAGAAAATCAACAAATTTTGATCTATTGTTAGTGAAAAGTCAGTTTAATAAAATAGCATAAACTACCACATGAGCTAAGCACATGGAAACAGAATACCATGTGTGTCTCAGCACCCAAAATTGAAATCCTAGTTGAGTTTGGGAAGAAAACTTGACACTGTGTTAATGTAGTTGCTAGCTTTGTGAGACTACAAGGGTTACCTTAGGGCTCTTAATGATAAAACATTGGGGTTTCTCAGTTCAACTAGTGATGTCTTTTGTAGGTGGAGAAGGAACGTGACAAGGAGGTGAGTGATGATGAGGCTGAGGAAAAAGAAGAGGAAAAAGAAGAGAAGGAGGAAAAGACAGAAGATAAACCAGAGATTGAGGATGTCGGTTCTGATGAAGAAGAAGAAAAGAAGGATGGAGATAAGAAGAAGAAAAAGAAGATTAAGGAGAAGTACATTGATGAGGAAGAGCTCAACAAGACCAAGCCAATTTGGACCAGGAATCCAGATGACATAACCAATGAGGAATATGGAGAATTCTACAAGAGTCTGACTAATGACTGGGAAGACCACTTGGCTGTCAAAGTAAGTTCTTGTCTTTGTTTGGGCACAACTGTACTTGCTACTAAAGCTGGAAGCTTGCTGAACATGCTACTGAACTCTGATCCATTGTCTTAGATCTTGCCGTGATAAGTTGTTTAGTATTTGGAGGTGTAGTGTTTCAAATGTTCATTACGTGACACTTTCTGCTGTAGTTATTCTGGTTATTGAAGTTGCATTTCTATCTTAATCAAATGCACAGTAAACAAAAGTAAGCACAGGTGCCTTCCCAGTTTGTAGCTTAGTTGGTAAAAAGTCTAAAGGAAAAACTAACTAGGTTTCAGATAAATGTGAATTGAGTGATGTGAGTTTGTGGCTTAGCTTGGAAAAGGCCTTGAGCTACAGGGGATGGGTGAGATGTAATTGTCCTTTTTGTATGTCTGTAGTGGGAAGTGCTACAAAGATGCCACATTCGTTCTGAAGTTTAGAATACAGTACAGGGAACTGAAGAGGTGTCTTCTGAACTGGTCTACTTGCCTGGTAACAGCTGAATAGAACTTTGTGTCTGGAGAAAGTGCTGCTTTTCCTGACCAGTGCCTTGGCCTACTGTGTGTTTGTAAAATCTCAGATGGTTCCTGTTTGTCTTCTGCATTTGAAGAGCTCTAAAAAGGTTACTCAAGTGAGAGCTGTGCAAATTGACTAAAGTGATCATGTTGCTTTCTCACAGCACTTCTCTGTGGAAGGCCAGTTGGAATTCAGAGCTCTCCTGTTTGTCCCGAGGCGTGCACCCTTTGATCTGTTTGAAAACAGGAAGAAGAAAAACAACATCAAGCTGTATGTACGCAGAGTTTTCATCATGGACAACTGTGAGGAACTGATCCCTGAATACCTGAGTGAGTATATTTCTGAGGAAAATTTCCCCAAAACATTAGAGAAATGGCTTAGCAATTTCATAGTTTCCTTTTGTATTTAAATATAGTTGGGAGGGGGAAGACTGAGTCCTAAACAGCTGATCAGGAAGTACCTGAGCAGTTGAAAATACTGCTTAGTTTGTTATGTAGAATTCTGTAGAAACCAATTCATAATTTTAAAAGGGCAAAGCCACTTAGGTGATGGTGACAGGTAATCCTGTTTCCTTTGAGACCTGCAAAGCTAATTCTCACTCTCATCTTCCAGATTTCATGAGAGGTGTGGTAGACTCTGAGGATTTACCTCTGAATATTTCTCGTGAAATGCTGCAGCAAAGTAAGATCCTGAAAGTGATCCGGAAGAACTTGGTGAAGAAGTGCTTAGAACTTTTCACTGAGCTGGCTGAAGACAAGGAGAATTACAAAAAGTTCTATGAGCAGTTCTCTAAGAACATCAAGGTTTGTAGTCCTCTGTTTAATAATACTGGTAGTAGAAGCTACATACGTTGATTAGCCTGAAATAATAAACTGCCACAGTTTAGTATTTATCTAAAGGAATCACTTAGTAGCTTTTATTTTTTCTTCAACTTTTTGTAGCTTGGTATACATGAAGATTCCCAGAACCGCAAGAAGCTGTCAGAATTACTGAGGTATTACACGTCTGCATCAGGTGATGAAATGGTTTCTTTGAAGGACTACTGCACTCGCATGAAGGAAAACCAGAAACATGTCTACTACATTACTGGTGAGTTGGTAACAGAAGTTATCTGTGCAGGTGCATATGTAGGGTTACCTTTTTGGGGTTAGAAAACGGAAAGTAACTCTGGCAGTTCTCTTGGTGAATTTGGAAAGATAGAGCGAACTGTGTCGTGGAGGATGTGCCTGTCATAGTTGTTACTGTATTATGGTTCCCTAGTATGGTAATAGATCTCTGAGGATAGCAGAAATAGCTACAGATAATTACACTGTAAACTCTGCCTTTGCAGAGTAAGCAGGAGTGCTGCTCACAGTGTTCCCTGTTCATGGAACTGACTGCTTCAGTGCTACTGCCTTACTTGGGAACTGTAACCATTTAATGAGCTGTAACAGAAGAGTTGCTTTTCAATTACACCTTGGTCTTGAAATCCAGTGTTCAGTGTCCCTGCTGCTTCCTTGAAGGTGTGGGAGGATGCAGTTTAAGGTTGTAAAGTGCCCTTTGCGCAGTTAGCTTACCCACCATACTTTTTCCCTGTAAGCTCAGAAATTACACTTCATAGTCTGTGAGGTGCTTTTCAAAGATAGTTTTGTGTTCCGACTTAGCTAATAAATTTGGCCATGCTCAAACTGGCTCAACTATTTCAGGCATCAGATATTAAAGCTTTTTTTTTTTCCAAAAGGTAAATGCTGTACAGGGCTTTTCAGTCATCTTCCTTGGCAGGAATGGGAAATGCTTCTTAATGTGGCATTCCAGGAAATGTAAATTTACTTCCAAAATAGTGAAGCATTACAAGCTTTGGTGTCTGAAAGGCTTGAGTGTCTTTGGGCCAGCCTAATCTTTGCAGTAGCTTGTACCTATTTTGTGCCCCTTTTTTCCCCCGGTGTGGACATGAGGCATCACTGGAAATGCAGCATAGGCTTTTCAGAAAACAAACAAGCTGCCGTGTTGCAGTGCTGAGGCTCAAACCACAATGGTGGTGTTCTTGCTTCTTGCAGGTGAAACAAAAGATCAGGTGGCCAACTCTGCTTTTGTGGAGCGTCTTCGCAAACATGGCCTGGAAGTGATCTACATGATTGAGCCTATTGATGAATACTGTGTGCAGCAGCTGAAGGAATTTGAAGGCAAGACCTTGGTTTCTGTAACAAAAGAGGGTTTGGAGCTTCCAGAAGATGAGGAAGAGAAGAAGAAACAAGAGGAGAAGAAAGCCAAGTTTGAAAACCTTTGCAAAATAATGAAAGATATCCTTGAAAAGAAAGTAGAAAAGGTAACTAGTAGTATTCAGTTTGTCTACATGTAACAATGTTAATGATCAAAAATGAAGGTGCTGCAGAGCAGGCTCAGATAACATTGTCTGTTAGCATTGCCTCGTGAAGGAGATGGCAATATCTGCAAGATACAGTTTTATAGACAGAAGGTGTCCTTGTTTTGGGTTTTAGTGAAGCCAAGTGGTTCTGTTGGTATCGCATATTTCTTCAACTGTTATCTCGTGAGTTTTTGATCTTCTGTGACGTGCAGCAGCATTTCAAAGTTGAACCTTTGTTACATCAGTGAGGATAGTACATACAGTGTATGTGTTGAAATGTTGAACAAAGTTTTGCCTTCTGTTCACTTTCTCCAGGTGGTTGTGTCCAATCGTTTAGTTACTTCTCCATGCTGTATTGTGACAAGCACATATGGCTGGACTGCCAATATGGAGAGGATCATGAAAGCGCAGGCATTAAGAGACAACTCCACAATGGGATACATGGCAGCAAAGAAACACCTGGAGATTAATCCTGATCATTCCATCATTGAAACACTGAGGCAGAAAGCAGAGGCTGATAAGAATGATAAGTCTGTGAAGGATCTTGTCATCTTGCTGTATGAGACAGCACTCCTGTCCTCTGGCTTCAGCTTGGAAGATCCTCAGACACATGCTAACCGCATTTACAGAATGATCAAACTTGGCCTGGGTAAGTTAGAAATGTCTCTTGTTTCCAGTGAACTCTGGGTGTGGTTACATGTGGATGTGGTTAATGTGCACTTACAGGGTACTGAGTGGGATGACCTGGGTGCTGCTTTGTACTTGGGGAAGAATGAGAGACCTGAGTTCGGTTGGAGTGCTAAGGAGAGTAAAGCTTTGGGTTCTTGATAGCAGCATTAATGGTGCACATGTGTTTCTTGTACAGGCATCGATGAAGATGACACTGCTGCAGAAGAAGCCAGTCCAGCAGTTACTGAGGAGATGCCACCTCTTGAAGGAGATGATGACACGTCACGCATGGAGGAGGTCGATTAGAACAGTTTACAGGAACTCATGAATGTTTCCTTGGCTAATACGAATAAGTTATATTTTGTATATTATGAATGTTACCTGCCAAAAAAAAATCTTTGACACTTTGTCTGCATTCCCTCTTTATATTTATTTTCGAAGATGTTATACCTTTATTTTTGTTACATTGCTTTTTCAGCTGATGTGAGATACAAAATGCCATTGAGGGAATATTTTCTTTAACACTGTACAACCCTAAACAGGCAAATTAAGGAGTAGTTATTTCTGTCTGTATTAGCTGGTTGAAGGTGGCAGGGTTTTTTGACTTATTCTTAATTGCCAGAAATGTGGGAAAGAAGTAACAAAAGATGGTGTGACATCAGGATGTTCAAGTTTGTTTAGCGTTCTACAGCTCTTCAACTCTAAATATATCTAACATGCAGTACCTAGTAACTAGGTATGTAGGAGAGCTGAAGTACTTGGGGAAGCTTTAGCCCTTTTGCTCCTAACAAGGTCTTGATTAAAGTTGTTTTTTATACTGTTCAAGGATTCTGGATTGCACTCTACCATAGAATAGAATCCACTGTAAATCTCTATTCGTGACTTACGCAACTCTGCATGTACAGTTCAAACCTAGAACTGTAAGAATAAAAGTGTTAAGAATGAGTCGTGTTGCTAACTTGGTCTGTTAACACTGGGAACAAAACCTGCCGTTGGTGTTAGCATCACTTGCTGATTTGGATATTGAGTACTAGCTGCTGTCTTGTTAAATCTGTAATTAATACTGCATGCTCTACAATGCCAATACAAACAAGTACCACATACAAGCAGAGAAGTTGGGTAATTGTCAAAGATGTTGATCTCAAGACAAGTGATTATTTGTCTGAAGTTAGGTTGAACTTGTGGCACTGATACCCCAGCAATTTTTTTGAAGACTTTGCAAATAGAGGTAGCCTACTAGAGAACTGCAAGCCTGATTGATGATGCTGTACTGGTGATGAGTTTTGCATGTGAAGTTTGGTGTCCAGGCATACAAGAAACTCCTAGGTATTTCTTGGCCTTTTTCTTTGAAGGAGAGTAGTAAAAGAAAATGAGGGTTGTTGGTAGCCAACTCCAGCACCTTCCCCTGCCTGCCCACTACTTAACTGCAGACCAGATGCCCATCATTGACTTTGGTGGGTAACATGAGGTATTTACAACAAGTTTGAGTTAATGAACTTTGAAGGGAGAAGTTCTATCTTGCCCCTGTTCAACAAATCTTTAGTTTTCCAACGTGTCTGTTCTTACCCGTTTCATAACCAGTATTTGAGGTCTGTTTCCCAGTGTAAAATAACTGATGTGACCAAGGTGTGGTTTTGGTATTTTGTATTCAGGTGAAAAGACAATTTATTTTGGTTGCTGGCATGTAAATCCACTTTCTGCAGGCAAGTTCAGAGTAGTTGTCTGCACAAGTTCTGGGTTCCCAAGAGTAGTGTGTGTATGACAAAGTAGCACTTCTGGGGTGGGGAGTCCCAATGCGTGCTTTATGCATGGGAGGAGAGGGCAGTGGATATGCCAAGGCCTGTTCTGACAGCGGAGTTGTTAATGTTTTTCTTTGGCAGGCACTTCAAACTGATGTTTTTGCATGTTGCTTTACTCAACTGGTGTGCTCACACTTTTACAAATCATGCTGGATTCTTCCTCCAAAATGTAAGTAAATTCAGGGAGCGATAGGAAAACAAACGATTTGGTGCTGTTCACACAACTGCTCAAGGTGTAACATGCTTGAAGGCTTCTGGTTTTTTAGACTCCCAATGGCTCTGCTGAAAGTTTTTAAACCACACGTCTGTTACAGGTTGCCCTACTTCAGTAGGGAGATGCAAGAGTAATGGAGAGGAAACATGCTGCTTCCCTTCTTGGGTTCAAAATCGGAGTTCATTGAAGAAAACGCACTTTTCAAAAACGCTTTTCTCTGACAGTTCCTGGTTCCTTATGTGCCCTGCTGCCTGCCTGAAGTTTGTCAGAAAACTTGTTCCAGCTTTCTGACAAGAGAACTTGCCTCCTGACACTTACAAAATAGCCTGAAGTCACAGGCCACTACTTGTGGGGTATTGGTTTTCCACACGTGGCATTCTGTGTTGAGACCTTGAGTGTCCAAAATCACTTCAAAGGCTGCAGAAGAGATTGGTGCTCAGCGCATCAGCAAAACAAGTGAGGTGAAGGCAAGCAATGTCAAAACATGGCCATAATTTCCTTGGGGGGCAGTGAGGAGAGGGATCTGGTTCCCCCCTGCACCTGATCCTGGGCACTAGGTGGGAGCTGAAACATTGTCGCTGTCCTAGAAAAGGGGTATCTTTAGCTGTTGTTGGAAGTGGCACGCCTATGATCAGGGGTCTTTCATGCACTCCATAATCTGCTTTTTGCTGTAGTAGTGAATATGCTGTTGCTATAGTAATGAGAGTGATATCAGGACAGATGCAGTCTTCCAGCTTGTAACAGGAATTGCACAGTTAAAAATGTGTACATCTGTGCTGACTTGCAGTCTGATGCATGGATGGTAGAAGCAATGATCAGCAGGTAAGTGCTTCCATCTTGGTGATGCTTAAATTATAAAAGCTATCAGGATGACAGGTTTCTGTCTACTTAAGGAAATTTTTCCAAGGCACTGCTGGAAAAATTCTTACTTGGTAGTAGTGTACCAAAACTAAGGACTTAAAGCAGGTGGATTTTAAGATTTGTGTCTCACAACTAAAATCTATTTTACAAGATCTTTTGTAATGTGTAAATAAAGTGAAAAGCTGACATCTAAAATGTACAGTGAGAAAAGATGCTAAAGACAGACTTTTCCAGCTGATCAGTGAAGCGATGGCTCAAGTCTTTACATCACTTGGAAACTAACTTACCTGTTAGAGAAGAATTCAGGTGGGACTTGCAGGTTATCTCCAGTATTTCTTGCTGTGAGAAGGAATCGGTGTTTTGAGCTGTTTCTTGCATTACACGGAGGAGTCTTGACCACAGATCTTGCACAAAGGGCACCACAGCAGTGGGCTCTGCTTTGGCATGGAGTGCGGTGCTCTGCTTGTTTGCCAGCTTTTTGCTGAAACCTGTTAGGGAGTAAGGACACCATTATCAAAACAACTGTTGCTCAGCTGCTTGTTGTAGCAGTTCACAGCCTTTGTTTCTCACACTTTGTACTGTTTTAATGGTAGATAGAAGTGCTGCAGAGCACTGCGGTGGAGTTTAGGAAATGCTGGGTGCCCAAATAACAACTTCACTTTTTTTCAATGCTCTTTGACCTTACAGTGAGGCTCATGGCACAGAACTGCTGCTTGGGGTTTACGTGTTGTGTCCTAAGCAGAAATGGACAACGCAGTTCAGCAAAGGGTTCGGTACTGGTACTAAAATACGTTCCTCCTTGTTTTGAGCTGCAGAACAGTGGAGCCTACCACTCTGGATAAGTGGTTACAGTAAAACTTGGCACAGCTCAGCGTTACACTCTTTCCTTGCCTCCTGGTTTAGAGCTTATATCGGTGACTGAGGTGTCACTGAAGTTCATCAAAACGTTTTCCTATTGATAATAGTCTTTAAGATCATGCCAGTGTGAAGGCATTGGGATACTGAATTTGGAAGGACTTGATTCTGCTGCTCTCTCTGGCAGGAAACTGCTCCATATGTCTTTTGGATTTTTGAACCTTTGGAGCTAAAAGTGCTGGTGCTGCTGTTGCTCCAGCGAAAGGCTCCCACCTTTGCGTGCCGTACAGTCTAAGTTTTGGATGGCAACAGAGAAGAAAAATGGCTTTCATTGTCCTAGAAATTGCAACAGTGAATTGAACTTGATGGATTTCTAAATACCAGAGGAAGGAGCAGAAAAAATACATGGGTAAATTCTGTGCTGTGATTAATGAGGAGGGAACTGGATTTTGTTTTGAAATAAAAACGCATCTAGGATGTGCTGTTGATAGCCCACATACATAAGCACTGTTACTAGAGCATTCACAGCCAATGAACTGTCCCAAAGAAGAGTTTTTTGGGTATTTTGCATTCATTTATAGCTAGCTATGAAACAGTCATGAATAAATATTCATATTCTTAATTTGTATTTGGAGGTCTTACTTTGACAGTAGAAGCTTTGGCAAACAGATCATTTCAGATGGTCTTCTGTCTGTGCGTAAATTAAACTTTTTTCCTATCAGGATTCCCTTAATAGCGATGGTATGCTAAAGAGTGATCTGATTTCAGATCTGTTTGTATGTTTCTGATACTTCATTATGTAGTGGTCTTTAAATGTTCTTTACATTCAACACAGCAAACCTTACCTAGCAAAAATCTGAGTAAGTCATACTGGATAACAAAAAGTGAATCCAGAGACAGATTTGGTTTTGTGCTAGTAACTTGTATAATTTTTTTTTTTTTTAATTAAGGCTAAAAAGAGCTGGTGAATGAAACTATCCAGATAAAGTATGGCTGGTCCAAGGAAGAGCAGATGTAATTGCGTCAAAGAAGTGTTTTGGTATCCTTAGCAGCAGCTGTGTAAAGAGGAGACAGAGATGCACATTCTTTGGTACCAAGGTGCAGTTTCACTGGGGTGATGAGGAAGAGGAGGGCACGGGGCAGAGAGTGTTTGGCACTGTGCAGGGTTCTCCTGATCTGAATCATTAGCCAAGCATTTTGTTATTAGTGCTTCAAAATACGCAAGTACAGTTTCCAAGTATATTTTACTATGTCATTTTTTTCTTATCTGTGATTGATTGTAAATTACATTGTTGAGTTGCCTTTCTGTGTTAGAAAAAAACATAGTCCATAATAGGAGGAGAGGCCTTTTCAAGTACTGTTCCACTAGTTCTTGCTTTTGCTGGCCAGTTTTGTGTGTGGGAAGCCTGTGGAAAACCTCCCACCCGGATCTCTCAGTGATTCCTTTGGTGGGAAACAAACTTAGCAGCACAGAACTCTCCTCACTCATTTGGAGTAACTTTAGTTTTTAGATGCTTACTGTGCTTGCTCAGAAGCTGGATCACTTCATGCACACTGCAGTATGAATTCAACTAGCAGTAAACATCAGAAAGGAATTACACCTCTACTGATGCACGGCATGTGAGAGGCAGTGGATTTGGGAGATGTTTTCTAGGTAGAAGATCCACAACTTGTTCTTACACCTGGAAACTCAATCCTGCCAGTTAGAGAGTCCCACAGTGATATTTGTATGGAACTGGAAAATGCTTTTAAAACACCAATGAAAATAATTGGTAAGAAAACAGCTGCTTTCCCATCAAAATTAGTGGAATCATATGAACCATCTCAGAAATCTAGAACTACTACAGAGTCCAAATGGCCCTGGATGCCCGAATGCCCTTCACCCACAGAGATCGGTCCTGCAACATCTATGGGATTTCTGGAAAACTCTACCAAAGCTGCTGTGCTACCAGAGTGGGATGGCGATGTGTGTAAGAAAAGAGCAAACATTTCCAATTCTAGAATTCACCGGTGAAATATTACGGGGGAAAAGTCTTCACGTGCCCTAAAGTAGGTATGGCAATAATAATAATATCCACAATGCTTGGTCCTGTCATTAATGTGCTGTGAAATTTCTGAAGTTATCCTAAGGCTCCTTTGTGCGGTGGTTGAAGTCGTGTAGTAGAATTAATGCTTCAAAATCATCGTTGTTAGGCATGGGGCTGGGTCCTGCTTACTTCATGAAATCCTGTGGTAGATCTGTGCTGAATCTGTGCACCCAGGCAACTACAACTGTCTTGTCAATTTTAGACAATTAAGAAAGAGGAAGCCCATCTTGCTGTCCTAATTACTGCTGTCTCTGTTAGGATCTTAAAAGAAGCGCTGGTTGATGGAGTTGGGAAGGTAAGGCTTCTAGGAAGAGATAGCCTCTCCTTCAGACTTCCTGGGTTTTTGCCATGGAAACAGGAGCACAGGTTCAGCACATGTGGAAATACTGCCTTTGTTTTGTTTTAATTAAGAGTAATGCAGTGGATGATGTATGACTGGGATATTCTTGTTGCATTCTCTCCTAGGCTATTACTGAGGCATTTGAGAGTGAGGCCATACCTTTATAGTGTGCTGACTATTGCTCGTTTTCTTCAGTGGATGAACCGGAGAGTTTGCCATGCTAATCCCTCCTGGAGTTAATAACTTAAATGCATTTGCCATGTTTTATCAGTTTGGAACAATATACTTGTTTTTAGTCATTTTCTAAAAGTGTAGGTGCTAGTTTTGGTCAGAGCTTATGTATGTTGAGGCAGATCTGAAAATGAAGCATTAAGGAATTAGGAAATATACCTTTTGGTCCCGTGGTATTCTGTCCGTGTGGTCATAAAGGGTATCTGGCATTTGACAGCACCCTGAGAGAAGGAGAGGCATTTTTTATTTTTCTGCTGTAAGTTGTGCAAATATGTATGTATACAGCATCTTCGGTCCCAAGAGCTCCCATATGAAATATTACTTCCAGCAGTCCCTATTGTAAGAGGTGGCCAGATCATTCATGTTACTCCATATCGTTTTAAAGAGCAAAACTCCAACTGAAAATGCCAGACTCCATTCCTGAAGCAATGCTGTGCGAAGTGAGAAGGCACCAGGTTCAAATGCAGTGGGGCCAGTCCTGTACCTGACTGCCGTGGAGCCCTGTCAGTCCTGTTCTGCTTGAGAGGAGAGCACGAGATATATTTCCTGACAGTTCAACAAAACAGGATTTCATCAACTCCAGGGCCAGGATGTTATGAAAATGCTCTGGGAAGCTAAGCCGAACATTAAGGCTGTTGCGCGAGGCAAATCCCTAAGGGAGGGCCGTGCTAGCTCAGTGAAGTTGTTCTTTGTAGATGCTGACTTAGACTCTTGTCAGCATGTACTGCAATGCTGGTGACCAGGTGCGCAATTTCGGTCTGAAATTAGATCCAGCACAGCAGATGATAACAGGCTGTAAAATTCACTGAATGGAGTCATGAGAATTAAGCATTTTCTTCCTACTCAGTTCTTCTCCATTAGTCTCCCAAGCTTTTTCTCCAGTCTGCTTTCCAGCGAGCAATAGGAAAGCAAAACAAACCCTACAAACACCTGTGATTCCCATGCGTGGTTTGGCCAGAAATTATCTCATTTCTGAAAAATGAGATAATAGATCTGTTCTGCATCCTCATGCCACTTTTGCCTGGCAGAAGAGGTGCATTTTGGAATCCATGGAATATTGATACCTCTAGGTAGAAGCAGGATGCATCCATACAGTCTTGTTCCATGAACACCGCTGTCACCCTGGAGTCCCGTTACACCTGTGGCATCCCACAGACCTCAGCCAAAGTGAGAGCTCTGTAGTTTCAAATGGAAAAGCCTTCAAATTTGGGCTGCCGGTAACGAGGCTGTTCCAGCGTGAGTCTAGGCTGAGTGCAAACGCTACACCTGGAGCTTTTCTGTCCCTACTGAGCATGTGCATCAAACTTACTGCATGGTCACTGGTGAAAGGGTGGTGTACACTCCTGTGGTAAAGGGACTTCGAAAGGTTTGCAAAAACTTGCAAACCAGTCATCAGAGAAGCAGCTTACTGCAAGAACTCAGCTTGGTCCTTGCCCGGTTTACCTAGCCCCCCCTCAGCTTTTATGCTGCCCACTCTGCCTGTCTAAGCAGCAGTATAACCATAATATCTAAGAGAAAAGGCTGAAACTGCAAACAAGTGGCTAACTGAGGTATTGTATTCCTCAAGTGATGCTAGTGCATCCCTGGATGTTCAGGTGGCATGAAATCTACTGGAAGTAGCAACTAAAATAAGGAATATTCATCCCACAAGCTATGCATGTATCCAGGCAAGTAAGAACTCCGCATGTCAGAAAGCAGGTGACTTTTTTTAAATAGGCCTCCAAAGTTCAGGAAAACATTAAAGTGGGGCAGAACAGATGTAAGAGAAGTCTCCAGAGCAATCTCTGTCCTTCACCTGATGATAGGATTAGATCACAGTGCACGGTGGAAACAGCAATGCCTTTGGTATGGTGATGCTGGAGCTGCACTGTTCAAATACTTCACTGTGTTGCAGCCTGCAGAGCACACCGAGAAATCGGTCCAGCAGCCAGACTGCAGCTCTTCGGGCAGGTGGGCTGATGTGTGTCAGCCTTCAGTCCAACTCTACACCCCGCTTTCTTCAGATGATACAAGTACTGATGAAACGGAGCTAAGAGGAGGAATGTACAGAGGCTGTTTTTTTTTTTTAAAAAGCATATTAGTCACTTATAACTGGGGTTTTATGGAAGGGAACCTGTGTATTCACACTCTGATCACCTTCATTGTGTCCTCAGTATCCTAATTACAAAATTACAAAATCCCAGTCTCGTACCTAAGGAAGTGTCTGAGGGAACAGAGGCAGCCCAAATGCCTTCCTCTTACAGCCTCAAAGGAAAGAAGGGGATGCGGATGCTCCAAGACCATTACTAGAAAATACTTCATCTTCAGAACAGCATCAGCCTGTCAAAGAAATCTGTGGGTGACTAAAGAGCTGTATTTCCAGTAAGGTATTTCCTCTCCAGTATTCAGGAACAAACTTGGAAGTAAAACAGCAATAGTCCAGCCAGGCTTTAAAAATGAAATTCCCTTTTCCAAATGCCAGCATGGCTTCCTGGATTATTAATACTCTGCTACAGTGAGATGTTAGGTATTATTTTCATTTTGAGAAAATTCGGTACCTTTCATCTTGCCTGGCCAACTATGGCATTCCAAAGGCAGATTAAAGAAAACCAGCTTTACACCTACATTTTGCAAATGGGGAAACAAGGTTTAAAAAGGGCTGAAGTTATTTTTCCAAGGTCAATGATTCCATGCATCAAGACACAAAGTAAAGTCAAGAACCAAAGTTGTGTTATCTAACCTGCAGTTCAGGTCTCCAGATGATGCTTCCCCTTAGTGCAAGAGAAAACTAAGAATCTTAATGACTCCTTATGGTTTCTGTATCAAGTAGTATCCAGTATTTTGAATATGGTTCCCTGGGAGCATTCAGAACGGCTGCCTCCGAATATAGCACTTCTGTATGCACGGACTGCAGACACCAAGGACATTTCTTCGTCTCCTACACCCTTCTGTCACGCATCGCAGGGAGAAGACTTCAGGAAGATAAGAATGGGATGTTGTTATGTGGAAACGGCTATGAGTACAGGAATTGAAAGGCTGCTTTTGTTCTCTGTTTTTGTGAATAATTAACAGCTATATATTAGAATAATAGGTGCCGTAGCACTTTCCTAGGTAAGCTGTGGGAATGAGGAGACTGCATAGCACAGTTGTAGTTTGGCCATACTTCCAGCTGTATACTGCACCTTATGTACAAGTACATGTAAAATAAAGGATCAAGCCAATTCCTGCTCTGCAACACAGCTGTGAACTGTAATTTTAATGCCTTTGCTCACAGCTTGATTTTAATAGGAAGTAGAGTCTAAAAGATTTCCTACACTGCTCATGGGCCAGAACGTGCAGTGTGAGACGAGACCTTGCAGTTTCTGCAGCATCTTATTTCTAGCTTCCCACAGCACTCTCAGGCTTGACTGAAATGTTCCTGGTTAGCATTCAGCAGTGGCTTGACCCAAATGGCCAACTGGCTGCAGATCTTCATTCTCTGATCTGCACTTGCTTCATCTGATGAACTTAATTTAGGTTAAGTGTCCTGTTTCGATTGTTCCCTATTACAGATGAAGTAAAAACCCTTTCACCACAATACAGTCCCATCTTGCATTTTTAAAAAAATGTTTCATGTGTGAAAGACATGATTCCTAATGTCTAAATAGCACAAGCAATTTTGGTGTTGGGCTTTGTTGCCATACAGCAATTCCAACAGTACTTGAGGATTAAAATTTAGAGATAGGCATTGCCCTCCAAAGACGACTCACAGCAAGACAGCTGTGTGCTGCTGTCAAGCCCTCTGCTAAATTCAATAGAAAAATCTCTGCTCGTTCTGGTCCTGCCTGGAGGTACCCTGTGAATTGTCTGTCTTGTTTTTGACTGGCAGCTGGGGGGGCAGCAGCAGCAGCAGGTGAGGCACATGAGGAAGAACTTTACTGTGAGGGTGACAGAGCCCTGGCACAGGCTGCCCAGGGAGGCTGTGGAGTCTCCTTCTCTGGAGATACTCAAAACCCACCTGGATGTGTTCCTGTGCAACCTGCTCTGGGGGCACCTGCTTTAGCAGGGGGGTTGGACTGGGGGATCTCCAGTGGGCCCTTTCAACCCCTGCCATTCTGTGATGAGTGCCTGCAGGAATAGAGCCACCAGGGACAGGAGGTGGCTGTCAGGAGGCAGGGTGACCCTGGTCTAAGAGTAAAGGGAGAAAAAAAGCACTAGAAACTCTTGCCTGGGCTGTTCGGGCAGGGTGGAAACCTGCTCTTATGGCAGTGCTGTGGGTTTAAGGAAAAAGGCTGATCTTGCTTCATCTTGGACTTCAGAGACCAGAAGCTCATTCAGTTTTTTTTCTAAGAGTTGACCTGCTCCTGTCCCCATGAAGAAAAAGTATTATTTGCTTGATTGCTTTGGTTTCAGCCTGCTAATCAGACCCCAAACCACAGCTGAGGCCCTCAGATTACTGCAGAGCTGCATGTGGAGAGCCAAACGCCCCAGCTCATCCTGTACTTGTATTTCTTATGGGGGGAGGTTTGGCTGGAACAAGATATCCATGAGTCAAACGTGGTTTGCTGTGAATCAGTTCCCTGTTCACGGCTCACAGATACAATCTGCAGCTAAATGAAAATCACTTCATTGACTAATACGAAGTATTCAAGATTATTAATTAATAATTCAAGAGTAATGTGAACTGCTTCCTAAACCTGCTCCCAAAGATGGCAGTCCTGGCTGCTCTGCAGGCAAGAAGCGAGACACGGCCCTTCCCTGATGGACATGCAACCTTGGGCAGCTTCTGCTCCAACTTTAGTGTTTCCTCTGCAAGAGATGCACTCTGCTGGCTCCAGCTTTAAGGGGTTTTTTTCATCTTGGACAAATGAGTTTTCTACACTTTTTCCTCCAGCACATTTCACGGCAGACAATCTAGTATGTTTTGTCTCTGTATGTAGAAGTCAATTGTATTTCAAATGGGTGGGGATTATTTTTTTAAAGAACAACAGAGACGCGTGTGTGATTTATTAGATGGGAAGTTACAACGTAGAGGCTGAACTGGTCTGCTGAGGGAGGCTTTCACAGCGCTGGCCTTCTGGGGGTACCCTGAGAAGCAGTGAGAGAGTGAGCACCGGTGGGTAAGAGGAGGACAGGTGATGATGCCTTTCAAAATGAGAGAAGAACTGAGTTACCCATGTTCTCATCTGGCCACAGTCTGGACTCAGAGGAAATATGAGGTCCATACAGGGTCAAGGGCTTTTTCCGAGAGTGACAAGGAGACCCAAGACACTGCAGCACTACAGTAAATGATTGCAACAAACAGCTCAAGCGAGCATTTCTGTGCCTTTGTAACCCTCTGGCCACCCTCCTTGTTTGTACTGCACCAACCAGGTATGGCTGGAATCTGCCCTGCCTTGGCAATGGCATTGCCTGTGTGCTTGGGAAAGTGGAAACCCAAAATCTTCCTTGGCAATGTCACCTAGCTGTACCTCCGCTGCCCAACCCCTGCCCAGACAGGTGCTGGCAGTGGGTTCACTGTGCAAGCCTTGGCCTGGCCTCAACCTTACAGTCACAATTTTGTCTGTAATCCCTTGCAGACCAACAGTTCTCTTGAGCCCCAGATGCCAGGGCCTTGTTGCTAACACCTGTTGCCTGTAAAGCATCAGGAGCTAATTTTGAGCAGGCTTTTGTGGGAGAAATCACTCCAAGCCACGTGTTTGGACTAAGGATGATGATTGTATGCACTCATTTGACTCAGCTGGCACTGCAGGCACTAACAAAGAGCTGCTTCGTTCCCACCTCAGTGGTGGGAGGTGTTTGGGGATGTTGGATGAGACTTTTGGCTGCTCTGTTTTGTTTTGAAAGCAGCTGGAGAATCCAAAGATTGGGAATAATGATCTGATGGTCCTGGCCTGGGTAGAGAAGGTAAGGAGATGTCTGGGAAGAAAAAAGGTATGTGTGTGTGATTGATAGGGTGTAGCTCAGCTGGCAGCAGAAGTGGGGTGCAAGGCTTGTGGAGGTTGTGAGCTGTTCCCTGTGCAGCTGCTCTCACTGTCACCTCCCCAGGGACTTGCTCCTGTGCCTTTTCAGGGCAACAACCTAGTGCTGGCTCCAGAGTGAGATGCTTTGTTTTAGCAAGGCTTTTATACTCATTTTAAAACTAATCTAAACCAACAGTACCTTCTGCATTGTGCAGGAAGGTGCAAGAAAGCTAGACAGAAAGGAACTAATGGGAAGAAGAACTTGATTTGAAAAAGTAAAAAGAATTAGTTCCTCATTTCCCTATAAAAAGGAAGAGAAGAAGGGGAATGGAGATGTGGGCTTTAAAGGGTCAGATCAGCTCTGGTTTGTGAAAAACAGGCCTGAGTCATAGTTCTCCAGTAAACCTGAAAAAATACTATCCCTTGTATTGAAAAATAGCAAAATTGGTGTTCCGTTCCTTAGCAAGTAATGGCAAGTAAAGGTCACGGTGTCTGAGTCCTCCAAATCACACATGGTGGATTGCAAGTGGTTAGAGATGTTTAGTAAGCATTGCATGTCCAACCACAACTGTCCACCCACCAGAGGGGAGATCATCTGCTGCAGCAAGTGGCAGGAGGAAACGTCCACGAATATCTTGGCTGCCTCTGGAGGGGACAGGTGTTTTTCCCTTTGACTATTGTCCATCTTCTGTCAGCCTGGAGGCCACGTGACTGAAATGGGGCTGCAGACGATCAGTTGGTGAGAGCAGAGGGGGAGCGTTGCATCTCTGGCCACCAGGCCTTGCCAGATCAACTGTAGATGCGTGTCTGTGTATACGTGTGCTTTATATGTACGCTTAGGGAAATGTAGTGACCGCGGGACTCAAACTGCCATGCTGTTTTGTGGATATTTCTGCTGTAGACCTTCATGCAGTCAGCTTAAGTGAATGCATTGTGAAGAGTGGTCTGGAGCTTCCAGCAGTGGCACAAAGCGCTTTCACAGGAGCACTTGTCCTTTTCTTCCTTGCTTTACTCTCATCTTCTTGAGAAGAGCAGTCTCCAGGCCGAGGAAGATGAGCAGGGCACATGCAAAAGGTGGGGGCAGAGGTGGGGCAGCGGGGGCCTAAGCCTATAAATCTGGAGGAGGGTGAAGGTGCTGGGAGGAGGATGGCTTCAGCTGAGAGGAGGCAGTGGTGGAGGAAGAGGCGTGGAGCTAGGCAGCCCATGGAGGGTACTGGGAGAAGGGAGCACCCTGTGACAGGGCCCTGTTGGATGGGAGCGTGGGAGGGCTGGGATGAGGGCTGACTCTTAGCGTGGCTTGGCATTTGTCCTTCTCTAGTCTGGTTTGAGGTCTTGAGTGCTAATGCCTCTTTGAGGGTTCAGAAAACTTGTAGTGCCTTAAAAAAAAAAAGAAAAAGAATTCTAATTTACAGAGTATAAGCTTCCTTGAAAAAAGAAACTATATTTTTGTCATGCTGCATGAAGGACTGGTGAATCAAGTAATTATTTTGGTAGAAGACAGTAGCTTCTTGTTTGTTTTTAAACAGAAGCTGCCTTTGATTCAGAACACAGACTTTGTGAAGGACTGACCAAACTTTCTAGCACAAAGGGAGTTACTGTGTCTGGGCAATTTATCTATGAGAATAGTTTCTCTAATGTGCTCTAACGCCTTTCCTACCCTCTGCCTGTTTTAGTAGATTCTCAGGAAATGAAGGAGTCTGTTAAAAGCCCAGACTACATAGAAAGACTGGCACGTAAATACATGGTAACTTTTTTTTCTAATTGCTGCTTCTCTATCTCCTTATTAAAATACACTTTAGAAGAGTGTTAGTTGCTCTGTCATTAGCCTGATGGCGCAGCTAGCTGTGCTGGAAGAGAGTGCATGAAGAACATGTGTGAATGAATCAATTCAAATGGTGTCACCTGCAAAGAAACAGAAAGGGAGGGAGGAAGCTCTTCCACTCCTGTGCTACCACCTGGGGAACAAGGGGGTCTATTTGTTTGTATGGCCTCTGTAGCAAAAGCTTCAGAAAAAGTGAGCTGTAGTTTTACTAATTTATCTGAAGTTACAGTTCTGAGATGTAGGCCCACCAAAAGCAAAGAAACAAACAAAACCTCAGTGCAAATCAAAAAACATTTTGTAGAGTTATTTACAGATCTCGAGTAACTGTTCCTAGCAAATGCAAGGCATGATCTGGATAGCTTCCCATTGTGTTTTTGGGGGGTAAGAGAGGGGCGATTTCTATTTTTCCCTTATGTCTCACTTGCACAACCCAACCGGCACCACAAACGTGGGGTATTTGAAAGGTGAAGCTGGCTTCAGATGGGAAAGCATTGCTGAAACACAGCATCTACAGTTTGTACTAGAATTTCAGCTTCAACCCGAAGCTGTGGTATCTTCTGCTTTGAGTAGCATTTGTTTCCCTTCCTCCTCTGCAGCAGAAGTGCATAGTAGAGTCAAGTACGGAGTCTGAGTCTGAATCCAGTGCAGAGGTAAGAATTGGCTCTGAAGCGTTTTGACGGTGATGAGATTCCCTGATGGGTACCCAACTCTTCCTTCAGTCTCAGTAGGGAGAGTCTAAGGCATAGTTGCTGGGATGGTTGGTTTTGTGGTTGTAAAACGAAAGGGGAAAAAGCCCAACAACCCCAAGCCCAATGTTGTTCTATCCATCAGGCTCTTCCTTACAACTGTTACTAAGTTTAGCAAAAGGGATTCTGGGGGAGGGGATGAAAGAGGAAAGTGCCAGGGTTTTAGGTAGACAAATGTACAAGCACTTCTCTGCTAAGAAGTGCTTAAAGCTGAACTGGGTTGTTTCTGGTAGTTAACTTTCAGCCAGTCTGGTCCAGTGGGATTTCTACAGCTCTGGGTGGAGAACCTCTACCTTCTGACTGGCTCTTTTAGATGAGATTGAGGGCAGCTCTGTTGCTGTGGCAGTTACTTATGAATATTGGTAACTTCCTGAATGTTGTTCTGTCAAACCAGTGTGTTTAATGTTGATGAAAAAAGACCTGATTCTGGAGTGAGGAATTAAATACTTAATTTCTGGGTAGAAGCCTTCAGAATTGACACCTGCTGTTCGTCCACGCGAGTTGCTGTGCTCCGTGGCTTAGAGAAGCTGTCTGCCAGGAACCTGCCACCACTTTACCTTCCAGAGAGCACAGGCAAAAGCTGCAGTTGTCCATGGTCTCCTTCTGGGAGAAGCAAGGCTGGAAGTTCATCTGGTCTGGGTGGAAGAGGGGCTTGCAAATGTGCCAGCCTGGACAAAGAGCTCGTTGCTCTCACCGAGGGTGCTGGGGCAGGTCCCATGCCAAGTCAGGGATTTCTGGGCTCTGTGGAGAAGCAGAAGCTGCTTTTCTTCATTCCCCAGCACTACCCACTGGCTTCGTGGGGATGTGTCTGTGCCTTGAACTAGCACAAGAATGCCCAGTTGCAAATGGGCTTGGACTTCAGGTGCTCCACTAAAGCCTTCAGGTTCCTGTTGTGAGGAGTCCACATTTGGCAAGCTGTGCTTTGCGGCAGCTGGGCTAAGACTCTCCTTCCCCACTGAAAGCAGGCACAGCAATGGCTGGCAGCTTGTTCTCTGAGCAGCTGTGGTGGGTCCTTCTCAAGGACTTCCCTTGTAGTAAACATGTTTTCCCTTTGTGACTGCTTTGTACCTGTGGTTCGCTTTTAAAAGGGAGTCTCCCTACATGGCTGCTGCCTTTTTTTTTTCTTTCCAATAGACCCAGACTAGTACTCTTTCAAAATGATGCAGTTTTCAAGCACAAATTAATGTAGAAAGTTCTTTGTCCACGTTTGGACAAGGACATGTTTAACCACATGGGGGGCTTAACCACAGAGGAAAAGCAGCCTGAAACCTCAGTGTTACAGCAGCGATATTGAGACTGATTTAAAAGGACTCTGTTTGACTGTGTTAGTTACAGAACTCTTCAAAGGACAGGTTTACTTTTTCTGGTGGCAAGGTATATAATTTCTCATTGTTCTCTTTGTAGCAATGTTTTAAGTGCACTAAGACTTACCATAGCTCTCCCCAGTCCCTCTATTTTAGGCTAACTTTACCAGGCCTTTAAAAGTTACTGAGATAGATATACTTTTTACTATCTTTTATGCAAGTGGAAAACCTGGCTTCCTCTTCTCTAGGATTTTTCCCTACTCTGGTTTTACTTTGATCAATAATTCATAGGAAGGTGCTTTATAAACCTGTGTTAACTTCTCTTAAATAGGTCATGCCCAGCCCACTTGCTAGAAGACTCAAGAAAGCCAGGGACTCCAGGAGACTGCAAGTAGGTTTGGTTATTATGCAGCAGCCTTGTTCTCAGTGTAGCAACCAAAAGTTAAAATAGAGGTAGGAGTGTGTGGATAAACAGAAAAACTTCCACACTAAGTCAGTGACTTATGTTGACAGTGGTTTTAAAGCCACTTTCCTCTTGTGTTTTTTTTTTAATGGACAAATAAACATCCACCATATCTAGAGAGACCTTTATTTTAGTTTTTAGATCCTTATGATGGCGATTCAGAAGACGCATCTGTTCACTCTGACTGTAGCTTAAATTCTTTAAATAGTATAAAAGTTGCACCAGGGGTGAACAGTGCCCCGAAAGCAATAGCTTTGGAGGATGCTGATACTTCAGAAGATGGTGGGTCCTTTCCTAAATCTCCAGACTTGCTCTGCCCAGAAAGAAGGGTCAGTGGAATTCAGACAATAAATGACGGTAAAGCACCTGTTGAACTTCCTAGCCAAGAGCAGAATTGCCCAGGAAGCCTAAGGAAATCATCTGAACTGCCTAGAGCCACAGAAGCATTTACCTCCATGTGTCTGACACCCAACCATTCCTTACTGATGAGTATTAACCCTTCAGCCTCTGCAGCTCTCCCTGCAAGCCCAGGAGACAGTGCTCCTCAACCCATACCAGCAGCTGACTATGAGGGCACAACAGCCAAACAGCCCCTAATTAAAAGAAAACAAGGAATTCCCACTCCAGAAGGGACTAGTGAAAAACTAAGAAGAAAGAAATTGCGTGCAACCTAATCTGAGGTATTAATAAATCAGTGGACAAACCGCTTGTTCTGAAGAATGAACCTTTTGCAGATTGTACCTGAACTGAACAAGCTTTAAACAACCTAACTAGCTCAAGCCTGTTACAAATGCAGCTGCACTGTGAGCTCTGAGATCCACATGAAAAGACGGAAGCAACTAAACAAGCTCGTGTGGCAGTTTAATTGAGAACTAGCAAAGGTTTGTCCACAGAATCACAGCTAAGCCCAGGTGGTGTATGTTGGTGCCTGGGGCCTCTGGAAGCACCAGCCTCACTCCTGTCTCTAGAACGTGTTGTATCTGTTCCTACCTGTTTTGAACAATGTTTTAGGTACACAGTCTACCTGTCAACTTAGAATTTACAGTGTGAAGTTGAACACATAAGCTGAAAGCACTCTTCTTCCCCAGCGAGACCAATCGCTTACAAGCTGCAGAAGTGGTACACACAGGTGGGAGCCCAGTTACTCAGCAAAAACTATTACCATCTCTGATCTCCCTCTCGTGTAAGGCAATTTATTTTATCATCCAGGGTAGTCCACTTAGGGGGAACTATTATCTATAAAAGTATGATGATTGCTTGAAATGTATTGGTGCCAGCTACCTGTGAAAACATTCATTCTGTATGACTGGCAGAAATTTTTGATGTTTCTTTCATAAGGTGGAAAACCATCCAGAATCCTATTTAACTGCTAGCCTTGCACCCTTCCGCTAACAAACAGCTGCATTCATTTTATTAAAGCAACTTTTCTTTCATCCTTATCTCCAATCTGGAGCTGGTTTTCAATCAGCTTGGAAACAAACTTGGTTGTTAGAACAAGAAGATTCAGAGGCTTTTGTCTTAAGACAAAAGCTACTGTGCTTGCCCCAGAAGCAATAGTGGCTGCCATGAATACAGTGAAGTTAATAAAAAGCAAACCCCTTGCAGCTACAGATTTGTGTGTACTGCAACTAGGCCACAGATCTCTCTAGAATTAAGACTTGTGAAAAAGCTTCAAAAATACAACACTGTGATGCAGCCCAGCCCTTCAGCCCTATGTCAGGGAAGTTCATACCCTTTTAAGTCCTAGCTGTCTGCTGAATGGTCTTCAATCATCTCATCTGAGGCTAAATAAAACTGAACCACCCGCCTTCAAGCTGCAGCCAAGAACACTGAACTCACCTAGAGAGGATTTCACTTAAGTTGTTTAACACAGCATACTGAAATAAATAATCCACTAGAAAAAAATAATACAGGAACAATCAGGAGAGAAATAATTCAAAAGGCAGTAAGCCACATGGGACAGTGTATATTCAGTCAAACTCTGTTTATTGGTACGAGAATCCAACTGTGGATTAACTTCTGAACTGAAAATGCACCTTTTGTTAATTCAGGCCAAAGGCAGAAGTTAACATACAAAGAGCTGAATAATTTGGGAAACTCTAGCTACTTCAAGCATATTTCAGAATCTCTTGCTCTCAGCATTAGTACCTGCTAATAGGTAGAACTGGTTTAATTGAGGATTTTTATAGTAGCTGTAAGCTGGTACCACAGCCAACACTGCTGAGCTATGCACAAGAAGTCATTGAAAGAAAGGTGCACATTCAGCTGAGGTGCTAACAGCTGGAGCTTGTACATATTTAAGCTAATACTTCACACTGCAGCTAGTATCCAGAGCACACTGCTAGGAGGTCTGCTTCCCTACTGTACAATGTAAGGGAAAGTGGAGGGAGTGACAGTCTGAATTCCAGATACTAATATTCTGGCAATGGAAAGGAAAGCAACTGATAGAAGCTGAAACAGAACAAGGACATTATGTTATGGTTAAAACTGACCTTGGATAATGCATGTAGCTCCCATCTCTGTTCCTCACAATTGGATATGAGAACTAGAAGCAACAGGCAAAGATTACATGATGCACTGATACGGTATTCATTCTTTATAAGGAATAAAACAAGTCAGGACCATTCAACCTACAGAGATTAACTACAGAAAACAGTATGGAGAGGGCAGACAGCAAGAATTCTCTATTTTAGTAACATGCAGGCAACTGCTGAAATAAGTACATGAGGCAGGCTGAGATAACAATTTTTCCTCCCAGCACAGGTCTGTGCTGTAGAACCACTTATCAGAGAAAAGAATATTAGAGTTGATGCAGGTTCAGAAAGTCACTGCTTTCACAGCAGGTATCACTTGAAGGAAGCAACTCCTGAGATTGCTGTTTTGAGATTAAAGAGCTATGCATCTGTATTCCTATGCATCTTTGAACACTTCATATTAGCCACTATTAGGACAGTTCTTCTCACAGGATGGTCAGAAGGGCAGGAATACTTAACCAATTAATTTAGGACTAGAGACAGCAAATGAATACCCAAACCATTACAGCAACCTAAGCAATTAGCAGGAACTCTTAGCTCCCCTAATTTGGTAACAGTCACATGTGAGTCTCTGAAATAACACTGTAACTCCTTGTTTAAGCATTTAATGCTGCCCTCCCAGGCTTAACGAGACATGAAACTTGAGCGTTATGTCACCATAAAAGCAGACTGAGAAAGAAGAAGCCCTGTGGTCAATAGGACAAGACAGTAGTGTTTAGCATACTCTAGCTTCTGACTGCAACTCAGCAGCTGTGTAAGCACAGGTTACTTCAAGCAAGAGGCAGTTCACTGCAAATAATCCATGCAATGGCATGAGATATCACAGGAGAGAACCGTCAGGCTTTGTGTCTTAACTGCACTGAAGACTCGCAGTCCAAGGTTCTTGTTACTGGGGGTTAGCTGAATCAGCTGCTGAGGGAGCTGTGTGAAGGTCAACAATACACTTGAACACCGACTTACTGTTATTCTCTGAAAATACCACAGGTACAGTTTTTCCAGGAAAAAAAAAAAAACAAACCCAAAAAAATCACTGCAAGAATTGTATTTCCAGAAACAGAGAGTCAAAAGTCTTGCTATAGATTTTTATTTCCTATAACATGATCCATCAAATATCACATTTACCAATAACCATCTAAAAATCTCATTGAATTTTCCTTCGAAGAAATGTAGCCTATCAGCTTTCCGACTCACTGCCCCCTTTGTTTCTAGTTAACACGAAGCCCCCTGACAACCTCATTAGGTTACAAAAGTACAGGTGAATACTACATAGAAGACTGACAATTACTACAGCATTAACCAGTCAAAACACAACTTTTCACTCAGTGCAGAGAACCGCAACACCGCGTTCGTAGAAGCTACGAGGGTCTTCCTTGGTAGCTATTTCGAAATCAACTGTGAAAATCAGATCAGCACGAGTGAAATTCAGATAAACCGGTAAAGTAACCTGGGGAAAAACAGGGATATGGAAGAAGAGTTACGTAAGGCTGCTGAAGAACATAAGAAGTTTCTATAATTCTACATGGTATTTATGAGATGGGAATTTGGTCTCAGATAACTCTTTCTCTAGAGATATTCAAAACCCGCCTGGATGCATTCCTGTGCAACCTGCTCTAGGCTAACCTGCTTTAGCAGGGGGGTTGGACTAGACGATCTCTAGAGGTCCCTTCCAACCCCTACCATTCTATGATTCTATGATAACTGAATACTCAAAATATGAGAAAAAACCCAGGCCTGATAAATTCACCTCTAAAGCACAGCCTTCGTTATAGGTATAAATTCAAGTTTTGGCCTGAACAGCATTAGTATTTTTGGATGCCTCTCTTCCTTTTTACTGAACTACAAAGAAAAGACCTATTCAACACCAGGTCTGTTTGCAGCTAGCATGGAATTTAGATACCACCTGACACTGAGAATATTAGAAAAAGAACAATTTGATTTACGGTGCCTGATAAAAGTATCCATAAAGCTTCAGGAAAATAATTGCTAGGTACACCTAATTACAACAGTTCTTCTTAGAATTATACTTACAACATTTGCTTTTTTATCAGCATTTGTCTGCTTGATCCAGCGAAGCTGTGTGATGGGCAGTACAGTTGAAATAGCATTCGAAAGTGACAGCTTGTTGTTACTGCATGTAGCTCCCTGAAGCTTCAGGCCTGTCAAATGAAATACCCTTTGGAGTTCTAGTAGCCTTCATACACCCAGACAGAGATTGTCTCCTATGTATCATTTAAGAGCTAAGTCCCTTAAATGAGAGGTATTTCACACTGCAAAATAAAGAGGTTGTAGCACACACACAACTGAGTACCGCTTTTACGTACATTCACCTGAGTCTTGAGATTTATTAGCATTTTAAGGACCTCCCTACTAATTACCAAACTAATCTTTAAACAACTTCATAAAGTGTGTATTAACTTTTCCAATGATACTCTTTCATTTGATACAGCCCATTTAAAACCAGAAAATGTTTTAGAGCAAAGACCCCTTCTTTCTGACAAGTTTACCTGTGACTCCAAAACTGCATGCATCCAGTACTGCATTCTGTGTAGTTGTAACATTGACCTCAAGACAGAGCTCTTCAAGGGACCAACTGTTTGCTTGGGCAACATACTGTCTTGTAGCAGTAATATATGCCTCTGGTACAAACAGGCCACCAAGGCACACGTGGATGTTCTATTTTGAGAGGGAAAAAGTTAAGAAAAAGGATGTCAGCTGCAGTGTTAGTTAATCATTATCATAAATATTACTTCAGCAGTTATTTACATTAAAATTTTCCTGCTGCTACTGGAACACTGTGTAAGTGCTAAACTGCTTTTTGCTCCAAGGCTATGTCTTCTGTCATTCTAAAATACTAAGTTTTCCTCTAATCCGTATGAACAGTTAGCCTAAGCCTCACCATTTTGAGATCAGGAGATACTCAACAGTATTTACAAGCACATTTCAGAGAACATCAACTGAAGTTGCTTTGCCAGAGGAACTATTTAGAAGCCTTGATGTGAAGACTCCATGAAGTAGTTCTACAACTGCACCAATAAACTCTAGAAGTAGTCAGCACGAGATACCTTTAGTTCTTTTGCTCCGCCAGAAGCAGCTGCCTGGGAAATATTCTGCAGCTGCTTAATGCGCTCACTGAAGTCGGACACCCACTGAATAACAGTCATACCAGCTGGCACTGTGTAATGAGACCAGCTACGAGGCAAAATACCTATGAAAAATGTGATCAGAATTAAGTTTTGTTTGCATACAAGTTGGAATTACCCACTATTTTGACACTATTTTTTCTCCCAATAGCCATTTAAGACTTAGACCAGGATACCAGCCTCTACCTTAAAAGGCTCCTCAGTAAGTGGAAGCACCTTCTAAGATTACAAAGCAAATGGCCTCCAGGTCTACTATTTATTTAAAATGCGATCCAGTTACAGAAACTGTTCAACAACAACTTCAGTTACACACAGCTATATACTGCAGTAACTGAGCTTCAGGTTTTCCTAGAGATTTGAGTTCTTTCAAAAAACCTGAAGAGGTCAAGTATCTGTGTTTCAGGAAATGCTTTTGTTCAAGGAAGACAGCAGATCTTCATGTATTACTAGGATTAGGATGCCTGAAAATCCCACGTTCATGTACAATCTTGAAATGGAAGTTTAGAGAACCTCGGTATTTTCTAAGAGATTTTATAGGAGCAATATTACTCACTTCAAGCTATAAATAACTTTGTTCCATCACAATTCAGAGACTGAAAGAATTTACTAAGATTTCAGCTTAGAAATTAAGCTGCTGATATAAACTGTATGAAAAAGCCTAATATTAGCTATCTCAACTTGAAATCCCAAACCAAACCAATTGGAATTTTATGCTCGATTCAAAAGCATTGCTTGTGTCAAACAGTAAAGTCAATCCCAACTTTTCTGCATTTTTTTTTAAGCTGCTGAGCATAACAGCCTCTTACAGAGTGCAAGAGGCAAAGAGAGCACTGAGAGATGTTGATTTGAATTACCATACCTTTCACCAGCTCATTTATAAGTGTACGTAAATAGTTGGTTTGTTTCTTTTTTCCTTCACACACTTGAACCACATCTGCAAGGTCCTGACGAACATCCTGAAGCAGCTTAGCTCCCATTTTCACCTCTCTCTCAAAGAATCGGAACAAAGGATCCTGATTGTCAAAACATTGAAAGTAAGTTGGGAGATCAAAATTCTTGCTGGAAAACTGCTACACAAAGCAACCCCAAAATCCTGGATGGGCTGACTAGTGACACTGTGACTACAAGCATTAAACATGAAGATGCAGTCTATGGTGCAGAACGCGATTGCAGAGACTGTTTTACAACCAACAATCTCCTCTCCCTTGCAGGAGCAAGAAAGGAGAAGACTTAGTTGAACAATTAATGCACCCTGCCTGGTGCAGCTCCTTCCAATCAACTCTGGATTTCTTTTAATCAGCAACAAAAGGTTCTCACATACTATCCCAGGCTAAGTCTTTAGAAGCAGTTAGGCTATCAGTGGCACATTCAACCGGGGAGCTTATTGCTGAGTTAAACCTTAGGTACTACTTTCAGATCTCAAAAGTTTCCTCCAGCCCTTGCAATTTCTGTTCCCAGTTAGCAGCAGCTGCTGCCCTGTCTCCCTCACTGACCATCACTAATTTTAGCAGCAATTAATGTGCACTGGCCATAAAGGTAATATCCTAAGCAGCAGTCAGTGTGCTCTAAGTACAACAGGAAGCACTTTTTTGTTGCTGCCTGATCACAGAGAAGCTTCAGAAGTGGTACCCTTGATGGACAGTTTGCCATTGTATTTCTTCAAACAATCCCCAGAATACATAAACCAACTTTTAAGAGCATTTCAAGAAACCCAGGTCAGAATCAGCATCGATAAAGGTTCCACTGTCCCCCAACAGTTTAATCCATACTTGCAAATCACAATGCACTTGCTCCAGTGTACCAGAACTTGTGCACCTCCTAAGTGTACACTAGATGAAACTTAGTTCTTACCTTAATGTTTTCCACAGTTCGCTTCAGATGGTTTAGAGTTTGTGGGATAAGGTGAAGCCAGTTAGAGGCTGTGGTATGCAGCGTTCTCATCCAGGCTGGGCGTCCATCTGATGTAGAATCAGTTCTTGTCTTCTTCTCAGTTTCTGCATAAGCTAGATCATCTTCATCCTCTAGCATCTGCATTTTCAGCATTTTACTGATCATATCTATGCCTAAACCAGAAGATATGCTGTTAGTCAGAGAAGCAGTAGCATCAAGATGAAAATGTTCCACTACATGCAAGAGAACCAGAACTTTTCCCTACTCTAGACCTAAGATACAGAACTGCCTAGCTGTACGTGGCTCCAGAGCTGACAATAAAGCTTTCCAGAATCAAGATGGGAGCTTGACATCTGGACGGTTGAACACTTATTTCACAAGCTTCCAGTCAGTTTTGGACTGCTCGAGTGTTTTACCTTGCAAAAGTTAAACCAACTGTGTGGAGGGAGGAAGGGAAAGCTGTCAGCTCTTCAGCAGGATTTGTACATCTCTTCTGCTTTTTAGTTAAAATGGTGGCCTGACAATCTATGCAAGACATTGTTGAAATTCTGATTTTACCCTGTGTGGTGAGAAGAACTTTCTCCGCATTATTTGGCAGGCCCAGCCATGACGGTGTTTGTGTATCTGGCAGCATCTCAACCCACTGGACAAATTCTTCACGCCTGCAAGTCAGAGTTTTAATATCCATTAGAAGGCTTTCCCTATTAGAATGACAAGGTAATTCTTTGCCGAAGACAAATGTTTATACAGCTAAATTTCAGCACAGAGATACAGGTTAGGGTTTTTTTTGTGTTTTTTTTTTTTTTTTTTTTTTT
>VZSC01019994.1:106874-121998 GCA_013398225.1 Steatornis caripensis | reverse complement strand
TTTTTTTTTTTTTTTTTTTTTTTTTTTTTTGTTAATTTTGAAAAAGAGAAGTTGTACATAGAGACCAGGATAAGGAAAAAAGGATACCTGATTCCATCTGGCATCTGAATATCTTTGTGTCCATCAACTTTGCAAGCCAGTTTGAATTCACTATCAAAACTTAAAGTAGTGAACAGACGTTCCAAGAAAGTGTTTAACAAACGTTGATCAAACTCATTATCGATGCGACCTCCATAGATAGACTGTGCCATCAGTGTCTTCAATGCAGACCAGGGGATTTTATCAGGTGAGATGTTTTGGCGGCCCTACAAATAAAATGCAATGTAATTCGCAGGAAACACTCCTTTTCATCTCTCCTCTGATAAAGGAATCAAATTCAAGAACTAAGTTAAATTGCCACCGGACTGTTTAAGCCTACTCATCTAACTTACTAAATGTTTCCAGAACTGACTGCCTCACTGAAGATCTTAAGTAATCTGAGTATTACCTATACCTAAGTACAGAAAACCACTTGCCTTTGCTGTATCATCCAGCCATGTATCTACGGTGTCACAGGCAGATCTCAGATCAGATTCTCCAAATTCATACTTCTTGGACCAACCCAACGGAGCATAGCGCAGACGCTCTTGGATAATGGCATGGAACCAGGCAAGGAGGAAATACAAACGAGCGCGCTCATTTGGAGACTAGGAAGTGGAGAAAAAAATACACTTATTACACAAGTGAACTGATAATCAAAGCTTGCTAAAAGGCTAGGAACGATGAGATTTAATGCTAGATTGCTACCAAAACCAAATACATTCTACCAACAGAAAGAGCAAATACTACTTTACTTCTGTGAGAACAAAACATCTTAGAAGCTGGAGTTTTCTAAGGTAAGATTTTAACAAACACATTCTGACATTTCCTTTCACCCACACAAGCCGCAGTTTTACCTTGCACATTCTAGAAACTGGAATGCTACTGAAAGTCCTCAGCATGTTTGCCTTTACACCAGGAGGAGGTTCAAACACGAAGATTCGTCCAGCGCGCAACAAATTCACTGGCACCTAGAAGACAAAAGATCAATAAACTAAAATCCAACTCCTTTATCCTTCACTAAATTAAATCCCTCTAACAGCACAGTTTGCATTAAGACTCAAAAACCTCACGGTGAGCACAGTCAGTGATGTCCTGCCTTTCTTTAAGACGGCAGGGGAAGCAGCAAAAAGAATTGTATGAAGTTTTCAGCTGCAATTAAGTTATCAGAAACCAAGGCTACGAACTACCCAGACAAGCATGCGTTCTCCTCCTCCTTTAATGCAGAAAGGCAGTAATGAGAAAACCTTACCAGGGTAGCACACTTGGCTCTGCAAGCTAGTTATTCTACCAGAGTATCAAATTTCAGATCAATGTTACCTTTGGATTAATCTCCATGGTAAGGAAGAGTCTGAAGCAAGCATGGGGTTGTAGGGAATGTAGCTTCTTTTCTAGTTGCATCAGCCAGCCAGGAGCCAGGTGAACGTTCTTCAGCATGACCCATCTGTGAAGTTTTGAAAAAGAACAAGTGCTTTTTAGTGTACAGCTTATGGATCTGGCCTATAATCACCACAAAGAGTAACAGAATACTATATTAATGCTACAGATTTTGCTCCCTCTTTGAAACCTGTCTTCTACATACAATCAATTACTGTGTACTGTAAATGGGCTAACTTTCCTGTTTTGCAGATACAACCTACTTATCTTGAAAATATTTAAATCAAATATGTCATGAATAGCTGTGCTTAAGTTATTACAAATTTTTGTTCAGAAGATAGTGCCAATTTTTTTAACCAGTTTTACCTATTTAGCCAAGAGATTATTTCCTCCTCCCCCCTATTTACTTTTCTACTAGGCACTATTCTAAGCTAAAAAGGAGACAGGACTTACCTTCCAGATTTCACTGCTGTGTTTATTGCTTTATCTGCTTGGTTAAATCCTTCAGCAGAACCTAAAACACAGAAGCTTGCTAAAGCTCTTACTGCTAACAATTTCATTTATGCTTAGATGATAAAATACAGTATGTTCTTACCAATAGCAATAGAAGTAATTTGTGTATTCTGCTCAGCTGCAAGGTCTTCAACATGACCACTGGCATCATAACCAGGCACTGAACACATCAGCACAGGGGTATTAGGTTTCACCTATTGTCCAAAAAGTTTAAAAGGACACGAATCAGTCACTACATCAACACAATAATGTAGTAAGCTTGGTTTTTCTTCCCTCTGGCCAGCTAAAGACTTTATGCTACTCTTAGTTTCACATTAACAAATAGGAAAACAATCCATTCTTCATACCCTGGGGAGAAGGATAAGTAGAAGAAATGTTCCAGTAGATAGCTATACTCACTATGGAACTCATGCAAGGTGGCACTGAGTATTACCTCAGTATCTTAGCCTTTCAAAAACAAGCAGGTTACCTCTGTATCTACGATATGTGTCAGATCTAAAGGCTGCTCCATAATGGACATGAAAGACTCTCCAAGATTTGTTGAAACAAACGTATGTGCCATCGCCAATAAACGATCTGGACGGAAGGCCTGAATCAGAAGCAAGCGATGAATAGCCTGTCCGATAGGAGCTGAAAATGGGAGACAAGATTAGATGGACAGGTAAAAAAACCATCTTCAACATCATCATTTTTTCAATTCTCCATTCAATTTTTTCCATCTTGTTCTGAAAACCAGGTATTTAGAGAGTTAATGATCCTTTTGAAAGATCTGCTGCAACATATTAATGGAATATATTTATTCTTATATTCTGTCTTCACTTTGACAGTCAAAAGAAACCATCTTCAGTTGGTTTGTCTTCTGCAACTTTTTAATTACCTGCTCAATTGCTCATGTTGTGAACCCTTTAAAAGCTTACCTTGACAAGATGCTTTTGGATTCTACTGAAATGGTTTACAAAATCTACAGTCTAGAAGTGTTGCCATGAAGTGATTTCAACTTCCAGGGACGACAGATCTCTACATCTTCTCACTCATTCAATCATCTGCCATGCTGCTAGATTTTGAAGTATTACATACTAGTCTAGCAGAGACAGGATAGATAACCTAGAGTTGCTTCGGTTAATGGTCAAGCAGCTTTATGGTAGCTAGTAAATACAAGCTTAGAATCCTTAATTTAGAAAGTCACCTACAGGAATAAGCCCTGAATGATCACAGATGGCAAACACTTCCCAAAATTACCTTTCAGATAGGGTAGGAGCTGAAGGGCAAAAGTTATCCTTAAGTTCTAAGTCTTAACAAATTAGCACTAGCAACTAATGCAGCAACAATGAAGACTTCATGCTTAGATACAACTGCAGGAGGGAATATTCTGTTAGACCAGCCCTGGCCTGAGAAAATCCGTGTCTTGGAGTTTTTTAGAGTTGTTTTGTGAGCTGCCTTCAGATTTGCAATGACTAAGGTTAATCCAAACTATTATGCAATCTAATGAGATTGTAGAAGAACATTTCATCCTCAGTGGAAGACTAGATCACAGGTTAAGGTCCAGGAATGAAGTGTAGCGATTATTGCTTTAAAAAGTTTGGGTTTTTATAAAAAACCAAAATCAAACCAAGCCATGAGACCTGAGTTCTTCCACAATCTCAATGTTACAATTTTCCCAGGCATTAAGGTTCAAATTAAAGCTCTACTTTAGAATTGCCTTAAAATAATAGCAATTCTACTTAGACTGAAGCCAGTACAGTAGGACTGGTGCGGACAATAGTGCAACTCAACTTACTTGCAGGTTTTTCTTCAGTCCAAAGGTATGGTACAGTCTGCTCTGGTGAACTGCTCTCCAGCCAGATACAGAATTGCTATATTGAAAGAAAATGCAAAAAACTTGAAATGGAGTTTCATGGCATCAAAAATCTGCTGCATGGTGCAAGTCTTGTTCATAGTGCAGAGATGTTCAATCTCAGCCTTAAAATCTAAAGTTTAAGGTACTGCCAAAATGTTTAGCTACACACCAACTTTCAGTAGCAAACAAAGATTGCTAGGGTAGGGTTGAACTTGGTACAGTCCAAGCCCTACTAGCTTTCCATTTGTAAACGGTCTTTAAAAATTCTAATAAGGAGCTAAACATTTAAACAAACATGAAATGCACAAGTTGGTAAGATTTTCCCCGTTTAATGCTTATATCATATCATCTGCCTTTAGAATAAAAATTGAGATTGAATACAAGATGAAGCACTTGAGCTTCGATCCATGAATGGTGTTGAGAAGTAAGACAGGGCTAACGCTGCTAAACAGAAGCACTATTATATTAATGAAATTAAGTCAAACATTACACTTGGCCCAAAATACTGTCCAGCACTAACATAGTTTGGTCTTTTCTTTATGCTTCTAGACATAAATAGTTTGAATGTTTCACATATAAACAGTTGGAATGTTTCCTTGAGCAAGACTGCAATTTGACCAGCACATTTGGTAAGTTCTTGACTCATTTTTCTTCAGTGAATTTCTCCAAGTTCCATTGTTGTTTTTTGTAAACAAAAATCCACATGTAAAACTCAAATTATGCTTTGTCTATTATGCCTTCTTTAGATGTGTCCAATCATTTCACTGATATCCCCTAATTCTGCATTGCCTCCAGCACCCCTGATTCTACAGACCTCTACCAAGGACCAACCCAAGGTATACATTATTTTACCCCAGGTTGAAGAGTTTGAGGAAAATTAGACATAGCAAAGAGAATTCAGCTTTTAATATAAGAACTAGGCACGGCAACCAAACAGGTACTATTTGAGATACAGACATATTTTGGAACATGCAGTTTCACAGTCAGCGCACAGATGTATTCTTGGAACACTCAGGTCATGAAAAGGAGCGAAGTGTTCAGCAGCTGAGCACTATCCAAACTTATTTCAAATAGTAATATCCAAGAGCCCACCATAACAATGGATGGCTAGGGCTGCTCCCCTCTACTGCATAATTATCACACAATGGTGATACTGCATGTCTATTACTGTATCACACATTCTGCTACCACAGGAACAAAAAACTGACCACAAAGTTAGATCAACGGTGAAGCTGCTTCCAAGGCTGAGCGATGAACAATGCTGGTATTTACAACTCAAGTCTCATAGCCTGATTACAAATTAAGAACATTCATTTCCACAACAACTAGTTCATCTGTAAGGCTTCCCTTCTCATACCAAGAGAGCTTACTTGCAAGCATGAAGTTCTTAAAGCACACACCTAAAAAGCTTTACCAGGTCATTTAGTGCAGAAACAAACCCTAGCCAACACTTACCTCATCAGCTTGAACTTTTGAAACAAGGTCCTTAAATGCAGGCAGGCAGCTCAACCTCATCATTGCTTCCGTTTGCTCTATGGTCAAACCATTAATTTTTGGGAGAGATGCAGTGTTTAGTACAATCTCCTTCCCTCTCAAGAAATGCTGGAATTCTGCATCATATGTAGGCTCCCTAATGTTAAGGGAAAAGACGACTTTAGCTAGGTGCCTTCAAGACATCCCTCCCTTTTTCAACTGAAGTTAAGCAAGAAAACAAAATATTTACCCAATAGTGCCTTTCAGTTTAATCCGGGCCAGCAACATAGCAAATGTTATATGATCTTGATGCAACATGCCACGTGCCACTCTATTGAAAGCCACCTACCAACAAAACAGTGAACTTAGTAGCATAAGAAGCCTTGAACTCTCACGCTTCAAAAATGATTGAAGAACTACATTTACTAATTAAAAAACTGAACCTGAAAGAGATCCTTTGTGATGATTGAGAGACGCTGAGTATGGTCTGTAATTCCCTTCAGATTTGGGTTCTCATACAAGACGTTGTGATAGATGTCCAAGAAAAACTGGAGAGAGTACTGGTACAGGAAATGTATCTGAAAGACAAGAGAGTATGGTTTTTCTCTCTAGAGTCCTGCTGTTTGATATTCAATGGCTTATGCCTACCGAACTGCAAAACAGCAGGCACAGCCGGAATTAGGCAGTGCCTATTTAGCTTTGAACAGTAAATATATGAGGCTTCTGGTAGGAAGAAGAACTCATCCTACCTGTTTCAGTGACTCCATAGTGAAGTAGATACTGCTACACGCTGTAGAAAGAGGCAAGTACTGCTGAGAAACAGTCTCCACTTCTTGCATGACAATGTCAGTCTCCTCTACTTTTCTTGTGACCTCTGCCGCTTCCTTCTTCAGGTTCTCAAGAGTAGTAATAATGGTGTCATCATCCAGGATACGTCCCTTCACTTCATTAAGTGCTTGTAGCAGGGATTTTTCTAACTGACGCAAGCGCAGCTGAAATTCACCTTAATTAGAAGAAAAATTACATATTACATAGATGTGTTAGTTTTTAAGAACTATATGAATTGTGTATACTTTGCCATTGGACATCCTGACAAAGCAAGAGTACCCAGCTATAAAGATATTTCACTGTATATTTCTACTGCTATAGTAAACCCACTGTAATCTTTTACAACAGCAGGAAGTTACTTTAATTTTGGAAAGCATACCCTGAAGTTTGAGGAGGTCAGAGCGTTTTTCATCAACATCTGGTCTTTCGGCTTTCAGGACTTCATTCAGACACTGGCTCTGTAAGCTGCTGCGAGTTACCGTGAAGTTCACAAACGTAACGCGAGAGCAGAGGTCAGGTGGGAATTCAACCTACCACAGGAAACACAAAAAACTTGCTCAGCTCTCTGACATACCATTGGTACAAACGGGACAGCCTTTTGTTTTACTTACTGTTGGATCTCTGGTGGAGAGGAAGATAACGAAGGATGGTGACAAATCAATATCTTGGTCTCCCAGAGTAATCAGAACTCTACCTCCAGTTCTCCGGACTTCACGATTCAGAACAGGATTCAGAACTGGATCATAGCTCTCCACATCCTAGAAGCAGAGATGTGTTAAGAGTTTCTGTTTCTTGCAAGTGTCTCAAGCTAAAAATCCTGGTCCAACTGGGGCTTAAAAGCTCTTCTAGCAATCAATTTTCAGTTGGTTTTGAATACGGATCACATTCAGAAGGTATTTCCACTTCAGATTTGTAGTTCAGCTACACAAGCACACAGTTTAGGCTATTACCATACAAAAATCTCGTTAGAGGAGGAGTATTATTGTGTTAGTTCTAACGCATCATAAGTCGTGTTCTAACCAGCACAACCAACAGTTACTGATCTCATCTGTGAGCCAATCCTCTGTTTTCCCATTTCCACACTAAAAAACAAACAATACACCCCTCTCAAGTAAAAGTCAATTATTCCTACAGTTGCCTATTTCTTTGTATTACTGAAACTTCCTCCTGCTACTCAGAATAGATTTAATTCTAGGTAAGTAGCCATATTAGGTGCTATTACCTACAACTAGAGATAGCACATGGGAACAAAGGAACAGACAGAGAGGTTGCAAGTCATTTTATAGAGTGTAAGTAAAGAAAAATAATTTGAAAATAAAAGCATTTGATCTTAAAATGGTGGAAAAAGAAAATACCTTCTTTTGACTGTGTATCTCACTAATATTTTTCTCAGGACTAAACACATATCACTCAGTACTAGTTTACTTGTTAAATTACGGTTTGAAAATAAAGTTGTTTGCATCTTACAAACAAAACAATTGCAAACTTTTCTAGTACACAGGGCAGAAGTCAAGAATTTTAAGTAGTTTCTACATTATCATGCAACTAACCTGTACCAGAAGTGGGTTACCAAATCTCAAGGCACTTTCCAAGTTCTTCCTGAAAGCGTCATCCAAGAAACTAGTACGGGTGATCTTACGGTCTTTATATTCATTCATGATGAACTCTGTAGCTTGCCCGGATGGATCGATAATCAGTGGATACCTAAGTTAGTAATAAGCCACTTTCATTATTTGGTTTTTGACTGCAGACAACCTCTAAGCAGTTTTATGAATTTAAGTTGCATTACTAGTCTCAACTCTAAAAGCCTGTATATTAAAGGAATAAATTGGCCAGGTTCAATGTCTTATTTCAGTTCAGTTTTGAAAGTTAAGTCTGTATTTGGACAACAAAACAGCTTCAGTTCAAGCCAACTCATTTTAACAGCTAAACATAACAAAAAAGGCAAGCCAAGATTAAGGAGATTTTGTTTACACATGATTGAGAAGCTTTTACAACCATTAGAAGCTCTCACAACAGTGAAACAGTGGCTTGAAAGAGGTACTGTGATCCTTTTGAAAGGTGCAAACACCTGCCTGCTGTTGACAATGCTGCTTTAGAATTCTACATCTTAGAATGAAATACCTATTAAACCGCTTCAGCATGATGGCATTCTCAGTGCACAGGTCATCTGCAGGTAGAGAACTTGCTTGCCAGCGAAGCCGTTCATCTGCATTGGAAAGGTACTCTGTCCTTGCAATGTCTGTACGGAACTGGAAGAGGTACATACAAGTTTGTGTTTGACTAGAGACTCTCTAACTAGCTAGTGAAAATGTTTTGAGCAAATGCAGCTCTGCAAGGTATTCTTTAGCAATCTTAAAACTTCTTTAACTGTTGCAGTAAATTGATTTATGGTTAATTTATCATGGCAATATCTTCACCTGGATATTTGCTTGCTGCAAATGGTGAGACCATGTAGTAAACAGATTCTGACGCATCTGCTGATCAAAGTAGCCAGCATAGGCAATAAAAGCTCCTGAAAGTAAGCAGTCTCCTGCAATAGTGGACATCTGGTTCTTGAAAGTTTCACTTGTCTTCTCCCATCTTTCACGTTCAGCAGAAAGACTCTTCAGAAGAGCTGTGCTACGATTTACCTAGAAATAAGTGATAAAGTAGTCTTCAGATGACAAATGTTATAGTATTAAATGTCTCCAGGGGCATTTATGTTGACTCGAGGCCCAAGTTAAATTTAAAAGCTCGGAATGAAATTGTAATTGTGTTTCTTCACATCAGCGTCAATTTGTTATGTTGGTATTTTGAAGAATTTAGAAGTGTGGAAGTACTGGCATAGTAGTGACATGCTAATAATTAAATCAAGTACATTGAGAAGTGCTTATCCCCTGCCACCAGTAAAGTTCCATTAAGATATTACATTTACACTACATCCATGCCTGTTTCCAAAGGCTTCCCACTTATTTTAAGCCTTATATGAACTGTGTCATTAGTAAACTGGCAACACGAGTTGATATTTCTAACTCTCGCCAGGTTTCAGTAGCTTAAAAAATTTGTGAGATCCAGGGATAAAACAGACAGCTCAGATGCAGTGCAGAGGGAAAGTAACAAAGTCTGCTCACGAATTTGAAGAACGGTTCAATTTCTGACTGTAAAAGATTAAAGAATGGAAAACTACTGATATATAAAAGCCTTACTTTTGCTTCTACAGCAGCCAAGTCTGCCTTAATAGCTTGAGCCTCTGAAATCAGTACTGCATATTCTTCTTTGTAACGGGCAATACTGGCTTCAAGATCACGAATCATCTGCTCTACTTCATTTGCTTTCTGCTGGTTGTCTTTGGCATCATCCTCCAGCTTCTGCAGTTCATTGCGTAGAGGTTCCACTCTTTTCAACATATCAGCGTAGTTCAGCTGTAAACAGTAAAGAGGCCCTTCATACTTTCTAAAACAACATGTGTTAGCAAGAACCACAGCATTCAGGTTATCATGCTATCAACTGCATCTTTTCAAGTTTAGGTACTTGCAATGTGCGTAAGAATTTACAGCTACTTAACAGAAACTTAGGATTCTTTATCAATCCCTAGGAATCACAGAATGGCAGGGGTTAGAAGGGCCCTCTGGAGATCATCTAGTCCAAACCCCCTGCTAAAGCTGGTGCTCCTAGAGCAGGCTGCACAGGAACGCGTCCAATCAGGTTTTGAATATCTCCAGAGAAGGAGACTCCACAACCTCCCTGGGCAGCCTGTGCCAGGGCTCTGTCACCCTCACAGTAAAGTTCTTCCTCATGTTCCTCATGTTTAGGTGGAATCTAGTTTAAATCAAGCGCAGACACAAAATTGTTTTGTGCAAGATCCTTTTACTGCTCTGTAGACTTACAGGAAGTCATCTAAAAAGCTGAGCCCACATTAAGTAGTGTAACAGCACTGTTTTGCATAAATACTTGATTGGGTGCCCACACCAGTACTAAGTTAATCTGCCTTTCTTAGTAAAGAATTGAGTATAGCCAAGCTACAGAACAATTAGGATAGGACTCACTGGCAAGATTTGAGCTGAACAGTCTCTACACATCATGCAGTTTATAGCAGGTACAGTTTTAACAAGCCCAGCATAATGCTGTATTAAACACCAACAGGCAAGTCTGGGGGCATCTTCGCAAAAGCCTATTCCTTTAGGAAACTAGTCAAGTATTTAAAAGTCTGCCTAAAAGACCTTAACAGAGTTGCCTGTGAGTGTGCTCCATGCCAAAGCAAGACAGACTGCCTAAGTTTTGTTAAAAGCATGCCATTGCATTTTCCAGCTGAGAACTGTATTATCTTGTAGAATGACACTATGTACAGAAAGGATTAGTTACTGTTTACCTGAAGTTTCTTGGTGCAAAAGCTGTATCACAACTGGCCATTGGTTTTCTGGCACAATACTACAGGGCCCAAAAGCATGCATTTGAACCTTCTACCGATTTCTCTAAAGCAAAACAGCTTGCAGTTTTTAGTTGAACAGAGCCAAATTTGGAGCCTTTACACACTGTTACATGCCTTGGGTTCACTCTTTTCACCTTGTGTTTGCTTTCCCACAGTACCGACCTTACCTGTGCAATTGCCCATTTCACCATAGGCCCGCAGGCCAATGATGCTCTGTTTACAATTTCATAGTTGTAACTTGGATTTGACAGGTAGTTTTTCTTCATCTTCTCCCGGATGGCATCACTGCACGGGAAAATTTTTAGAGACAGCGTGAGTATACTGTTTGTCAGCACACAGGTGTTCAGTATCTGGCCTGCCTTCCACAGTTGACATGAATATTTCCTAGTAGTTTTGCTGACTGAGATGTTTTAATTAGTTCAAGATGTTGTTTCAGAAATTACAGTTTACGCATGATAAAAGGCATTTAACAATGTTTTAGGATTAGTCATTCACAAATCGCTTAACTCTGCTCAGAAAAATCTGGGGTTGAAAGGGAATTCAGGAGGTCTCTAGTCTGACCTCCTGCTTAGATTCAGAGCCAGCTAGGAGGTCAGCCTGGACAAAGCCCTCAGCAACCTAGCCTGTTGTTGTTGCACAACTACTTTAATAATGTGGATTTGGACAAGACCACACTGCTTTACAACTATGCCTTGAAGTTACTCAACAGCAGCTGTTTTGTCCCTTTTTGCATGATAAATTCTTGCTTCAGTAGTCTTGTTTCCTGTACCACCTGCATGTTCATTACATGCAGGAGTAAATTAGTCTCAAAAGAAGTCAAGGGCTACTAAAGCAATTACACAGACAAAAGCACAATCAAGACCTTCCGGAACTTTCTGAATAGCTTATTCACATAAATAATTCACACTTGCACTTTACCTAATTTCCTCAGCAGAGAAGTTAACAATGGTTGGAATGAAGTTCTCCCTCATGATGATGGAACGTATTTGTTTCCAGTCAGTTGTACTTTCACCCAGCAGTAAGCAGATGGACTCCAGTGCTAACTTCACTGCCGCAGGTGGATTAGCCATAGAACGGACCTCTACCAGATGCTGTTTCTTTATCGACTTCACAGCTAACCAGTGCCAGAAAGATAATGAATATTGATTTGGAAGAAAATGAACAGTTATCAAAGTCTGTTAAGTACCCTGGATTAGTAAAAATACTTCAAGAGTTTCAAAAGGAATTTGAGATTATTAGAGAAGCATATACAAGTGGGTAACATTCAAACTACTGTATCACAAGTTAAACTTCTGTGAATGTCAGCTTGCCAACTGGCCACAGGCAACTTACTCATCTGCTAAAAAATGATTTGCTTAAAGCTTTATTATAAGCAATGACTCTTCTATCCAGTTTCATGGACAGCTTGATTGTATGCTGTCTGTGCAGTAATAAGGCATCAGTGGTCTTGCTGATTATGACGTTTCTTTATGAATATATAGACTGAATAAACAACTAGAGCTGGTCTGCCAGAAACGAAGCCACAAGCCATAAAAGGAGTATCAAGTATCAGATCAGTACTACAAAGAGCGCAAAACCAGGGCTCAAAGTCTTCAGTGCTGTTCAGGTCCATGTAAAGAGCCTACAATTTTGTTAGGCAGGACCACCTCAGACCACACCAAATTCCCACAGATTTCAGTTTTAGATCCAATCTCACAGTGTGATTTCTTCAGGTCCTAACATACCATTCTGAGCTTCTATGACAGCAGGCTCCACCTTGTCAAGATCTTCTTTCACACTCATCTGCTTGTCTGCAATGACCTCCTGCTGCTTGTGCAGCTGTTCCTGAATCTCCTGGCTCATGACCTAGGAGGAAGTTTCACAGACAAAAAAATGCTTTTTAGAAGCTGAACTTCTTCCAGTACTTGGCTCTGCAGGCTCTGTTTTGTAAATAAAAATATTTACTATGCATAGAGATTTAACCAAGATTTTTACCTTTTTCTTCTCAGCTTCCTGCTGATCTTTTACCATCTTTTTCAACTTATCATTGGCTGCTGCATTCTTCACTTCCAGTTCCTGACTCTTTATTCTTAGGTCACGCCGCAATTCTTCCACCTGAGACAAGATGGAATAATTTACGGGGATCTATTTAATCACTCCAGCCTTATAAACGGTGAAGTTTTAAAGATATGTACCTGATCAACTGTTTCCTTGATTTTTCTAAGGCCAACATTCAAATGCATTTGTTGTTCCTCCAGTTCACTTCGCTTCTCATTGAACAAGTTTGCATAATGGTTGATGAAGTCTAAATAGTGGCGTGGTGTGATTGCCATGGTTCTGCCTCCTCGTTTTGCCAGACGAGCATTAGCCTTTAGGAAAGAAGGAATTACAGATGACGCATTGGTTTTAAATCTATTCAAAGGCCAAAGACCATACTTTTCAGGAAACTTGCACATGATGTTGTGGCCTAGAGATCAACGTAAGTTAAGCAATGTAATAAAAACATACCTGATGGAGAGTCTGATGAACAAACACACAACTGTTAACAATAGCTTCCCTATGCGATGGTGGTTGTGGCAGTTTATCATACACAACTGGCATATAATCGGGCACAATATAATTTGGTTTCTCAAGATCCATTTTGCTTGTGAACTCTTTGCCAACTTGGTACAGTGCCTCGGTTGACCAGTCTCCAAACCAGTTCAAGACACACCTGAAATACAAAGCATTTGTGAATACTTCCCAAAACATACTGTTTTAACAGTAGTTGTAATGTCTGTTGGAATATACAGCAATTACCTGTTGAAGAGCGCAGGAGAGGTAGCTGCCCTGTCCTTCAAGCCCTCAGAAGATGGATTCATTGTGAACACAACATGGAGATTGCGAATAACTTGGCTGGTGAACCATTTGTAGAGTTCTTCATGTGAATCTAACATTAAACCTTCTTTCTGTGCTCCTTCTTTACACTGAGTCATGAGGGTAGCATATTCATCGCCCTCAAAGAGACCAGGAACCTAATTCGAAAGATAGTTTTGCTGTAGCTTAGAGTTATAAAAAGGTGCTTAAAGTATTTACTTAAAATCTTCTTACCTCTCCATTGGCTAGGAGAGTGTTCATTCTCTCCAGGAATCCAGAATCCAATACATTTGACTCATCCATTATAAAAGCTATTTTTTCATTTTTACAGCCAGAACGTCTCAGTACTGTCCTAAGGTCTTCATCAAAATCCTCACCTGTGTATTTTCTGTGAACCTAGAGAGATTTAACATTGATTATTAACATTTTGTTTTAGCTTTTAAGGGGATTTTTTTCTGGTCAATATTTAAGAAATACAAGTTTTGACTAACAGTTTTTATTAAGTGAAACTAGCAAGCCAACCTTAATTTGGTAGACGCTCAAACCATTCATCCAGGCAACAAATCTTGAGAGAGTTGTTTTCCCCGCTCCACTGACTCCAATAAGCAGCAAGTGGCCCTGTGGCTGACGGAAGATTCTGTAAAAGCACACAAGCAAGTATGTTTTGACCAAGTGTTATCAACTTACTGAAGCTTTTCCTTGAGCATCTAAACTTCAAGTTAGTACCAAAACTGACACATCTTTCCAGCTATGATCCTGCTATCTGGAGGCCAGAAGAAGATAATCTATGGACAACAACGGGATCATGCTCCGTTCTTACTTAAGTCTGTACTCAGCGTATTCTTATTTTAGAACAAGTCTCTAAATTATACTATTTATATGAGCAGCAACTGAAGCTTCCACTTACCGGTCAATTCTTAACACATGATCCAAGACCTCATTGAACAGAACAAGTGGTACATCTAGTTCTTCTTCATAAAAGACTTTAAGCCTAGCTTTCACATAGTCTCTTAATTCTTCTTGATCCACTGGAATATAATCCTAAAAGAATCAGTCAATACAGTACAGAATTTAGGATTAAGGGACTTTTGCCTTGGGATCAATTTATGAGTAGATGAAAGCAGAACTATCAGAATACTTGATTTAGGAATGCCATATAAAACCTTAAGAATGCTGTACTCATTTAACTTGCACAGGAACATGTCCACAGCTTAGAGTGCCACAGATAGTAGCGCGGGGTTTAAACAATGTCATAGGTTGAGCCTGTGGTGCCAGTCACTGAAAAGACTAGAAGCAGCATGACAGACTTACTCCTCCCTCACTCTCCCAATTTATTTTAAATAGCCTTTCCTAGGCATTTGCTATTGGTCACAGAGATAGGTAGCAGGCTAGATGGACATCCACCTTGACCCAGTGGGATTTCTACTGATCACACAGCTGGATCACTTCAGACTGCAAGAAACAGTTCACCATAAAATTTACAGTATCAGTATTGTTCAAGGGTCACTGCCTTAAGCAATACCTCAGCAACTTTCTGTAAGTGTTACCCTGTTCTCGAGAAATATTTAATACTGCTTTTATCTACTGTGGTAGATACTACAATAGCATCCCTGGAGTAACAGCTATTAACTTGGTGTTAAGAGTGTGCTTCAGATAATCATAGTAAGAACTTCTTAGAGATCAGTTTAACAAAATGATGGGCACTGACTATAATGTTAATATACTCATATATTTTATATTTTTATTATATATTTTATATATATATCTTATTA
>VZSC01019994.1:81611-106778 GCA_013398225.1 Steatornis caripensis | reverse complement strand
CTTATTATATTATAGTTATACAGTCAACTATTTTATTTCATCTATTTATTTATTTTTACCTTTGACAGCCAGTTGCTGTACAAGATAGGTCTGCTCATAGCTTTTTCTTTGTCAATATTGGGGAAGTGCTTCAGAGCAACCATATCAATGTTCTCATCAGTCCAGCGTCTCTCCTCATCTTCAACAAGTCTGGATAAAGAGAAAAGTAATTGGCTACAAATACTCTGTAACAGTAGGATATAGTCATGTACATGGCAGTGCTACCACTGAAGTGTGTTTCTGCTTTCCATAGATATGACTCCCAATAATGTTACGTTAAAGCAAAGGGAAGTACTCTCATTTGTATCACAGCTATTTAATATAAAGCACACTTCAGTTTGGTCTTCTAATAGAAGTTGGCAAGGAGTAAGGAAAATTCATTTTGCACCCTGGTTTCCCCCTCACCCCCCACCTTCATCTCATGTTTATTTCACCTGTCTTGGAAGAGACGTAAGGCTTCATGGGCCCAAATCCTGATAAGGCCTTCAACTGGCAAGGTTTCTAGTGGTCTTAATGCTTCAAATATACCTCTCACCCATCGAGTCATTTCACGAGGTGAATAGATGTAGTGTGGCTGTGTGTCTTGGGTGAATCTCTCCTAAAAATTTAAGCTTGATTAGTTACTTCATCCCAAAGTTGCACTGTAACTTTCACAGGCCTTAGCACTGCATTACTTTGCTATTGTCATTCAGTGGCTTTTGCGATAACTTAAGTAGAGTTCTGGTACATATATTACCCATATGAAAGGCAAAAATTGCATGTTAAATGATCCAGCATAAAAGGAAGACTTCTAATAGGAGTTTGGGGTTGTATTTAAGAAGTTACCTGAGACATTGTGTAGAATTCTACCATAGCAGCCGTGAGAGGTTCTGCATATGTGCGAAGTGATGGGATCAGCCTTAGCATTGCCCGATTGAATGTTCCATATATCTGAGTAAGTGAAGCTGGTCCAGGATAGTCCACGTAAACCACAGGAACATGTCGTAAAAATCTGAAAGATTAGCATATTACGTAGTCCAGAAGGTCAAATTACAGCCTGTACTATTTTCATTACCTTTTGCCAAAATTAAGTAAGTGCTTGACTCAAAATTATCAGCAGTAACTGCAGTTACTTTGATTGCTTCTGGGTGACTTAGACCAAAAAGCATTCTGAAATATCCACAGTATTTCAGACGGGTTATTTAAGAAGTGTAACACTGAGTCCACTGTGTGGCTGTCAGGATAAGAAGCAACCAGAAGCAAGTTCAAAAGCAAGGAACGCAACTTCAGCACAGCTGGAGTTAAACAAGTGTATTAAGAAGAGATTACATAATCAATGCTTCCATTTTGACCTCTATTCTATTGCTATATAGTTTACTAGATACACTACCTATGTGAGAGAGGTTTTCTTCCAGGATCAGTAGGTGGATTACATGCACCAACAAACTGAATTCTCTCCAGTTTCACCCATGTCTGGTCTGACGTACGGTAGAATCCTCCATGTTCTACCATCTGCAAAAAAAAACACAACGGTAAAATAAAATCAGTGGAACATCGTATTTCCCTGAAAATACCCATTATGATATAATTGATTACAAAGAAAACCAAACCTGTCTAATGAAGGATATGACTCTCTGTGTGCCATACTTATCCATATCTGGCAAGTTGATTTCATCACAGAACAGCACCAGCCACTTTCCTAACTGCACAGGAGCCAGCACTACTCCATTAGGTGTACGCCTGTATTCGCAGTAGTGATCAAAAGTTTTCAAGAGCAGTTCTGGAGTAGTAGCACTAGAAAAGTTGAGTCCGACCACCTTAAAAAGAGAACAGTGAAAAGAAACAGTTAAAATACACTAAACACATACACTTTATACTACGTTTCAGGTTACTGCCTGTATTCTGACTGTATACTCTTTGCTTCCCACTGCAGGTTCTCCATTTACCGTGCGGCAACACCTCCTGCCCAAACTTGTACTTAGCAGCTTTGTATAACTGTTTCTCCACCTAAATACACTGAAGGATGAGAGCTATTCTTAAAACATTACCACAGGTTTTCAATTACTAAATGGAGGGATGCTCCTGTATTATTGAAGCAGCAAAAGAAGGAAGTCGCTTTTAGGTCAAAGATTTTGAGACATAAATTTAGATTCTCCTCAACGTAATTTTTATTTTTTGCTACGTATATACATGACTCACTGAGGTGGAGGTACCACTGAATTCTAGCTAGCAAATCACTTTCATGCTAAATCAAGACTGCTTTAATCTTTAAGGCAATCAGAGACTCAATACTACTCTAATTCACACACATGCATGCATACACTCTTGCATACCTCCATGTCAGGCAGAGCTCTGAGAGCACTGAAGAGGGTCATGGTCTTTCCAGAACCTGGTGGGCCACACAGTACTAGAGGCTTGTGTTCTGCCAGCCAAGTATACAGCAGTGCTTCATGGCGAACAGTATCTAGGGTTGGTACTACAACATCAGGAGCTGCAACTTTGTGTGTCTCAACTTCAATTTGAGGAACCTTGGATTGCCATGGTACCCATTCACCTGTAATGGACACCTAAGAACACAAAAACATGATCAAACAATTCAGAACAGGAACGTAGTAGTTCATCCTCAGGTAAAAGAGATTTCTTTTTTTTAAAACCCACAGAATAGTTTGTGGCATCAAATTTGATGTGATTATTTAAAGAGGTAGCTTGTTCACTGAACTGTGAAACTGTAAAATTTTAAGATAGTGTTTTGTTTTCCAGTTTCATCTCCAAAATCTAAAGCAAGCTTCTAACAACACAGAAGAGCAACACTTCTGGCATAAGAAAGGTTTACCTCATAGTCAATTATAGGTATGTTGGGTGCAGTTGGCAGTGGCACAGTGGTGATTCTTCTAATGTATTCTCCTAGCTCTGCTCTCATTTTCAAACGACTGTCTCCAGAAAGAGACCAGAGTATTGCGTAGACCAGGTACCTCTGTAGGAAGCAGCAAAATAAGCTATTGGTTGTAGAATAACGGAACAAAACTTAACAAACAATAAATCAAATCTAACTGCTATACTGACATGTCAAACACAGCAGTCACTTAGCAGCATATTGGATTTACCTGGATGTAGCGCTCCAATTGATCTATCTGCATTGGGAAGTCTGGATGATTTGCATTGTACTGGGCTACATTGCGGCAAGCTTGATGCAACATGGAGAACAGAGAACCAAGACAGCGCAAGCGGGTGAGATCCATAATATGCTCCAACTTGAAAGCATGTTCAAGCGCCTTAGTTACCAGGCCGTTAGACGTGAAATATGGCTGCATTATTGTTGCAGCATCTCTCTGAATCTGTCGGGGGAGACAAACACTGCTCAGAGCACTTGCTTCTCATTTGATTACCAGGCAGCAGGGAATAATTTTGCTTAAGGTTTGAAATGCTTCATATTTTAATATTCCTAAAAAAACCCACCCCGAAACAAAAAGATGTGAAGAGGAAAGTTGGCTTTTCTATGATAGGCTCTCATGAATTTGAAGTACAGAGTACTATTTGTGATACAAGCATTCTTACTACATTATCCCATCATGTATTCTAAGTTATACCTGCAACATTGGGGATGCTGCTTCTTCTCCTTCGTCTTCTTTGCCCTTTCGCCTTCGCTGAGCTTCCTCCTCACCTTCATCCAGAGGAATGCTTCTTAGTCTGGCCAGGAAGTTATTGAATATCATGTCTGTACTGAGAACATCCTCACTGAACCACACCATGCCACACCTTGACACAGTAGCCAAAGTGGCGTATTTCAGATCCTGTACCTCAAACATGATACGCACCTAAAGAGCAGAAATTTAAAACAAGAGTTTGAAGTAAAAACAAAGAAACCACCAACAAAAAGCAAAAGCAAAAAACTCCTCCCCAAAACACAGAGACCTTTTAACTAAGTTAATCTGTATTTAGCCTGTGAATAATCAACAGCAGCATTAAACTGTCCTAAGGTAAGTTCATTATAATTGCCTGTTACCCTAGACATTTACATAACCCACGAAGTTTGTCTTACAGGGTCAGAGTAAATATAACGTGAAATGTTTGCTTCCACAAAAGCTCCTAACTCCAGCAAACCACTACTGGAGATTAGTATTACTGTGCTTGTGATGAGGGACAGCACTAGTATGGATTAAGGTAAAAGCAACAAGTTTATAGGACAGCATGTTAAACATAGTGGAAAAAAAGTAACATTACATTAGGTGGAAGGCTGAGACGTTCTCCATTTGGCAGAGTCAGTAGTTTGTTGTCATCCAATACAGAGTTCAAGTTCTCAACCCATTCAGGGTCTACATCACCATCAAAGATAATCCACTGACGTTTTTGTAGTTCACCTCTCACATTGTCTATGATTCTACATTAAAGGAAATATTTATTGCAGCAGACAACAAAGACACAGTAAGGCCAAAATATCCATGGAGCAAATGTACTGGCTACTTTCCAGTTGTACTATTAAAGACTCACTTTCTCAGGACATGTGTAAACAAGCCATCTGTCCATTCTCTGGTGTTCGGATCCAAAGTACCATAGAGGTGATCTTTGCTGATTGCTTTTGGATCTATAATATGAGCAACACCTTCCACACCCTCCAGCCGTTCGAGGGCTTTCAGAAGCACTCTCCAAGCCATGCTCTTTCCACTTCCAGAGGGACCAACCATCATCAATCCGTGATTTATCTGTGTAATCTGATACAACTGAAGAACCTGACAGAGGAAACGATGTACCAATTAAGTCTCAACTTCAGCAGTCAATCTAAGCTTCCATGTATTGCTTGCTTAAGAGAAGAAAAAGGAAAAAACTTCCCAACTTTCATAATAAAAGAGGAAGTTTAGTCTTATACATACATTAACTTCAATTTCAGATTTTCAGTTTTATATTTTACCTTTTCAACCCACATGCCACCGACTTCTTCTCCATCACCGTAGGTAAGGTACATTTCCTGACACACTTTCTTAAGTTCCTCTCGCAAGGCTGTCATCTCCCCACGATGATACTGTACTCCAGGGAATACATCAGAAAGGAGACTGAACAGCAATGGAATGTCTTCTGCAACCAGTTTTGGTACCATAGTTTCACATACACTTTGGATCAGGATCTGCAGAGACAGTCATGTTTTGGTTAAGATTTTTTTGTTAAGTTTGCTTTATCAAATATGTTTGACAAGGAATACTTCACTAAATACTTAACTGATAAAACATCAGACCAGAGCGGTCTTGGTAAAAACAACCATTGACGTGTTTTCAACTTCAAAACTACACAATGAATTCCTACTGATCTTCAGTTTATACAACTAGCTTCTTACTCCTCTTCACTATGCTTTTGGTATTAACTGCTGAGGAACTGAGCAGCAATAAGCATTACAAATGCATCGTCTCGTAAGAACAAGCCTTTCACTATGATTTAGGGCCTCCTAAGTCATGTTTAACTTGGTGCTTCTAAACTATGAAATTACCGCCTCTTCTCATTAACATTACTTTGGTTGCATGGCTTAACACTAGATGGCAATCACTGCAGGGTTATTTGCTTTGTGGAGTGTACATCCTGTACTTTATCACAGAACTAAAGAGTTCACACACACACCTCTTGTTCTGGTAAGTTTTCCGCAATTTCGCCCTCATCAACAACTTCACCACGCTCTTCTTTTTCCCGCTTTATCTTCTGAATCCTCTCCCTCTTCACATTACCTGCACTAACCAGCACACTCTTCAGTGCTCTCAAGCCAAAATCATAGTGACTTTGGGAGGACAGCTGTTCATCACAAAGCCTAAGGAGCAAAGGAGACAAAATACAATTTTATTCTCAACAGGGATCAACACAATACTCAGTAAATGTCATTGTTTACTTGAAATTATTGCTGCACAACATGCTTAGTGAGTGGCAGAGAACATTATAGCTTTGAACAATAAGCTCTGTTTTTACTGATTGGAGCCAAACTCATTACTCACTTGAAGAATGGTACTATCTTATTGGCAAGCACTTCAGCTGTACGGAAACCTTGGGAGTACAACATGACCTGGGCAATCAACTGACGGTCTGGTTTTGTCATTGCCAAGCTACGGAACAACTTCTTCAAGTTGTCAGGCAGATTTGATCTGCCTGCATAGCCAGGATTCATGGTGATGAAGATAGCCATGTCGGGGCTCACTTTGACTTGTTTGTTCAGCAGCTCACAAGTAATAGGTGTTGCAGCTGAAAAGAGAGTGCATTTAGTTACACCTCAGAACAGAAGTCATACTTTATTTTATTTTAGTTTTCTACAGTAATGGACAGCAGTTCCTCTAATACTGCAACTCAAATACAAATTTCTACCAGCTGAATCAAGTTTTAAAGTTTTGATAGAAAGTGGCCTCATCCTTGGATTGTTAGGTAGAAATGTAACCCAGCAACAAAACAGCACAAAGGACATTAGAGATGCTGTACAACACTATTTGGAATGAACAATTACGTACTCTTGTCATAGCTGGGGTTGGAATGTTCTCGCAAGGCTTCCTGGATGCACTGAACTTGCTGTGAAACAGCAGAGAGCATACGCTCCTCCAGTCTGTTGAATTCATCAAAGCAGCCCCATGCACCCACTTGGCAAAGTCCCACAAAGATGCGTCCCATTGCCTGCACGCAGAGAAGAAAATTCACTGAAGTTGCATCACTCCTGCCTACGCACAGGCAAAAGAAGCAGTTGATACAATGAACCCAAGGCAGGAAGGAACTGTATCTGTATGCAGGTTGCCATCTTTGTAGCACTGTAAGAGTTGTAAAAGGGTTCTAACTGACATTCAGACGTTCACTGCTTCCTACTACTACAGATTGTACTGCAGTGTATTCACAAAACAGTCAAGGTAAGTCCACTACATAATGTTTTGCTTACTGATACCATTAATGCCAGGGGCAGTTCTAGTCCTTTATCACAAGGAGACAGAATGACAAGCATTTCAGAAGAGCAAACTGGACAGCCAGCGTATGATAAGGCTTCTACCTGAAGAACAAATTTTAGAGTAGGATTCCACAAAAGGCAACATGAGAGAATATGATGGAAGCCTAAAAGTCACTGGTCTAGGACTGATAGAAAAATTAACTGCTCACTGTCTTTTCCAATACAAGAACTCAGGAACTGTTAACAAAGACGAAAGAAGGTGCTCCTTCATAAAGTGCATGGCAATGCAGTGGAACTCTTTGGTAGAGAATGCTGTAGAAGCAAGTGTGTACGTGGATTCAAGGAGAGAAATGAGTACCCGGAGAAAGATTCACTGGAGCATGAATGAGTAAAGCCTTTCAACTTGGGACCTTCTGATCCTCACAACTGTCAGAGGTAGGAAGGGGGCAAGAAAGTAGTATCATGCACTGTCCTTGATCTTACTTCTCCCTAGATATTTTCTTATAGTCACCACTACAGGCCAAACACTGACTAAATGGATCCCTGGTCTGAGCTGAACACAGATGTACACTAAAAACAGATCCTGGCAGACTCTAGGAAGAATTGTGATTCCTTGTTCATGTTTTAGATTGTTGTTTATACTTATATATTCACCTGACAGATGTTTTTATTTTGAGACGACTGATGTGTTACAGTTGACAGAGGCATTTAATCTGGTTCTCAGTTTGAAGATACCATTAATTTTTAAGTATCTGGGTAAATTTTCTTAGTGTTGAGTAATCTTTCACATGCTAAGGCAAACTACAGTTACGTCACAAAGGGTAATTTGGTAATCCCACAGCTACTTCAGTAGTCTCATACTCTGATCTGTTCTTCATTAAACCAGTACTATCAATGCAAACTAAACAGACTAAGTTACTTTCCTAAATCTAGTCTTCAGCTCTTGCTGCTGTAGAAGTATCCATTCTAAACAACCAGAACACCTCCCCCACCCCCAGCAACGTTCTGCCTCGCTTTTGCTTTAAGCATTTTTTGTTACAGAGCATCTGTATGATCCACACAAACACACAGTTAAGACTTACAGATACATCATCTTGAAAGCAAACACTACTGGCTGTTATAGAGTTCTGAAGCAATTCCTAATGCTTGTTAGCAAAGACTACACTTTAAATCAAACAACTTACCTGGAAATCAAATGTTTCATCGCAGTTGAAAACCAACACGAAGCGGCCAAGCTGATGTCCAAGAGCCTTAACAGATTCTGTTTTACCAGTACCAGCAGGACCTATTTGTGAAGTGCGACAGACACGTTTCAGTATTTACTGTTGTGAGGTACCACTGGCTACTCATGTAATTTCCCAGCATGCTGACTCTGATGGTCCCTGACAAGAACGTTCAGTGAAACCTAACACTGTTGCAACTTCCCCGAAAAGACTGCTTTGCTCTTCAATATCTGAGTTGTAAGTGCTCTGCATGTTTACATTAAAACTATATATTAGAGAGGATAGGAGTTTGTAGACCTGCGTCAAGTTTTTATTGTACTTCAGTATAAACTTACCAAATGGTGATCCTCCAAGTCTAGCCTCCAGGGCTTGTGTCATTGTCAGGTAACAGCGGTCGGTAAGAGGAGTCTGTACTAGCTTATCCTGAACACCAAGGTACTCAAAACCATAGTTGAATTTGGCATTTGCCATCTGAATGGAGAGCTGCTGCAACACATCTGTCTGCTTTGGGTCAAAGTAGAACCGCATTTGGCTGAGCCATTCAAAGGATTTGGAGTTGTCAATCTTGCTTTTGATCAGTGATCTTGTAACATCTCTCTGGTGCACCAACTCAGTGATCTGGAGAATGAAGTAATGCCTTAGTCCACAGCAATTCAGGCCATTGCTAACAAAGCCAGGAATCCTACAGATTCTCAGCTTAGCATAGTAAATTGCCATCACTTAGAAATCATGACCTACCAACAGTATCTGCCTTAAAATCCATTGCTACAAAGCCAAAACTAACAATGCTGACTGCTCTCGTTAAGGACTTCCCTAGCTTTCAGCAAAGCACTCTGGTCCAGTTGGTCTGTTAATCCATTATACTACTGAACTAGGTATTTCACTTGTCAGAAACCATGAAGACAAGGACTCCTAAAACAGATCAGATATTTCTATAGATTTTTAGAAGGAAGTAACCCAGGATTATTTTAGTCTCCCACCCTCCTCAATCTTTATTTACAAACAAAAGCATAGAATAATTACAGTAATAAGCAGCTTAATGAGATATTTTACTCTTGAATGAAGAAGTCAGTAACTTCTGTATTTGGAAGACCTAGTTTGAAGATCAGTTCAGGGAGCCAGTCTATAACATACTATAACACATTAAGCTGACTAGAGTGAAAAACTACCACCAACTACAGGATCAGGGCTTGATGCAGTTGCTTAAATTGCATGAAACATTTTCCTGGAGGAAAAACAAGTCTTATCTTTTCATCAAACTTTTAAAAATCCTGACCTGCAAACCCAAAACAGGAAAGGGGTTTTTCTACTTACCAAGTGCTCCAGTTTTCTTCTGCGAAGAGGTGGCTGCTCCATCAGCACTGAGTCTGCCAGGACATTGAGTGTGACTTCAACATTAGCTAGCACAGAGTGGAGAGGACTGTTGTCTCCAGCTCCACCTATACCATTAAGGGCTGACTCAACATTCTCAGACCATGCAATCTGGGCTGACAGGACAACAAGCTGAGCCTGTGTAACAAAAATCCTCATCAGACAGTTTTCCTCACTGAAGTAACCAAGCTGCAGAATGCTTAAGTGTTTCATATTGATACCTGGTATTTGTCAATCCAAGAGATGTAGACTGCTGGATCAATTGAAGTTGCTTTTCCAAAGATTTCTACTTCGGTAACAGATTCTGCAAGCAATTTAGCAAGGGTCACTCTCATTTCTTTCTCAACAAGAGTGAGCCACTCATTGATCTTGGGATGTTCTGTGATAGAGACAGGTGTTTTGAACAGCACCTGCAAGAATTAGATATAAGTCAGCTCAAGCTCACTTATTTTCAGAATTTAGCTTCAAAAAAACCACTGCAGCTATACCTCCTCTCCTTCACGTGAGGATATCCCAAGAACCACAGAATTATCTTCATTGAGAATAATGCTGGAAACACCAGCAAACATCTTCTTGAAGTGTTTCTGCAGCTTAGCAACATTTTTGCTGTTTCCAATGATTTCAAGCAAGTCTTCATCACCAACAAAATAAAACCTAATAATTACATAAAATTAGATCTATATCAGAATTCTAACTTAATTTTTTATTTATGCTTCATAGATGGCTACTGTATAGGAGTGATTGTCACTCATTTACTCAACACCACAAGAGTGCACGAACCATAAGTTTGCTAGAAGTTATACTGCAGTTCTAAGATGAAGTCTCATTTCATGTGGTCTGTACCATACAAAAGGGTCTATGTGCTCCATCCTGTGGATCATTTTCTCTACCTATCCATCCCCAAAATACCCACAGTAGAGTTTGGGATTTCATCAGGGAGGGAGGGAGAACTCCTGCTCAGTACCTCCATCACCCTTACACTCTCATGCTACGTGACAAACTAGTTGAGGACTACAGGTAAGAGTTGAAAGGGATCTTAAAGATCACCTAGTTCCAACCCCCCTGCCATGGGCAGGGAGACCTTCCACTAGACCAGGTTGTCAGGTCAGAACCAATGACTTAAACACTAGATTATGACAGTTTAGACATTGTCCTTCAGCCAAATGCCAGAATTAAGCAGTTCATTTTACAGAAATCAGCTGCAATGGTTCCTTAAGCAATATCTGAATCCTACAACCAGCCAGAGAGGAGCAAGTAAGGGAAGTTTTAGTCCCACCTCCTCAGAGGTAGCTGTAACTGGACTTTGTGTTTAGACAACACAGATTTAAATGGCCAGATGATCTCATACATATACAATACATAAAAATTGGCAGAGGCTTTACAGAACAGTACGCTAATTCTTGCACAGAAACATCAAATTACTTTACTTCAAGAGTCAACTAAAGTCAGCTTCTTACCGAGGGAAAGAGGACCTCTCCCTTTCCAAGTATTCTCCCAGTGCCTTCTGTATCTTCCCAAGCAAGTCTGCCAGTCTCTCTAATGACCTCTGCACACCTTGAATGTTAAGAACATCCATCACAAGTGGAGACTTGGACACCTTTTTCATGAGTGCCAAAAATTCGGTGCTGATGCTGCAAGTAAAACAACAGTACATTAGTGAAAACTCAGTAACCACAGGCCTGCATAACACCAAAGCTGTTTGTCTCTAAATGATGACTGCCTCTAATTGCTGCGTCTGCCCGAGGGAACACAAGGCTAAATTCCCAAAATAACTCTTCATCTACCTCAAGCCCGCAACAACAAAATGTAACTTCTTTGCAATGTTCAATCTATCAATTCCACTGGTGAAGCTCTACTTTTCTTCATTTCCTGAAGAGATGCATTAATCCAATTCTTTGATCTGACTGGAAGTGTGTGGAATGAATAAGGATGACCAGAGTAACTTAAAGCAAAGGAAGAAAATTACATTTGAAGGGGAAGACTAAAGGCTGCAGCAACAGACATCAGCCTTCTTGTTGCAGCCACAATGCCAGAAAAACTATCCTTAAGATAGTTGACTAGAACTAGCAAAACAAACCATCTGAATCCAAATCATCTTCTAAAAATTGTCTATCAGCCTGTTTATAATAAACCTTTTTCTGTCATAGCTGTCTGCACGCAGCTCTTGCCGTATTTGTTTGCTTGATGAACTTAAATCTACAGCACGGCTGTAATCCAGCTGGACCAGGTAAGAATGCAGTTAGTATTTCAACTTAAGAGAGTGCTACACTGAAGTCATGAAGTTGAAGGCCTGTCCACATGGTGCCCCAAGGGTGACAAGAAAACAACAAAGCAATTAAAAGGTTACCTCTGGAACCTCTGGGTCTCCACAGGCAGCAAGTGCTTGATGTCTGCACTACCAGTAAAGATACCTTCCAGGTAGACCCATCGCCTTTGGACATCTATCCAGACATCAAAGAGTGCCATGATACGGTTCAGTTTATCTTCCCAGCTAAGAGCATCTTCCTCAAACACCTAAAGTTTAAATGCTGCATTAATATTAATTTTCACAGTATCTGGAGTTTGACTGCTAATAATTAATAGTTGTTTGAGAGTTACAGAGCATGCATATGCAACTGTCTGTCAACTTAAACTGTGAGTACAGTCCCTGCTGACAAATAAATGTACTAAAGAACAGAGGAAAGTGGAATTACATGAAGATTCTTTAGCTTTGTTCTCCATCTTACCTTGTAGTATGGCGATAGTTTCATAGCGGACACGCTGTTAATATGCTCTTTTACTTTGTTGAAAAGGTCATCCCATCCACGAATCAAACGACATTTGTTCTGGTAATTGACCAAGTCCAGTTCATAAGTGTTCCACACTTCTCTTATCTGAAGAAAAAAATGTTTAAGATACAACATCAATCATTTCTACTCCAACATAGTTACAAAGTAGATATGTATTACAGTAACCAGATTTAAGGGTTTTTTTTACACAATGCTCAAGCTTTTGTTAAAAATATTGAAAATGTGACGCAGTTAGGTAAACCTTAAACAAGGTGGTGTCTTTGCAGTTATTGTCAAGGACTGCTTTTCCCAAATAATGCAAGTTTCATCAGAGGAAGATTACATAGCTTTAAGCTGTTCCCCAAAACAGTGTTCCATGGAGTCTCAGCACTTAGATCAACAGCTTAGATTGACAAGTTTACTACACAAGTGTCAGCCACTCCACAGCAAGACTCTGATTTGCTCTTATGTGCACACATACAAGAGCTGATACTAGCCTGCTTCAAGAACTCTTCCAAAGCCATCTCTCCTTGAGCCACGAGCAATACATCTTTGACGATTGCTTCATTTCTCTGTAAATCGACATCCCAGATCTGACCCAGGGTCAATTCTGAGACAACCCAGTTAACGTGAAGCCTTTTCATCAGCTGTTTCCAATGACGATCTTTAAGTGCCTCAGATTTCAGTTCGATAACTAACATGTTTATCTACAGAAGACAAGAAAACAAGTTACATCCTTGAAGCTGAACTATAAAACACATGCATTTCAGAAGCGAATATAACTTACCTTCATATAGCCCTTCAGAAGTCTCTGAACGTACTCATAGGAGGCATACTGTCGCAAGCGGGCAGGGAAGTTTTTCAGCTGGTTCAGCAGACCATCTAAGTTCTGTCGAAGCTGTCAATAAAATAAAAGCAATGAAATCATTCTCAGCAAATGCTGTGCACATAGCTGTACGAGTTTACAGTTGCTTATGCATTTTTACAGAAACCTCTCTCTAACGAGATGTTACGTACAGTACAGCTCTTTCTGTGTTATATGTATCTGCATAAGATGCAGTTACTTTATAGCTAGGAACATAATTTTATTGGTATGATTAAGATCTATGAAATAGTATTGTCACAAGCAGTTTATGGCTACTGCTCTCTACCTCCTGAACACTGAATTAAAATTGATGCAGTTCACCCAACCGTATAATGAAGTTCCCCTATTGAGGTCCAACAGCCTATTTAAAAACAGCACAGTTTCTTCTGTGTAGGTGTAGGCAGTCCAATCTCAATTTCAAAAATACTGGAATTGCTTAAGTCCCCTGCAGAATTATTTCAGTTGCGACAAACCCTGTCATCTTTTTTAGCATAGCATGAGAAGACACATGCTCACGAGATACTGAAAAAGGGACCTAAACACTGAAAATTATCTGAAACGTGACAATTGAGCATGTCTATCTCAAGAAGTCTGATTCTTAATTTGCATATACTTGCGGTAGTTACATTGTTTGTGTATGCAAAAGTGAAGTACCTTGCGAGGCTGTACTGAAACCCAGGGTTGTTCTTTCATTTGATCAATCTGTTCCCAGACCTTAGACAGTTCAGACCAGACGCCTTTGAGATCCTGCAACTCTTCAAGGGCTACCTACAGTAAAGAACGTATCAAACATCAGCAGTTATTTCCAATTTCTTCAAAGCCATTACCATGGGGGAGTTAAAAGTATTCCGCTTAACATGTCAAAACCCTTCCAATAGCTTGCCAATTCAACAGAACTGCAATGGAAAGTGACCCAGATGAGATTTCTGCATCTCAGGACACATAATAGCTTCACAAGAATAAAACAGTCAAGGAAGAGATCACAGACAATCTCTTATGGCTAGAACTGAGTGAGTGTAGAGACTACATCTTGTCACGAGTACATCACAGGCTACAAGTCACTCTCTTAAGGGAAAGAAAGATGGAACTGAAACATTTCTATCTGAAGCTGAGAAGAAGTTGTGTGAGCAAGTTGTACCTGGACGCGCTCTTCACTGCCACTGAGTAGTCCTGTATCTGTGAGTTCCAGAGCTTCTTTGGCCTTCGCACACTTCTCACGATCATCCTTCAGCCTACCGAATTTTCCTTCGTAAATGGTAAGAGCTTGAAGAGCCTCTTCTGGACGCAGGTTTCCCTGAAGTTTGCATGGGATACATTAATCCAAAAACCCTACAATCAACTTGAAACTAAGTTACAAGGACTAAGTACTAAATGTTGGTCTGTCTCATTATTTTTCCATTTCCAGTTTGCTGACAACAAGGCTACATACTAATCCAGAATAACGCTCATTCCACTTTTACACACAGTTTCTGGCTTTATTAAATATCACTTCAGAAAAAACATAAAGCAAAAGCAACTTGCTTCTGAATCCTCCTACACGTAATGCCTCTGATGTACCCCTTGTTTCTGCCTAAGTTTTGTTGGTAAATGAGGCTGTCTTGCTTTTTGCAGAGGCCTACGCTTTAAAGGTGAATTTCCCTCTCCCCCCTGCCCCCCCAATCAACACATTGGCAGGTTGCCATAGAACCTTCAAAAACACTTTCACCATCATCTAAAACGAAAAACTGCAAAACCACCATAAACTGCCTACTTCATATCGAAGGCAGAATCTATCTGATTTGCTGAATGAGTATTAGTCATCACTACTTACTGTTACAGGCTTTGTTTTCTCCCAGTCTGTTAGCAAGTCAGTTGTTCGGCTCTCCACTGCACGATCCTCTTGAACTATCTTCATCTGCAAATTTGCTACTTGTTGTTGAATGGCAGAATCCTTTCTACGCATGATGTCGTTAAAGGCACCCCATTCTCCTTCAATGTTGTCAATGTACAGCCAGGAGGATGGAAACTGGAACCTTTGTTTTTCAAGCAAGCGCTGACCATTGCGATAAAGCTACAAGAGACAGCAATTCTAAGTTAAAAAGACAAAACTAACTTCAGTCACAAGGCTAAATACTTAACAATTTTAACAACACTCACAAGATTCCTCAGGATACGAAGTTCAAATCTGTTCTCAAGAGAACTTGATTATCATAAAGCCGCATTTTAAGAGCTAAGCCTGACATTTCCAGAAGTAAGAATCATTAGCAAGACAACTTACCTCAACCTGCTTTTCAAACTGCTTGATCTTACGTTTCAGGGACTGCACGTATGTGATGAATGTCACTGCATCTGATGTGCTGGCAGTGTCCACTGAATGCTGCTCCAGTTCTTGACGGGACTGTTTGGGGCACAAACCAGTGTTTTAGAAGTCTAGAACAGTTGATCTGAAAGTGAAAAACTGGAGTTTGGACTCGTCTTACCTTAGAAATTTGTGAATGAAACTCTGTCATATTCTGACCAAGCATTTGGCCAAATTTGCTGAGCACTTCCTTGTGCCAGGAGTCATACTTCAAGTTCACTTTTGACTGTACCTACAATTGAATAAAGTAACACAACAGTAATTTGTTGGCCTTGCTATTTTCTGTTATACATACATTCTGAAATGTAATGCTTTTATCATAAACAATAATTACCATTTCTTACCTTGCCATAGTCTATGACAACAGGTCCAAATTCCTTTCTGGTTTCTGCATTGTCAAATGTTCCTCTTGCCTTTCTTATCTGAACTAAAAGGGCTTGCCACTTATTCAGGTCTTCTCCAAGACGATTGTATATGTTTTCAGCCTGCATATCCCACAGACACTGGTACTGCAGCCAAACCTAATTGAGGAAGTATTTCACAAACAATGTTCAGAACTTCTCCACTATATTCTGGATGATGCGTGTATGTGTGTCCCTATCCCCCAGGAAAACTGAGACAGAAGCCCATTACATGGTGTCATCCTCCTACCTTGACATACTGCTCTACTTCAGTCACAATTCCCATGACAGCAGAGTATGACTCCTCCAGAGCTGCAGGGCCATCAGGCATCCTTGTCAACGCATTACGATAGAATTTCTCTTCCTCAGACAGCTCGTAATGCACTCCAACCTAAGAACCAGTTATACATACGATATATATGAATTTCTAGGGCACTCTGATTCAGTCCTAGACCAACACACTAAGATTTCAAGCACAATTAATTGCAATAATTGCTCAGACTTAGATACAACTTCATTATACTTACCTGGTATCTCTGACTTTGAATTCTTGGTAGTGACAGGATTACCATCTTCCAAGAAAACATTTCTTGATAAAGTTTGTATCTACAGTCTTCAATTGGTGGATTCAAGTATATCACCTGGTTGGTTATTCTTAGTTCATGTACAATGTTCTGCAGAAACAGTAAACAGTCAGGTTTTACCAGCAGATATTACTACACACAGACGAGAATTTCTGTCTTCAAGAAATAGCACACAGTTTTGAAAAATCAACTTGCACTTAAGTGGGAAGAAGCGAGTATTACTCCAAAACCAGATGCAGAAGAAATATTTATCTCCCCTATAAGCCCCAGATGTAATTCTTGCATTCAGCAATTGACAATGAAGAAAAAAATCAAACAAAAAAAAAATCCACAACAAAACTTACTTTGATCTTGGGTTCACCACCAGGCTTATGGCTCACTTGAGGAGCATCTGTATCCATGTCAACTTCTGCTTTGTCATCTGCTTGTCCAAGAAGCACCTGCGTCCAGGCCCTCAGTCCAGCTTGCAAACGAACACCCAGGATTCTTTCAATCTTAAGAAAATACACCATGTTGGAGGAAAAAGTTGCATATTCACTGCATAAAATGAATCGACATATTCTGACACCAGGCACACTATGGCGCCTCAAAGAATCAAGTGCTCTTTTACTAAGTCATTGAAGGGGTTTAAGAGTTTCAGTAAATTTCACTGAATATCAATTCAAAGCTTCTCCTGTCCTCATGGACTTTAATGGAATTGAAGAACTTTACCTGAAGGTGGCCTAGTGTCCAATAACCTGAAACTTAGCAGGCACGACCAACAATATAAAGGCAATGAATCTTTGCTACCAGTACAGCAAATTTTCACCACCATTAGATTATCTAACCTTGCTCCCCAGCGCCTTCTAGGCAGTCAAGCTGTATCAATTCTTTTTCTTCAAAGGACAAAACTCCCATTGAATTCACTGATCCCAAAGGTCAACAACTAAAGCCAAACAGGTGTTGCATTTTCTGTATACTGAAGAATGCACCGAAATTTTCAGAGAACAGGAAGACAGAATTTTTCCCAGATGGCTATGAAGAGCACAATGAAAAAACATTTTGCACCTGATTAAAATGTTCCCTCTAAATATATACTACTCCTTCCTTGATCTGAAACCTACCTCCATATCCAACTTATTGACCCAGATTGGTAAATTTGAGTATGAATGAAGATTTAAGTCATCCACAGCTTTCTGAACCCTGTTCAAGATTTCAGAGAAAGTCTTGTGATCATACATGCATGTTTCCAATGATCTCACTTCCAGGTCTATTTTCTCTTCAATAATGAGCAGATCATCCACCTAAAATGGTTTAGGAGAAATGGGATGTTTAGTTTGACAGGTTAGATAGAGGCAACAATAACTATGCCATAATGTCACTTCTGTTTCTTTGGACACAACAGATTTATCAATTTTAGTAGTACTAAAAGGTCCATACAGCTAGCCAGTTTGTGCCACCTCCATCAGCTACTTAACCAAAGAGCTACAAAACAGGTCATCAGTTATACAATTCCATTTTTGGTTAACCACACTTTACTGAAGTATAAGTGTAAAAATTTTGCAGAATTTGAAAGATAAAACAAACCTTTTCCTGGAAACTGAAGACAGTCTCAGCTAAGCGCTGTACATATGGATCAAGTTTGTATGATTCCCACACGAGTGCGATCCCTTCTGCAATCAAAGCTTGTACCTCTTTCTTCAAGCCAGCAACCAGAAGTGAGATAGTATTACGCTCCTCTACTTTCTCACATGTTCGTTCATATGTACGGACACTTTCAATGAGAGAAATAGCAAAAGGATAGAGCTGGTTTGCTTGGTGAGCTTTGTTGACAATTGCTAGTGGAACACGGAAACCAAGCCACTTCAGGTTTCGGACTTCTTTAGAAAGTGTTATTATTTCTGGGAGGAAGTTGACTTTCAGTTTCAGGACATTTCCAGTTCGACCTCTAACACGAGTGCTTTCAATGGTGAAAATACGACCAGATACACCAAGATTGCGTTGCTGAACTTTTCTTGCCCAGTCATCAAATATCTCTTGAGTGTTGAGCTTCATGCGAAAGCTATCTCCATCCTGCTTTAGCTTCTGACCTTCCACATGGTTCTCCCAGCCTTTGCCAAGGACATCCTCAACACGCTTCATGTAAGCAGTGAGCTGTCTGTCAATCTGTTTCGCCCAAATTATAGACCCAGACACAGGAGGCAAGTCACGAACATGACTCATTTTACAAGCTTGACTCTGTGGATACTGTACTTTAAATTTATCATGAAGAGACTCAATATCATCTTTTACACGCTGGATCAGTTGTGTTTGATACTCGCGAATGGCACCGCGAATGTGCGGTCTGACAAATAAGGCATTAAACCGAGAGAAGATTCTGAACATTTCATTGGCGTTCTTTGCTGTACCAAGCTGGTCTCTCAAACGGGCAGTTATTCTTGTTTCAACTCTATCAATTCTTTCATCATATCGTTTCATTGCTGCCTCCCAGGCTTCTGTACCTTCTTTGGAAACATCTAACCCATCTACTTCCTTAACATTCTCATAAGCAAGATTGACTTCTTCAATTGCATTAGCGTCTGCAGCATCAAAAAGGACTTCTGCCACTTTCATATCCTGCGGTTCAGGTACCTCTCCTTGATTTTGCTGGGCAACAGCAGTTACCTGCATTAAAATCAGTTTAGTGAGTTGGATGCTTCAAAACTTGCCTACAAATAGCTAAGCACAATCTCTTCTAACAAGCATTGCAAAATCACTACAAATTAGTACGAAATCCTTAACAACCTTTCAGTCATGTTTCATATTTAAGTTCTATCAGATCAGGAATGGGGCAACACAGTTACTTTACCCACTTCCACAACTGTGCAGCATGACCTCATTTTCCACTGTGGTTTAGCCAAGCTCAAGTATTTACGCACTTATTGATCTCCTCTATGGTAAGTCTGAACTTGCTGTGCCTATTAATGTGAGCACTGTCATGTAGCATGTGAAGTATGTCAGAATTAAAGCTACGCCTATTAGCAAGGGTTCAAAATCAGGCTGTTTTTGGAAACTGAATGTTACATTAGTTTTGTGTGGGTAACTTTTTAAAGTAACAGTGAACGCTCCTGTAGTTGAACTCTCTTGAACAAGCCACACAGATTTTCTATTTCATAACAAGCAAGAATATTACCTGAGGCCGCAAGACTCTCACAATCACTGCCCTCAGCTGCTCATGCTGACGCCTGAATCTCCTCATTTGATCAAGACGACCTTGGAGTTTCCTATGAGCAGGATTGATACGCCACACCATCTTCAAGTTCTCTTCCCTTTTTCTTTTCACAATATCTCTCAGCAGAACTTGTAGCTTCTCATATTCATCATCCCAGGTTTGGAAAACTTCAAAGCATGCAATCATTACCTGAAGAGAGTTTCAGAACAGGAACTTTAGCTCCCAAATGAAACGTTTCCTTGAAGTCCCTAATTCAATGCAAAAATACAGCTGCCAGAGCCACAAAACCATGAACATACCTTTTCAAATTCCTCATAGGCAACATGCATTAGCTTTCTGGTTCCTAACACTTTAAGCAGCTGAGAACTCAGATCTCTTGAAATAGCCTCCACTAAACGCAATGCCCTTTGGATGGGGTATTTAGTGTTTCTGATTTTCCTCAAATGTGTAAATATTGCAACAAGGGCCTGCCTTATTTTGTCCAGCTCAGTTGCAGACAGCAAGTCATTCAATGGAAAGTCCTTCATCAGTGGGTTATAGTCATTCACCGTTTCCAGAGCCTGTTTTAGACCTAAATGTAATAGAAAGGATTTCAAATGTTACTTTTCATTTCATTAATTAAATCTGTGTAAGACAGGAGGTTTAACTAGATCAAGGTTACTCTAAACAGCATGCATTATTTTCTATACCACAACATTCAAGTTTCATAACAGGTTAAATTCCACAGGACGTTTGTGAAAAATGTTATTGAACAAACATTTTACCCGTGTCTGTATCGAAGCTGACAGTTGCATGAAAACGTTTGCCATGTTTTAGAATATCCAGAGTTAGAAGAACTTCCGGACTTTCACGTTTTTCCTGAATGCGATACAGAGCCCGTTCCAAATTTAACCAGAAGCTTATCTCCTGTAATGCAGTGCCTGATGCAGGATCTCGATCTAGTTTGGTCACCTTAAAAGTAATAAAGAGAGGGGAGGGAGAAAAGCGTTAATTTACGTGCCTCAACTGTAGAACTTGCTTTATTACTAAATATAATTGAAACACACAACATCTACTAGGTTTTAACAATCTAACGTCAGACAGTTTTGACACTCATTCTGTCAGAAGTTTAGGAACTGCAGTGCAACAAGAGTCAAGGTTTAATTCCAATGGCCCTAAAGGTTGGTTTTAGGACCTTCATGTAGTATCTTCAGCATAGCCTAAAAAGGTCACCTGTCCACTTTCCCAATCAATGTCTGTACTCTGGTTAATGACAGATGAGCCAGGCAAGAAAACAAAATGTTTTACACTCTGGAGTAAGAAATGGCACCACTTTTCCATGAGCAACAGGTGTTTGCCATGCCCATGGAGGAAAAGAAGACAGAGTAGTATCTGAGATGCTATTTTTGAGTGACGGCAAGAAGAACAGCAGAGTTCTTTTGAAAAGTAACAGGCAGCAGTACAACAGATTACAAGATAGGAATGTAGCAACTGTTCTGAAGTGGTTGTGAATGCATCTGGTGAAGTAACAGAACAAAACAACAAGATCTGTTTCCCTCAATCTGCTGTAAAGATCTGAAGAGTAGTTACCAAATTCACAAGGTTACTGCCAGTTACCCCAGTCTATTACAACAGAGATAGAGAGTCATGCTCTCAGTTACTTGCAGAATAATTTACACTACACTTGAAATTTAGACAAGACTTTGTATAGCCTAAAATTAGACCTAGTCTAATTTAGACTAGCACCTCTGGTGACTCAACAGAACAGGTCTCAGATCTTCAGAGTATCATGCACAGAGCCGTATTTTGCAAGTTAAACGGTGAAGAAGATATACTATACTACACAGAAGTTCTTATCACATAGCCTGTTTTTTTTTTTTTTTTTTTTTTTTTACCTTTTGTATCTCTCTAATCCAGCGGTTGACTCCAGATTGTAGCTGATTGAGGAATAACGGATCCTCAGCCTTCTCACCAAAATCTGTAACCTTTGGTTTCTCTCCACGTTCATAACACTGTTTGGCAACATTAGTAATGGTTGCATGAATTGGCAGACTAATCTCTGGAATTTCAATATTCTGCTGCAGATGCAAGAGGCCCATTTCAAGTTCTGCAATCTTTTTCTCAACTGATGGAGCCATCTTATCTCCATCCCTGAAAAAGCACAGATGTTTCCATGTAAGAAAACCATACACAACACATTTAAGCCATCTGAACTACTTCCCCAGAGTCAGCAACAGCATCATATGCAATTGTGTGCTCAATTTCACGTGACTTGCTTTGAACAGTCACAGTTACTTTTTTAAACACCTACTTTAATTCATGAGCATAGGAATGCAGTATTTATACTGAATTACCTGTCTGCTTTGCCAGATTCTCTGATATAGGACTTGAAAAAGGGAGCAACAGCATTACTAATGAAAGAGTGTAATGTTTCATACGGAGAATCTTCACTGAGAGTGAGCACTCTCAGCTGGGAAGACACTGGTTTGTCGGCATCAATCACTGGTGTACGCTTAATGAACGCCAAGCTGCAGAACAGAGCAGAGTTACCAACGAAACATCTGAAACTTAAGTGACAGTTAGAACAGCTTTAATCTGACTGCAAGTTTAGGTCACAGGAGTCAAATGCTAACCTGCATCATCATACTTCATAATCTTCTACAAGACTTGAACACAACTCTTCCAATAAATACATCTTGATACTTCAGTAATCAGCCAAACTTAGCATTTAATAAGGACTCTGCAGTGCGGGCATACTAAAGATGCACACATCTTATGAAGCTTCAGAGTCAAATATGCATTAAGCGACCAATACGTAAGTGTCAGACGTAACCGAAGATTATTAAACTGAAGATATGTATGGTACATTTGCATGTATGCCAAATCAGTAAGACTTTGCTTCTGTAATCTCAGAGTTAGAAGTCCTAAGTCCACTCCTTTCAGCCTCATGATACGCACTTGTTCTATCAGAGCCTCCACCTTAAAAAGTTATTGCCCCACCTGAATAAAAACGCTCCATGAAGCACTAGGTAAACTGGAGGTAAATTCGTAGGTAAAGCAAAATCTGCTTGCGTAGGTTTTCCATTCATAGAGATGTCAAGATCTGTTTTGCTAGCTCACCTGTTTGATTTTATCCCATAATGAATGTCAGTGCTGATACTGTAGGAAATGAACTCTTTTTCCTCTTCTCCTTCATCTCCCACATCCTCTGCAAAAAATATGCTATGTAAGAAATATTTTACTTCTACAGTATTAGCCTCTCTCTCAATCATCTTCTGCTATCACCAGACTATTTTCTAACCTTTAATTTCTACACCAATGTAATGAACTAAATTAAGTTAAATTTAGCTTTGAAGTATGCCTCAGATTCAGAGTGGGTTAATTGTCTTTTAAGAAAACTCCATTAACTTTTTTAGATTGCTATTAAAAAAACAACAAAACATTACAACCCACAAATTATAACTCACATTCTGAGAGAAATCTTCTGCAATACAGAACGTTCATTTATTTGTAGAGATATGCTACCAGGACAACTATACTTCAGTGAGAACATTAAACAGCTGCTTTCTTCTTTTAAAGGTTGCTTTGTATTTTCAGACTTTCTTTGAAAGTGATTTGGAAATTAAGTCTCTGAACAAAAACCAAACCTCCCGACAAAACAAAATCCCAAGCCACGGAAAGTACTCATGCATTACCACAGCCAGTGTATCACAGATGATGTAATTGCTGGGGATGCGGGCAGCTGTGCCGCAATGCAGTCATTTCGGTGCAGGAGGTTACTCCCTGTCGGGGGACACTCTCGACTGGACACATGACAGTGGACTCTCATCCTGCTCTGGTTTCATTTGGCCCTTCACAGGAGATACAGCCTCTGGGTGTCACATTTGTGATCCCCAGCACCAGAAGCCCAGTCACAGAACAACACTGCACTAGAGACCACAGCAACCCATACAAAAGCTGGTGGCAGGCTGTGTAACTAGCAACACCACACAGAAGCTTTCATCCCTCAGAAATATGACTTCTATTTTATTGTAGTCATAATCAGTAATTTACTTCATGCTATCTAGCCCATGCACAAGTTTCAACAAGAATACGGTTTTTAATAGTGTCAGAGAACACAAGATCTCCATACTGTGCTTGAGGTTCCAAATTTGTTAAGTTCGAAGAATGGCTGTCAATCAGAAAATCCACTCTCCCCCCAGATAACTGCTATTAAACCAGAAGATGTTGATGGAAATGCCTTCTGCCTATAATAAATCACTATTTAGCTTCTAAAACACTTAACAAGAGCCTCAATTTGTTTTTAACCATACGTATACAACAATATCTATGTAACAAGCCTAGAGCTAACTGATCACCACTATCTTTCATTACTTCCAACAGGAACTAAGGATAAACAACCTTATAAACCAGATGTAAGAGGAATTTAGAAATCATCTGCATAGCCTACTAACATCAAATGGATTTTCTTTAAATCTTGTTAAACACTGTATCATGAATTCATAAAAGCTGTTCTTTTCTTCCCTCCTCTAGAAAATTCTACTGTTATCCCTGCCAAAAAAGAAGCCTCAAACTTTGGAAGGGGAAGGAGGAGGATAATCAGCGGAAATAGGCGTAAGATAAACAAAGACAGGATATTTTAAGCAACATCTTAAGTTCACAGTGAATGGACAGCGAGTGGAAGAACCTTCTTCATGTTTCCCTCACTGCGCAGCAACTGCAGGGCGTATATCCAGTATCATGCACTGTGGCTGGATCTGATATGTATCTGTAGGGACTGAACCAACAGCACACTAGAAGCAGAGATTCAGAAACTTACTATTAAAATTTTGCAAGCTCAGCCTCACAGGCACATAGCCACATACAGACCGTAGGCCTTGTTTAACAGTAAAAATCTGTGTTATTAATGAAGCCTGGTTTATTTCAAATTTCTTATTTTCAAGTTTGCTTATTGTTCATTAGGCTGGATTCTGTGACAATAAGCGCCTATTTAGCAACGCATTTGTTGACAATAAAAAGTAATTTTCTCAATAAACAGTCAGTAACAGCAACATGTAAATAGCAAAGATGCTTCTCAAGGCAGAGGTCAAACTTGGCTGCAGCATTAATGCAGCATTTGATGAGGTTTCCAGAACCGCTGACAAGCAGCGCGGCCACCAGGCTTTGCTAACTAAACAAAGACACTGCAAGGTCTACGCCCTGATTTAGGAACTTTGGAGTCTCGCTAATTGACTGCGGAATAGAACGTTTGACACGTTTGGGGTTTTTTGTTCCGTTTTCCCCCGGTAACCTGCCCCGTCAAGAAGGAGCTCGTTCCCCCCCCAGCAGAGGAGGCAGCGGCAGGAAGCGCCCGGAGCCCGCCGCCGAACCGTGCCTTCCCAGGCAGCACTGGCGACAGCTGCGGCGCGCGAAGCTGCGGCACCCACCGCGCATCTGCCCCGGGACCGCCGAGCGGCGCCAGCTCGGGGCCCGGAGAACAAAGAATAACGGGGAGGTCGGGCCGGGCGGCGGCAGCCAGCGAGGGACCCGCCCGCT
>VZSC01019994.1:64020-80470 GCA_013398225.1 Steatornis caripensis | reverse complement strand
GGGCCTCGGGGGCGGTCCCCGGCGCTGGTGCGGCTCCGCCCGCCTCCCGGCAGCTTCCGGACGGCGCGGCAGGCCCCGGGCAGGGGTCCCGCAGCACCCGGGCGGGGGAGCGGGCGGCGCCTCCCCGGCACTGCGGCCGCTCTGCAGCCCCGCCCGGGCAGCGGCCGCTTCCCCCCTGGTATTTAACAGGTGTTTTAGTCGAGCAGTTCCTTCTGGAAGGAGAGCGCGGCAGCCGAGCGGCCAGGGAGAGGGAAAAGCCCCCCCGCGCCGGCGCCTGGCCTCAGACCCCGGCAGCACAGCCCGGGTGAGACCTGTTCTGCCGCCGCCCCGTTACCTGGAAGGTAAACCAGCCCCGGGACTTCTTTGTCCAAAGAAGAAAAATGTTTATGTCATGTGAAAATAAACCCAGAAGCCATAAGAACAGGTGGTACAAACGACATTTTCCCCATGAAGAACGCAGGAGGCCAGCTTGTCACCACGCGGTTAGACACGGCTTCTCAGTGAAGAGCAACCCGCCTACCCTTTTACCTCGGGTGCTTTATAGACCCGGCTCATCCAGCTGGCCCTGCTGTTTAATGAATCCAGCACCCGAACCATTGCTCCTAGTCTTCTGTGAGACTGTTTCCCAAAAGCACAGGACAGGACAAGGGAGGGACCAAAAGGACAATGGCAAGAAGGGGATTTTTCCTTCCAAACCTCATTTCATTAAGAAAATCCTTAAAAGGTCTTTTACAGCTGCCACATATGTGCCTGCCATATCCCAGTGTGTATGTCTGACAGATCTAAGGTATTAGATGAGTTTAGCTCACTGCTACAGAGACAAGACAATCCTACTCCTCCTCACCCAAACCAGTGCCTTCCTCCCCTGGTCCTGGCTGGTATTTAAACATGCCTGGGAAAGGCAAGGTGGCTGTGAAGTTCCAGAGCAACTCCACTGACACCCAGAAAACATACTGGGGCTGTTTGGTGACCTATAGACTGAAAACTCCAGTTTTTGTTCTTAGGGAGGCGAAGGGGATGCTGCCCAAAAAAGAAAACCAAGGAAACAGACCATACAAAACTGCCTCAGAACCACACATGCATTTCCTCAGGTGGATGCACAGGCAAATGCACACACCCCCTCAGGCCCAGGATCTGTTTGGATGTACTGCACAAGGAGTAAGGAAGCTGGGGTAGGATGTCCTGCCTGACAAACGACGTCTTGACCTGTAAGCCACTACACAAGGGTAACTCAGCATTAAAGCATGTATGTCCAGCTAGGATACCAGGAATCCAGAAAGCCCAAAAAGCATGCCTATGCTCAAGTAGGCTTCTAAGGGGTTTAGGAGTCCAGTTTAACTCTGAAAAAATATGGACTTCTTAAGTAATAGAAATCTCAAACCTTCTTGTCTGTAAGGAAAATGAGCTGTTCAGCAATCAAGTTTCAACAACAAGTACCAGAACTGATACAGGCAGTTCACTGAAAATCTATCAAAACCCTTCAATTTTTACCCCTCCCAAAACCTTCCTACTAGAAAGGTAAATTTTATTTTTGATGAAGAAAAATAGCAGTAGATACTCATCTGAATACTCTACTTACAAAATACAGTTACTGAGATAGTGTTTAATACAACACACACCTACTTCTGTTTTCCGAAGTCTAGTTTGCTCACACCCTATCATTCTTCTATGTGCAGGTTATGTTTCAGGATTACATTTAATATGAAAAAAAGAGCTATTTTTTGCTAGGCTGTGTGAATTCCACTAAAGCTACCCCTTATCTGGTTCTGTCTGACTGCTTTCTAATGGCGGGAGAATTACCTACTACTTACATCCACAGTGTCAGTACAGGCCAAGGATCCAAAAACCACAGGTTAAACTAACATCCTGGCCATCAGGATGTTCATTAAAAGGGTACTGATAACACTCTTAAGCAACCCAGATATGTCTAGAGTGTAACTTGGCATCTCTTAGGAGGTTAGCTCAAGCTACATTGCAAAGTGCTAGCAAGCTCACCCTTGAAAAACAGCCGTTACCTGCTGCACCAAAATGTCACACAAAATTTTTGTAGCTTACAAAGCAAGATACAGTATTTCATTACTGTAAAATTGCTCTCAAGATGAAGTAAGGAAAGTAAGAAATGAAAGAGAAGAAAGCAGGACGGAGATAGGAAATAACTCAAGTAATTACTTATATACATTGCTGCTGAACTGCTGAGAAAGCAGGGTCAAGAAAACCCAACAAGTCTCACCTTACTGTAGGTTTTAAAACCAGAAATATTCCATGTGCAACAAGACATCACAGTGTAAAAAGCAACTCTAGGATTCTGGTATTTAAATGCTAGGCTACTTGCAACTAAAAGCCAGTGTAGGTAAGACACTTTGTATTCCTTTAATCACTTCAGCATTATTTACTATGTCAAAGGGGGAGGAGGAAGATACCGTAAATTCAGTTAAAGGAAATCAAAGCAAGACAAGATAAACTAGCTTTTTGCACAACTCCTCATGTCAGTTAAAGCCTAAGAAGAGAAAAGGTTTTTGTTTGCTCAATTAGGGTGAAAACCAGTTTGCCTTGATCTACCTCTAATTAATTCTGAATGTCCTTTTCTTCGATACACAAAGGATGTGGCCCTTCTCACAGGTATGCCAGATGCCACTGAAATCAGCCATGCAAAATGAAAGACTGCCAATATGACACATTTCCCCTATAATTTAACTAAAAATAAGTATTTCAGAAAATCAGAATGACGACTAGGACTTGTCAAGAGAGGCAAGATTTGCTCCTGGCAAATGCCACACAACATATGTGGAAAGACAACCTTTTCATAAGTTATAAAGGAAACAGCTTTAGGGAGGAAAAAAAAAGATTAAAAAAAGATGTCTTTTTCCTATATTTAATAACAATTTGATAATATTTGAGACCAAAACCAAAACAAAAACTGCAAACAAACAAGAATCAGAGCAAATCACTTGCTTTCCTACCTCTACTCCTCTTGCATCTAATTCTACAGCCAGACTACTATAAACAAGGCAAGGCCTTTATGCTAGCACAAACACTCTTAGCGTGGTCTACTGGATCACTAAAATGCCTGAAATAGCTTGAGGCTGATTAGGTGAATACCCTCTCCCTCTTGTAGCAAAACAGTGGAAGCTCTCTCTGAACACTGTAGGGCTGATGCTTATGAAACTTCATGTTTTGTGCATGCAGTCCTCCGCTTGTGTGGAAATGAACGCAGTCCCAATACGACTGGGTTCAGAGGAAGCCGGCTGCAATCATGCTGCTCTTCAATTATGCGAGGAAGGAATAGTGTATTATGTTCTTTAGCTCCACAGTAGAGTCTCCCTTGGGTAATTTTTCATACAAAATTTTTAACTACAACAAAGTTTTAGCTCATAAGGTAAAGACAGCTCAAGCCAAGGCTCATCATATGAAAGAAACTATAATCCAGGGAGACAGCAACATGGTAATTAGAATGTCATTTCTTAATTAGCTACATGCAGTCAAGAGTCTCCACAATAATTACGCACAGTAAGGACAAGATTCAAGGAGCAGAAATGCTCCACTTTTAGGTGGGTGGTCCGTAATGGGATCCAGAACAATATTTGGGATAAGCTGGAATTGATGCTGTCTCCTGTAAGTACATTTGTAAGGTACTAAAATAGTTGCCATAAAACAAACCAACAAACCTGCAAGCACAGGCATACTTGTGCTACACTAGCACCTTCCTTTCTGCTCCTAAGATGACAAACCAAGCAAGCAATGCCAAAAAGGGTTGTTGGTCAAAGCCCCTGAGCTTAATTCCCTTAGAGAGAAAGGATTAAGTTCACTTCCTGAACGTGCTTGCAACTCAATAGGGTATTCATATAGAAAAAAAAAGTTACTACTGTCAGTGTTTTAAAACATTGTATTTTGAGAGGTATTTAACCCTCATTTTGTAAACTGAATGAATGAATCCTCAGTTGCCTCAGTAGGTTTTGATTCACAATTAAGCTTGGGAGTGTATGTGACAAGTTTACTTCTAAGCACATGCAGAAAACTGTTTCTTTCGGTACACAAAAGCTTCATTTATAACTCAAATCTTACATTTATAACTCAAGTCAGTAGTTACAATATTGATCCCAGGCTTACAACCCCCCTCTCCTAACCTCCCCCCTAAAAAGCCCCACCACTTACTGAAAGTCAACTTTACGGGAGTAATTCCCTTAGTTCTTTAGAAGACTTGTATGGATTCCAGAGGGAAGACAATTCCTACTGCAGACTTAGGTTTTTCCCTACATCCTTGCAACCTGACCACGTTATCACCTACCACACTATAATCTCTGATTTTATGGCTGCTTTACTTGAAGCCTGTCAATATACAAGTGTTACAGGGGAAAACACTATGGTATGAAAAGGTGCATGCTTCATATTTATAGACTGGATATTTGTCAAATTCCTTTCAGTACTGACAGTTGTTCTAAAAGTTAAGTCTGCTTTTTCTACTGAATATCCATTATTCCTGTTTTTTCACTAGCGGCCTTTCCATAAATTTTCCTCTTGTGAATTTTATGAAATTATTCTAATCTGTACAGCTGATTCTGAAAACAATGAAAATCTGAACACACCCCCAAATGCCCTGTGCTAAATTTAGTTTCATGATAAGCAAGTAAAATTCACATGTTCTTTATTTGTCCATATAATACACCATTTTTTTAAGTTTTAAAATTAGATAAAAGCATATTAAATGGCATGTGTATGAAGTTCTTCAGAAACAATGCCAGAACAAAAACTGAATTACAAAATGTTAAAAAATATGTAGGTACATTTGAACTTAACATTCCACTAACGCATAACGTTACAGATATTATCTAACGAAAAATAATTGTGCCACTTACCTATTTTTGCTGTTTCTAGGAACTTTTTATTCTGTACATAGGACGATTCTGTACAAAATATGAAGTCTACATTTTTATTACTTATTACCATAAAACAAGGTACAATGTATGTACAATATTAAAATGAAGCCATACTAAAGCCACACTAAAAAGACACTTGTAATATTACTTTTGACATTCCTGATGTACAGGTGTAATTTTGGAAAATGGGGGAAGGTGTCAGACACAGAACTTTATGAAGAACAACAGTCACCAAAATTCTACTTTGACTTTTCTTTTTATTTTGGCTGTCTTAGTTTTAGAATGGTTTAGTACAGTATTATAGGAAGTATATAAATACTGGTAATAAACATGCTAAACCATCAGTGGTGATAGATTTTTGAATACTGCCTAAACAAATGCTCAGTGGCCCAAAACTTTAAATACGAATTTATGGTGAACTTTAAGCCTTTGAAAATACTGTAATGTTTCCCTTTTTGGTGAGTGTTTATCTTCAATAAAGAACAGAAATAAAATCTAGACAGTGAAAGATGTTCTTATACGTTGAGCATCACACAATCAATCAAACATTGATATACAGGATTTTTTTTTCCCTTGGGTAACATAAGAATAATTCCTTTCAGCAACCTCTTGCACAAACATACTGAACACCCAAAATCAAAGGTAACTGATAATCTACCAGCTAAAGATGGAAGTTCAAACAATGGTATATCAAAATACATAGACGTTGCTTTACACAATTAAAAAAGCACCCTTTTTCCCTCAAAAGGAGAAGGCATCTTTAAACTGTTTTAATATAGTTTATCCTAATGGTAAAGCATATTCTCTTTCAAGTTTTACAGGAAATGTTTTCAGACACTGTGGATATTCCACTTAAAAGTTGGGTTGGTCTTTAAATTTAGTTGTTGTAAGCCAATGTTTACCACCCACAATTTTCTTCCAATAGACAGTGTAACAAATACTGGAAACTGAATGTTAAATGCAACCAACAAACAGCAGGCACTACATCTGCACAAGGTTACTATGACTGTCTGCTTTACGGACTATTTTTTTTTAATGGATGCAGGAGACGTTATACTTCCTTAAAAAGTAAACCCAAACTGTTTTTAAAGAAGCCACGTTTTTATCTCTTTATGCATCAAGACATTAAACATTAAGTTATATCATGTTACTGCCAGAGACAAAAGAAACTATCACCCATTTAGAATAGCAGAACACATTTCAAACAGCTTGTAAGCAGGATAAGTAAGTCAAAATACTGGCCACCCTGAGAGAAATCAAATATTGAAGACAAAGCACTATATTTTTAAAGAGATTTTCCTCCCGTGCTTTTCCATCTACAACAAAAAGCTCATTACATGCAAGTAATCTTGTGGAATATATAGCAGCATTTGAAGATCATCAGCAACTCAGATGCATTTTCAGTTCACTTGTGAGGTGTATTTGCAGCACATGTGCTCCTTACAACAACAACAAAAATATTTTCACTGTAAAATTATGGTCACTATCTCCTCAGCTCTTAGACTCATTTAAAAAAGAAGCAGAATGGAATTCAAGGATCTGTTGTTCTTCTTATTTTAATAAGCGTGCGATGTTCTTTTTCCTGAAAGGTTATGTTCATCTTTCAGATAAAAACTGATGCAACTGAAATCGCGCATAACATCTGCCACAGAATATTGAACTCCTAGAGCCCAAGAAAAACGCTGAGTATTAAAAGCTCAGATAAGGGAGAAAACAGTGAAAAGAGTATTTTATTGACTTGAAAATACTTAATGAAATTTAATATTCAGTCTATTCCCAGTCATAGTAAACAAATTTTCATTTTAGGAAAAATTCCTCCACCAGTTCATATCTGGAATACTGGTGCTGTATTATACACTAAAGACTGGAAAATATGGCTTTAAATATACATAAAGTATTAGGACATGGTATATATAGATATGTATCTTTATCTTAAGTAAAGGAGAAATAAATTTACAGAATTCTTAGAAAGGAATGATGATTGAGGATTGTCATGAAAGTTACCAGTTTGTAAGCCATGTTTTATAATATGAAATAACTGTGTATTTTCAAAACTGCTGGTACATTACAAGACAGCAATAATGTGGAAACAACTGTAAAGTTGAGAAATCTCAGAAAAAGTTTAATACTTAATTTGAAATAATTTTACTTTTGGAAACACGCATTTCTCATTAGTACCAACTATTGGTCTTTCACTTATCTAGACGGAAAGAATTTATAGAATGCTTTTCTCAAATATGACTATACAAACTGCATGATATCAGCTAGCTGGTACTATGGTAACACCTCCAGGAAACTGTGTCCACTTGATTATAGTCAACCCAATATTCTGCATATGGAACTGGGTAATTTACCATTGTTTGAACTACTAATCTTGAGCTGCATACTCTATTAAGTTATTGCCTACAGACCTGGGTTGAAGAAAGCTTTGACTTTGTGTGTAACTGATTGGTATGGCACAAAAAAAGTAAGTTCTACTGTAGAACTGAGTCCAGAAAAAAAAAACCTTTTCCTCCAAAATAATATTTCACTGTAATAGTTTAATGCCCATCATGTGATATTAATTCATCAGCTCTGCAATGTGATTCCAAGGCTTTCATGGTATAGATATCCTGAGGCAGTTCTGACTTGCGTCGCACAAGAGGACGATCTTTTTTCTGATCTTTCTGTGCCTGAAACAAAAATAGAACAAAGTGGGACAAAAATATTACTAAACAATTTCTTGAAAATATTCCTTGCACATCAGTGTGTTCACTTAGGAAAAAAGAAATAAAATAGGGGAAAAAGTTTAGATTTTGTCTTTACTCCACCAGCTAACCCAGTTTCAAGTCTTGAAACAATTTTTTTGCTAAGAGGCAAAATTAGGAACAACTAACAAATTCTAAGCTATTAGAAATCATGACATTACCACAATTATAACTTGATACTATTTTTTAAAAGTAAAATTATCATCTACCTTCTCACTTATTTTTCATTTTGTATGTCTCTACATGTAAGATAAATGATGTTTTTTCCATGCTTCTAATTACTTGGCGCTACTCACACATCTGACAATTTAAGGTTCTGCTGTATTGTTTAAACAAGACAGTACTCCTATTCAAAGTATTTTTAAACTATATATTGATGTTTTTATATAGTTCCCATGTCTGCCTCACCTACCCTAACCTGCCTGTTAGATCAATGCTGTTTATTCATGTTCTTCTATAGAAAAGTCCTTATAAAACTGATTGGCTTTTACTTAGCCACTGAATTACTAGCACTTTCAAAAAGTCAGTAAGTCGTGGTAGTCAAATTTTATTGTAGCAAAGACTATTCACTAAAAATGATCACATAGTCTGGTATAGGAAAAAATCTTGGTCTACTTTCCTCAGTCATTCCATTGCCTCTTCAGTACAGACATTCTGCTACATTGCTAACCTTGGGCATAAACCTTACTTTCATTGAAACTGTGCAGATCTTTATAGTTCCTCACTTTAGAAGTTTTCTTTAAAAAAATAAACTAAGCTCGCCCTTCTGACCTGTCTTTTTAAAAAAAACAACCTGTAATACCTCGTTTTAGCATCAATTTTTGATGGTACTTAGCAAGGGATACATAACTGTCTTTACAGTGTCCTCTCAAAGACCAATGCAAGAATGCTACCCAGCTTCCCTTCTGTGATACCCTAATGCTTCATCAGTCCTTTTCCTGTCTGCTGACCCAGACTTACCAATCCTCTCGCAAGCTTTCAACTTCTCACATATTTCTGTAAGTTTTCCTAATAAGAATTCATGTTTCAAACCATTCCATTAGCTCTGCTAGGACAAGATCTTTGAAAAACAGGCTTATAACCTTCTAATCATCTCATTTACTTCTTGAACGCTTTCTGAGCAAGGAAAAGCAGGAAAGCATGCACTGGAGAGATGGCTAAAGAATACTTAAACAGTTCCAACCCAAGCTTCAGAATTTTACTTAGTTTACAATTTGTTTCTTTTCCATTAGCATCACTTTTAAAATCGCCATCTCTTCTAAGAGTTGGGGCAGAGGGGAGGGGGAAATCAAGCTTGTCCATAGAAATGCGATGCACTCATTTTCCAGCTGGAACAGTATCAACGAAGCTGTATATAGCCCTAATATTACAGCTCTTGAAGTTGAATTCTTTGTGGAAGAGAAGGTAAGACCTAGGTAGAGTCCTTGGTTTTAGTTTGGGCTGCCATTACTGTTTGCACATTTTATATTGTATAATACTGGCCCAAATCCCCAAACGCTTCCAGCAGCGGAGACTGGGAACTTCGTTCTTAATTGCTTGTCCCAACTACTAGTACATAGTCATACTTCGGCTGCTTTTCTTATAGAACTAACGTTAGACCACTCAGGAGAGGAGGTAGGAGTTTTAATTCCCTCTGGCCAGGATGGAAAGTGAACCAAGGTCTCATAAATCTTGAGAAAATGGTTATGTGCTAGGAAATGGCATAGTAAAATGTGGACATTACCGTCAGCACAACTCTAAGATTAAGCAGTACAGTTTTTTTCAATAATCTTATAGGTACCTTTATCCTCTAGAATTGGTTCTAGGCTCTGGAGCTAGTGAAAGGAGGGCCCTCTCCCCATCATGTGGGCCTGGCTAAGCTAGACAAAATCTGAAGAACAGCAGAGGTTTAGAAACTTTAATAAACCCAGTGCTCCTCACTGACTAGCAATAACCACCATTACGATTCAGGGGAATGCTACCCTCACTCATTGCCCTGGATAGGTATGTAATTCAGCCACCAAGATTTACATGTAATGCATAGGGATCCACCCTAGAGACGAGTGTTTAAAAAACAGCAACCACTGGGCATGTCTTGGAGGCTTTCCAGCATTTCTTTTGATTTCAACCATCATCCAAAATACCATAGGACAAATAATAAATAAAACATAGTCTTGCAGGATAACACCACTGGAATTTCAAGTGACGTATGAGGTTAGATTGACCATATGCTTATTTTTATTAAATTTGTCTGACACATTGGTTCAAATTAACAGATTTTATCTCCAATCTCTGCTTTCAGCTCCAGATCATTTCTCTTGTCTTAAACTTTGCTGGATTTAGAGATATTCATATTACTGATATTCCTACCACACATCTCAGTGATACTGCAATGCTCCCTGGCACCTCTCAATTTTCTATCAGCTCCAAGTTTAAATCTCTAGTTTGAATGTCAGGATTCTGGTTCCACTTAACTGAAGTTAAATTAAAAATACCCGAAGATCACTAAGCATTAGCTAAAGACGAAAAGACTGGAATGACCTTGAAAGTCCTTGCCCTGTAGTAGGTAATGGAACATAGCAGACGGTGGACTGAGGAAAAAGACCCATGAGGGGGCAAGACAAATGCACACTTCACACATTTTTTCAAATCACAGTAGCTTTAGCCACTAAGAAGGCTCTGAATAACAAACAAACAAAAATGTCATTGCTAGAATCTGACTATATTTTATACAAGTTTTTCTTATGAAAAAAGCAAAACTGTTTTATAGAGAAGAGAATAGAACATGATGTGGTAGATTTTAGCCATATTTTTAACTATACTTAAAACATAATCACTGTTCCCATCATGACACAAAGAGCTATTTTGAAGTGAAAAGAAAGTGAAAGTTTATGTAGAAGAAATGTCAAGAGAGACCATACAGTAGATTCACAGGCATTAGAAATATAACACTGTATTCCTGGCTGCCACAGTATCACTTAAACGTAGCAGCTCTAATGACGCTCACTACTCTATGATAAATGGCTACAGGGTTGAAAATATAACCCAAGTTTATGTCTATGATTAACGGTCGCTTTAAAAAAAAAAAGGACTTTGTCATTTAGAGTCCTTCATTATCTTCACATGGCTTTACCTGACAAGCCTCTTCTTTCACTGTCTTTTTCAGCATCTGCAAATCTTCAATTAAAGGCCCATCTGTTTCCATTGCAACAGGACTGTTCAGCAAACTCGTGTCACTATATGTTGGGTACTAATAAAATGCAAAGTGTTAAAAAAATCATTCTTAGTAGTAATACCTAAATACTGAGTGTATTTGAGCATTTGAATGATATGATTAGTTGTTTGAGATTAGCATCAATATCTTATGCTTCCAGGCATCAAGTAATAAATTTTAAAATGGAACTCCAATACTTTCACTTGGCAGAAACGTCCTGTTGAACAATACAGTCAAAATACAAAAAATAATGCTTTGATTATCTGAGATTGAATTTTAAAATATTCAGATTTTGCCAGCAGTGAATGCCTACTTTGGCAATAATTTATCTGAAACCTTATTAATACATTGCCTAATGATTTGTGAACAGTGTAGCAACCCAAACACAATGATTATACTTGCTGGTGCAATTTTGTGCTGGAAGAGAAAATACACTGTTAAAAGGCCAAATATGGTTAATATACATTTAAAATAATTTCAAACCAAAATATTAAATTTCTCTGTCTTGAGAAAGTAAAATAGCCATAAAAGTCTTTTGGGAATTTAAAAAAAAAAGTCTTGTAAAACCACTTGTATTAGTATCTAAAGCTTACTGTACAGCAATCTCAATATTTTGAATTCTATTTTAATTCAGATGAGGTGTATGTTGTTTTGAAATCAAAACCCATTTACAAACACACACATGTTTTCATCCATTTTTCCTCCTAAACATTTAAGTATCCGACTATAACAATAACTTAATACAGATGAGCCAAAATAGAAAAAAACCTGACAGCAAGGATTTAATGAATATAATTATAATGATCTAAAATCTTAAAATGTATTCTTGTGTTGCGCAGAGTCAGGAATAGCTCTGAACAACAAGAACTGTCAGTAATTAGACAAATTAAAATGCTAATAGAAATTCCAGGCAAAAAACCTCACTTAGAAATCCATTACATAAGGTGCTAAAAGCATTTATGCCCTTATGTCAACTCAGTGGAGCACTGAGCGTTCAAATTAGTAATTTTTATTTTAAATTGCTTCTGATTATTAGCTCCCTTCAAGCATACTATGCAGAACATACTGTATACAGGTTGTGTAAACCAGCTTCAGAAAATATACACAGTTACAAAAAATTACTTGGGAAGAAAGGGAAACTTACACTATAGAACCCTAACTTCTACTACAAGTCAATCCACTTATTTAGCCAGACATGCAATAATTGGTCATTTGTGATAGCAAATGGCCACGTACATCAAGTACTCTTCAAGCAAGGCTTTTGTATGGCTTATCTGATTAAAGGAATGTTTTGTCACAAAGTCAATTGCTGCTTTCATACGAATGGTTCTTTTTTGATTAATTTAACCGATCTGTTGTGAACTGATATATTGTTTAATTTTAAGAAGTTTTATTTGAGCAGTTTAGAAATTGTTCCCTGAGAAATGCCACAAGAGAAAAAAAAAAATCATGAAATTCCTCCTTCTTAGGAAAAAAGGTGACCCCATACTTTGTTTGAAAAATAGCACTGAGATCATAAAGTGTCCCACTTCTGTGTATGGAGTACTGTTACTCCATCTTCCACCACTTTAAACTCAGCTAGATGATGTTGGAAAGACACAGTACACTAAGTTTCTTGCTGCAGTACAGTAAAATTCTGTCTGCAAAGTAATTTTTTTTTCCCATAGCAGCAATCAGTATGATTCAGATAAAGGAAGACTGGCAGCATTCTCCAAGTAAAGGGGGGTGGGGGGCGGCGAACCCTAAGCCAAACCATCCCCTTCTCTAATTTCAAAATATAATGAATAGTCTAAAAGAGCTTTTGTTTCTTTATCAAAATTTCAGTTACAACAAGTAATGCCTGACAGGTTGTTTCCCTTTTAGTAAGAACCTGAGGTGCAGGTTCACCACAAAACCAGCCCAATGCAAGTACGAGAACAAATGCAGTAGACAAGAACATATAACATTACTTTAATCCATGTGACACAGAGGAAAACTGACCAGTCATACATAACTCACAGTTTGCAGAAAGATCTCTTTTGTAATATATTGTTTGCAAAACAGCTTTTCAAGAGAAACCAATTATGGCATCTCTATATTTTCCATAATTTTGCATAATGACTTTTGAAACCACAATACAGTATATCTCCTATTATAAGAAAAGGAAAAAGTACTTCATATCATGCATTTCAGAAACCTTTTTTAAAAAAATAATTACTTCCACAAGAGAAAGGTTACAAATTTTAAAAGTACTTTTATTGCATATCTTTCATAATACAATTAGTGAAATCGCTTTGTTTCCATGATCAGACCTGTTTCCCCCACTGGTATTTAACAAAACTGAAGTATTTAAACATGAACACGTTAATCTTTTCTAAATACCTGGGGATTTGATTTGGCTAGATTTTCTATTTTAACCCATGCTTCTTCCCGTTCCTTCAATTTTAGCTTCTCTCTGAAAAAAAAGTTTAACAGCAAAAATGGCAAAAGCAGCTTAGTGAATCTTGCATCACAACTTGTATACTTTCTTACACATGAAGAAATGCACTAGAAAAATTCAACAAAATAAATTTAGCTATGCCTGTTTCAGCTATTGCTGTCATTGCCAAAATACCACTTACTGTTGACACAACAATTTGAATCTTATTAAAACCCCATGACCTCAAAGCAACATTAAAAGGGTGAAAAAACCCTCTATTTTTTCATGAAAGCAACAAACTGGCTGATACCAACTAATCTTTTATAACTGTATGTTGTTAAAAGGGTTACAATTAAAACAGAAAAAAAGACTTGATCTATGTTGAAGTGTGTTTGTATTTTAACTTTACAGTACTTGAATTCAATATTGAAACTTAAGAAACTAATATATGACCATAAAAAAAGGCAGATATTCTTACTGCCAGCTCAATGGCTTCAGGTAATAGTTTAAAGCAAAGGGCCCAGAGACATTTTGAACTGACCACTAACAAAAAGCATCTGACAAAAACACACTCACAGAAGGGAGTTAACAAGCCAAGGACAATGACATGGGATGCTTTTTGTTTTAAAAAAGTAGTAAGAAAAGGTTTGTTTCCTTGTACCTAATGTAATTAAAAATGGTAAGCTCTAGTGGGCTTTTTCCTTTCTTTCTTATAAGTAACTTCCTGCAAAACTAGAATGAACACCTGTCCTTGAAAGGTGGTAGAGTTTAAAAGGGCTTTAACTTGAGTGCTTTCAGGCTTCAGTGCACGGAGCAGATGATCCAAGCTTAAAAAACCTAGCAGTTATAGTCTAACATATACACAATTTCCCTCCAACTCTCCCGAAGTAAGTTTGGGCTGGGGTGGAAGAAATCTTTAACCACTCCCTTTTAAGTTCTTGTGTGGTGAGTGACTTTTTTGTGGGAAGTTGTTTCATTATGTCACTCAGCACTTGCCTGCCTTAGTTCACACTCAAAATGCCACCCCCCACCCCAAACAAAAAACAACAACAGAAAAACAAACAGAGAAGATTGCTTTCTCATTTAAAAGAGATTCTACTTCTTTGCTATGAAGGGAGAAGTACGCAGTCTTTCTTAAAAAAGCAAATGTTCACATTTTTTTGTCTACACACACACCTATATATACGTATCTTAAACAACTGTTATACTACAAGCTCATTTTTACTTAAAAATTGTAGCAAGGAACTTCAAAATTTGGATAAATCAATGTACATTAAGAATTTGTATTACTTCCAGTATATTGGTTTAAAACAGGTGTGTAATGTGAACCACTACTTGAAGGAATGCAAGTTTACTTTGAAATTAAAAATAAAATTAAAATCCAGGTATTTTCAGTACTCACTTTCTAACTGTGCTTCCCAAACCCTAAAATAAGAGCCAAACCATTAATATTTTTGACTTCTCAATCACACTTCAGTAGGCTTTATGGTGTACTGAATACTAAAAAACCTATGTCTAATAAAATTGTAAATAGAGGAAGAGAAGGTAAGTGACTTTATGATCATAAAAATTAGCTGCATTTTTGAGCACAAAACACAAAAAATTTCTAGCTTCCAATTTCCTGCTCTGTTCACTGGCCTATGCAACAATATATTAAACTCATCAGGATTCTTCTGGCAAATAATGTACGAATGTCCTGTATTACAACTGAGTGACATTATCTCAGTTAATTTTTAGAAAAACATGCACATGTGCTCACACACAATGCAGTGTGGAAAAATACTTGAAAAGTGTTTTGGGGAGAATCAAGTGATAAAATGAAAGAAAATAACACTGGGTAAATAAAGGATGCTAAAACAAACACAGGATGTAAACTAAACTGTTTAGCAGGTCTTTTACACTGGGCTCCACGATTAGCAGTGTCCCTCTCAAAAAATTTATTTTTAGAAAGATGGTGACACCCAGCAGTATTAGGTCCAAGACTACATGAAGCACCCTGATCTTAAGAAGATTTTACAGTTCATAAATAACAAGAAGTTTCACCAAGTCAATTTTGAGACTGCTGTACTATAATCAAATGGGCAACTTCCTACTAAAGACACAGTAGTTTTTCAGAGCTAAAGCACTCTGAACAAATTATTCAAGAACAGACACACACACTGACATGAAAACTTACTTCAGTTTTTCTGCTTTAAATTGCTGTGTGCAGTCATCGAACAGTTTTTGGTTCATCTCCATGAAGAGTTTCAGAGCATTGTATATCAAGCCATGTATTGTCCTATAAGTAAAACTTCTGGTTGAAACTCAGAGTACTTTAAACTTTGAAATCTATTTTTTCTGGTCAACAGTAGCCAATAGCCTACATAACTGGAAAAGTTAGATCATTTCAGAATAAGTGGAAACAAAACTAGTTAGTGGAAGTTTCAGTTTACCCTCAAAAGGGCTAATACAAGTACTAAAATTACCAACTTTGAATGCAGTTTTCTTACTCCATAGTACTACTTGTCACTTACACTTGGGATGTTGGAACTTCATTTTTAATATGTTTATCAATACAGGACTAGTTTTGAAATTTAGTAGCTGACACTAATCGAACTAGGGTTATTAGAGAAAATGCAAGATAATAGTAAAGATCTTGATAGAAGTCACTTACTGGCAACTAACAACTTCCAGGAAAAAAAAAAAGTTAGTGATTAAAAGGAGCCTAGAAAAGACACCATTCATTTTGAAAACTGTCACACAGCAACAGCACTCACTTTAATACAATCATGCCAGGGCCCTTTAGAAAAGTGTTAGGAAAGTGAAGCAAAAAGATCAGAAAAATTAAACAAAAATAATCTGCTTGATGAAGCACTATTAGAGAGTAATTTCCAGTTCCAATCCGTAATCTATTGCTGATCATTAAAATACAAAAAGCAATCAGTTAAATGATTACTTTGTGTCATACATGTGAGTTACATGTAAGAGTGCAGCTGTACTGGGTAGCATGACTTCTGCTCAGAATAAAATGAATGCGTGGTCTCGAAAGTCAGAAAAACAACCAACAGCAATCCACATTTACTATATCCAATTGCATCACTGAACCAAAATTTTATTGAGTACATTATTTGTTCCGGCTTACAACCAGTGACAATAATAAATCACTTCAATACCGGTTTATCTTCCCTTTCTTTTCCTGTGTTTAGTGGCAGAATGATTATGCATTCTTGGCCAACCCATCAGCAGTCCTCAATTCATG
>VZSC01019994.1:31352-55056 GCA_013398225.1 Steatornis caripensis | reverse complement strand
AACTAAGCTTTTAAAGTGTATTAATGTATAAAAACCAATAAGCTTGCACATAGATTACATAAATCAGCTGATACAAAACACACAAGTTTTGATGAGGCTATCAGCTTTAAGTAGTAAAATTTTAGTTTCAAGGTACTGAAGTTTGCCAAGTAACGGGATTAACAAAAGAAGGTTTCTGAAGTTTCGTAAGTTGTGCTTCCTTTGTTTACCTGCTATGCATTTAGTGATGTTAGACAAATTTTTGAATAAATTTCAACTCACTACACGTTATTTGTAGCTGCTTTACAATAATATTAATTACAAGGATCTTAACCTAGAAAATAAGACAAGATTTAAAAAATTGTCACACCGCAAAATGTTGCCACAAGGTTCAAGTTTCTGCAATCTTACACAAAACATACTCTCTTCCGTTACAGCTTTGACATGATATGAAGCTATTTTAATCTTGTCTCAAAGCAATATGCAATCCCCAACTTTAAAAATAAAGTCTACTCTGAAGACCAAGAAAGTTTAATTAAACAAAACCAGCAACTTACCTTCCCAGTATTTCCAGTAATTCTGCTATGCCATTGTGATGTTCTGTTTCATAAATAAACCTAAATAAATGAAAAACTTTACTCCGTTACTGCTGGAGAGAGATACAAATCTAACACCAAGATCCCCATCTAACATTACAGGTAGCCTTGACCTCCCAAGGTTTTGGTCACTCAGTAAAAAGAAAACAGAAATACATAGTGGAAAAGAAACTTCATAGAAACATAAATCGATAGCACACCGAGCTGCTTTTAACCTTCACACTTGCTTGCTGTTTTCTCCCACATTTAACAAAGCAGTATGCACTTGAGCTTTTTCCAATAACAATTTTCTATGCCATTTTAATAACGCAAAACTGAACACAGCCAACAACGCTTAAATATTAAAATAACACAAGAGCATCTGGCAAAATCAAATGCCATGACTCAACCTTGTACAGTGCATCCAAGCACAAGGTGTTCAAACAGTTACTACTTCGAGATCTAAAAGACTCTTTCCCATTACAGACTTCAGTGTATACAAAAGGGTCTGTAATAAACAGAAGTAGTACATTTTTCCTGAATTTTCTTTTGATAGAGCACTGTAATTTACTAGGCAATCACATTTCCACCCTTCTTCCCAATCGCTTGAGTGTAAATTTATGGAGAAAATTCTATGCACAACCTCAGGTATTTTGCAAATAGTTATAAAATTTCCACTTATGAGAAAATAATTCCACTCATTACAAAATAATTTTTTATTTCAAAATTTGTCATAGACTGACATATTAACAGCTGCTTTTAATCCAGAATATTTGATGTGACTGTTTTTTCTCCTTAAAGACCCTTTCCATATAATTCAGGACATCAATTTCAAGCAAAACTAAAGACAATGATACAAAAAGGTTTGGAATGGAAGGTTTAATAATTTTTTTTAAAAAATTTACATTAGGTGAAAAAAAAAATCTTAATGCACTGTCGGGACAGAATTAATGCAATTCTGGTCAGTGACTTAAAGACAAATAAAGACCACATATTTCTCAGGTAAGCACAGCAACAAATTGACAACTTGCAGAAAGAAGCATAAGAAAAGGAAATATTTTGAAGAATTCTACACATACTTTAAGAGCTTATTATGCACAATCCACTAAATCAAGACAGAAGTTGAAACAACATTCCTTCCTGGTGCTCATATCCAGGAACGCTAGTTTACATTTGGATGTTAAACGTTTCAGTTTCTAGCTCCTAAATATTATACAACTAAGCAAGGTTTTCTTTTTTCCCCTACAAGTTGGTAGAGAATGGTAGTCTCTACAGTACAAATTATATGATCTCCCATACACGTTTCAGATAGAAAACATCTAATGATCAGAACATTTCTCAGTCTTTCAAAAGCCTTGCACCAGAACTAGCTATGTTTGAAGACTTTGCTTCCACTATCCCTGAAAGTAAAGTGCAAGAAGTGGGAAATAAAAACACCGCTCAGAAGTGCATTATAACATGCTGTGATGCTGTTGTACCATCTGGTTCAGAGATTTTTAGAAAACAACGCATTTTGGAATTAATTTAATAAAATTTATGTGTGTGGGGAAAAGTTCACATCTTTTTTGGAAATAAACACCTCTACATTTTCCTTAGGACATACCAGTTCTTGACACATCCAGTTAAGAGCGGTTGCTTGCAAGACAGTGAAGGCTTACTAATTATTTTAAAGTAGCTTCTCTGTATCTTTTCTAAAGGCTTACTTGTTACCACAGCCAGGGAAGATAAGTTCCCCCTACAGCTGGTACTGCTCAGTGCCATTCATTAGATGGCAGGGAGTAAGTGGCAGTTTTTTGCTATTTTCTTAAAGGGGTAGCATCGTATCTTCATTTCAGGGTGAAAACCATGAAAGAGAAGAAGGGAAGCAGGATGGAAGGAGTGTAAAACATAATTATTTGTAGGAGAGAGAAGCATACCAAAACTAAAATACTAAAAAAAAAAGCATCATAATCTTGCATTCATACTTGATATAATGGCAATAAAAACACACTTCTAAAGACCTTTGGTAATACAGTGGGTCAATTTTTTCATGTTTACACTGTTTGTATCAGGAATAACACTACAGTGTATTCTATGGTGATTAAAAAAATATTTCATGAGCCCTAAATGGTACCTCTCAGTTCTGAGGAAAGAAAAGCAAATTCCAGATCTCTCCATCATTCGATTTGAGCCCAACTTCTGCATTACGAAGAACTATAATTTATTAAGGCACTACTGTAATGCAAATACCACTACCCAATAAGAAGAGAAAGCCTAATAAATAAATACACCAAACCACCTACTGAATCACATACAGACTCAAATCTCAGCTGCCAAATTTATGCTATGTGCAAGACTATCCCAATTTAAATCTCCCAGACTGGTATTAATTACTGTTAGATGTAGCAATATTGGATATAAACTTACTAAGAATTAAAAAACTTGCTAGCAGTGTCTTTTTAGTTGCATACCTGATCACATGCACCATAACAGAAAGATATTGACCTACCTATAAAATATATTATTAATTTGTTTCCGGATGTAAGCTCTTAGGCCTAAGAATTTCCCATATATTCTGTGAAGAGTTGTTTTAAGAAAATCTCTTTCACGAGGATCTTCACTGTCAAAGAGCTCTAAAAGCTGTGAAGAGGGAAAAGAAGAGATGCACTTTACTTGAATCTAATGCATTGTAAAATCGTTTAGAGCTTGATGTGAAAAATTATTTTTTTACCTCACCTGTAATACAAACTTCTGATCAATATACTTCTTAGCTATATTAGGTTGGAAATCTGGAGATTCTAAAAACCTTAAGAAAAATTCATAAACAAGCTGAAAAAAAACCCAATGAAAAACAGTATTAGTCTTTTAAACAAGGAACCATTTTACAAGCAGCACACTCCCAAAATTACCAATTAGTTGTTCAGAACTGCATTATAATTTTATTTGTGTTTATTTATATATACCACACAGTAAAAGCTTTGCTCTTGCTCTCCTTACAAAGCATGGGAACTATAAAGGTTGTTTAAACTGCACTGAAATTCTGCTGAGCTCCAATCACTAGATTTTACTCAAACGACATACAGCAATTTAATATTCATCATGCCCAGAATTGCATGTTTTGAAAAATCTCTGTTCTCCTCTGTTTGTCACAGTACCTCTGAAAGCTAGAGCTGTGCCAGAGTCAGATCAAAGCATTCATAGTGACAAACGGAAGCTCACTTAAAACCAAAGCAGTTACAGCTGTATCGCAAGAAATAAGCCTTTAATTCTAATAACTGAAATTATTTTCGAAGATTATCAGTTTAAATTCAAGAAATATTTTAAATATTGCAAGGAAAAGTAATTGAGTTGAGACAAACACAAACTAAACAATTTTGAGTCAATATAAAGTGACTTTAATGTCAAAATTTGTTGGACTGACTTCCTATTCCTTAAATACCTGTAGATGAGGCCACGCGGCTTCTAAGGTTGGTTCATCTTCCTCTGGATCAAATTCTGCTCCCGTTGGATTGGAAGATGGTGGTAATGTTCGAAACATATTAACTGCAAACTGAAATCACATGTGCCTTTTAAGAATTTTTAAGCAAATGAATGAATAAAAAGACTTCAAAGACGTTTTTAACTGAGAATTCTTTACATGAACTATTTTAATTAATATTTGCAAAAGTACAAGCTATATAAGTTTAAACAATAGTGAGGTACATTCGTTCTTTTTTAAAGACTTCTAACTTGGACAACACTTTTCCACACAGCATCCTATTAGAGCACAAACTTACTGTCGGGACATGTTTTATGAGGACATTGCTCTGATCTCTTTACACACACTTTTTAAAATCCCAAGCAAATGTATATAAAATGTCCACACAAACATTTTTAACATATACACTTCACAAGGCCTTGCAGCAACCTGCAAAAGTGGAAGTCAGAAGCAGAGATGGAAAACAAAGATTACCCACAACTGTTCTCTGTAAAATATTAAGTTTCACACCACGGGTATACACACGAGGAAACACTTCAAAATCAAATTCCTCCTTCCCTCTCTTAGAGATATTTCTCTTAAACCATGTCCATCTACCTGACATCATGGGGGCACTGAGGGGTCAGAAATGCACATCCTGATCCTCTTTCACTTCATCTGAATTCTCAACTCCCTGAAAACCATTTGGCATCCTCATGGAAGTGGAGCACACTACAAAGATTAGCTGCTTTTCAAGTTGTTGGCAGATACACAGATAAATTATTTTTTTGTTTTTAAGTGCCTGTCTGGATGTATGTTCATACCCCGTATAAATCAAAGCAGTACTCTTCACAAACCCCTTTAAGAGAGTTTCAAAGTCTCTAATAAAGACGAAAACCCCATTCCCTGCCATACAGACAGGAAACTTTTCTACAAGGTCCTGTTCTAGGCAAAACAACCTCATCACTAAATCCACGCAGCTTGAATTTTTTTAAAATAAAAAAAATAATCAGAAATAATCACATTTCTATCAATTTATACAATGTATATAATTGCAAATGCGAAGTAAAACACATCTGTGGCTAAAAAAAAATCTTACAGGATTTTTGGGATAAATTTAGCACGCGTTTTCAAAAGTAACCTTACCTAGAATGGTGCAAAGATTTAAAAGGTCTGCAATATCCTAATTCTCCACCTGAAATGACAGCTAGCAAAATCAGCTGGCTTCTCTGTGAACAAGAGAGGAACAACTAGCTAGTGATTCAAATGGTTGTTCTCACACCCTGAGAGTTAATGACTGAAACTTTACTGAGCAAGTTAGAGGGAACAGGTTTCCTTGCACGCCAGTAAGAAAATCTCAAAAAGCCTTTATCTATATATGAAAGACACTATGGCTGCCAGTACTGAAAAGAGACTAATTCCTCAATTCCATTTGTAATCCACAGTATTAGGTAGGGCAGACGTTGGTAGGAAACAAATAAATTGCTGAGCAAGCAGAAAACCATAATCTATTTGGAAAAACGTAATCTATTTAGCCTTGTAAGTGCACCCAATAGAGACCTCCTTGTTCTACTTTGTTGCTTACTCATTATCAAGCTAGTACCAAGCAGCCTAAATTTATTTTTGTACCAAATAAAAAAAATAAAGATAAATTCAAACTAGTATATAGTCCCAAACCACCTCCACTACTTCAAAGTGATCCTTTCGAGACAAATGCCTCAGTCTCTCAGCAGCTTGAACACATTGCAGAAATTATGAAAAGATCGCCAAAATAAAAACACACTGGTGTACTGCCCTAACCCTTCATAACGATTGAGTACATTAGGCTCCATAAAGACATTCTCTTCAAGTCTATTCCTACTTACAACACTAAAGTAAATTCTGCTTTAAATACACAGATAATTTTGTGCTTTATAAAAATATTTTAAAGTAAATTTTGGTAGACTTTTGTTCACAATGAGAATGGTGACTATCCTGAATGGAGATCGACATCCTGCACAAAACTGATTTATCAAATCAGCTGCAGCTGGTTGCATGGAGTTTCAGCATAAAGCATACATATACTCTGTTCTAAATATGTACCACAAGTACTGGTAAGAGTTAACCTATACATTGTTATTGATACTCTATTGCTGTAACAGATTGGAGGTGTCTTTTTGCAAGTATTTAGGGGAAAATCTGAGAATACATTTTCTAAGTCTGGCAAAGGAAGAGACAACAGGGTAGAGAAGCTGATTTGCCAAGAACAAGAAAATTCTTTGCAAAAGGCTACATCACCAGGAGCAGCAGAAGCATTTACAGAGCCTTTCCAAGAAAATCAGTACTTGGCTCAACAAATGTGCCAGTACAGGGCATCTCCAGGACCAGCTAAGTAAACAAACAAACAAACAAACAAAAAAAAGATTGCTCCATTGGAACTTGCACTGAACTGAATAACTGAATACCTTATTTGAGGATGCAAAAGAACATTTTATTTACTTAATCAGCTGAAAGGTTCCTATGCTCTCAACAAGTGCACAATTTAAGCTCAACTTCAGGAAAAAACCCTGAATCTGACAAGTTTGAGTTTACCTACAATGTAGCTATTCAGAACGCAAGGTCTACTCCAATGTAACATTTGAAATCTACTCTTTATGTCACAATTTCAGTCTTCGTTATGTTCAAATTCCATTGCAGATAATAATCACATGCCATACACACATTTTTATTCTTGGTTGGTTTGGGTTTTTTAGTCTTTTTTTAAAAAAACTTAAATAGCATCAAAGCTTTCTTGCTGATAATTTGAAGATCACTTGAAAGCTCTGAAAGATTAAGCTGTCTCAGTTTAAAGATGCCACTCTGCAGAGGAATGCATTCTACCCATCTTTGGTGGGATTCTGGGAAGAGTCTGAGAATGTCATGTTTCCCCCTTTACATTCTGACTTCTTCTCATTAACACCTCCATTCACAGTTTAAAATAATGTTGTGAATTACCTATCAACTGGCAGGGCTAAGGAGCATATGTACATGCTGTCCTGCCATCGCACATCTGACAGATGGCAAAGCAGACAGTGGGAGGCAGTATCAAACTGCATCAGCTAAATCTGCAAGAATTACATCATATTCCCATGAAGGAAAAGTCATGCTTGCGCTCTGTTTTTCTTCAGAATAGTCCTTCATTTCAGCATCTGAGATGTAAGTCTGATACAGACTGAGACTAGAATATCAGAGTAAATCATTATTTCAGAGAATTAAAAGCTAAAATATCTTTATGTTTTCTTTTTTAAAAGTATAGACATCAAGCAACTAACAACCTCCAACCTTTGTTTAAAAACTTACAGTGAAAATGTGTAATAATCACTGGCCTTCCAAGAAAACAAACCTAGAGAGACTAGACTTGACATTTATAACTTCCTAAGGTTGTTAAGCAAATGGAAGAATAATCAGCCTCTTCTAGATGAGAAAGCCTCAGGCTCTCACTATAAAGAAGAAAAGCCGGGTTATGTAAGGTGTTAGCTACATTGTTTTATATTTTTTATTTTTGAGAATGTCAAGTGGAAGGAGTTTAAACTCAAAACTAGAATTTTTTGTTCCATGATTAATGGAACCAATGAAGCCTCATTTTATCTGTTTTGCGTTTTATACCCTTGACCAACAGAACACAAAACTGCTCAAAACAAAGTGTAGCATCTCTCAGTGAAGGCACAAACTTGAAAGTCTCTTGTCTATTAAGTCATCGAAATTTAGGAAAATTTACAATGAATTAGTATCAGTGAGAACTTTACCTTTCTGTCAAAGGGCTAATCTTTTTATTAACTTCTCAGTCTTTTGCCCAAACAGACAAGACACAAGATGCAAAGCCTAATTTTCTCTAAGGCCAAGTTCCCACAGAAGTACTAAGTAAACACAACATAACTCAAACATATCCCCTTCCCAGTTCCCCTCCTCGCAAAATTTATGAAACTTGAGTCTTTGTGAAAACTGGGCTAGCATGCAAAAATTCTCTCTGTGACTTGACTCCAAAGGACAAACCTTATGATGGGAGAACAAAAAAGGAAACACAGACAATCTGTATTTTTAGCACTTCACAGATACGTTTGCTTTAATGGTAGTTACGCACTCAGTTTTTCTGGTGGCCCATTCTGTATGACACAAGAGAATACTTTCAAGCAAATCAGCATCAGAAGTATCATTACACATTTTCTCCTCCCTTCTGCTGAGCAGCCTGAGTGAAGCCTGACACGAACAGCTCTGAATGACAAGCTACAGAATCAGAAAGTTTGTGCCTTCTATATTCATGTGAATAAAGCTATCCCAATAGCTAAATAAATCCACAAGTAGTACACTTCTATTCACAGTAACATCTCTTATTCTAGACCATAGATCAGAGTAAAAAAAACCCCAAAACCTCACACCCACAAAACTCTCAAAGCAAACAAAAAAAAAATCAACCTCCCCATGTGTATAACTGAGTATGTATTTTCACTTGCATAATGCATGAAAACTTGCAGTGAAAACTGCTTCATTTGCTGAAAATACCTAGTTATAAAATTTATCTGTTTTTCTATATATTATCAATTTTAAAAGTAATATTAGCCCACAGGCTTCATAAAAATGTTAATTTACCACCCACAAGTACTTCTTCATCATCATCATAACTAAGGAAATTATTCTGAGCACTACAGAAATAAGTAAGCCATATTTATACAAGCTTTTGATCTACTACTTTCTCAGAACACTACAACCCTGGACCTCCACATCCAGTACTGCCCTAGCCTTCTCTCAGCTCTCTTCAATACCCTCTGGCTGGCTAGCTAGGGAAGCGACTATTCATACTGTGGTTTACTTTCATAGTCTCACTTAAAACAGATAAAATTCAGATATTGCCCATCCTTTCCTGAGACTGAAAATGGCATTTCTTCAGGTCTGTATTCTATATAGCTAGCAATTCTCACAAAGCTCTACAAAACTAATATCCCAACTGTCTGTGCTTCCAACAAACTAGTGCACAACAGAACATTCTCATAAAGTCCCATTTTCTTCAAAAGCCAAGCTAAAAAAGTATATATTCTTTTCTAAACAAGAATCTGTAACTGATGCTTTTGATCAAAAAAGCTGTAATTATCATTTACTTTTACAAGATTTATTCAGACTATGTCTTAGATGTTGCTCTTGTCAGAGAGAAAGAAGATTTGAATCTATTGAAAAGTATCATTTTATTATTAGTAAACAGATAACTTGTGAAATACATTGTCCTTTTGGCCTAAATAGTATGTTAAGAAAACAAAAGATTATACACACATACACATATATCTATATATACATCAATGAGTAACCTTCAAATTGTGAAGATGAACAGAATGGCACGGCAAAGTCCTAATTCCTATGCTGATTACCAAGTCCACAAACTTTCCAAACCAAAACCATTCTCAAATTCAAGTATTTCTTGATCACTCTTTTACTGGAAACACTATTCCTTATTAATATAATTCAATGGCAGTAGCAGCACATAACTTATCAATGTCTCCTGGAAGAGTCTTGAAGTACACAAAGACATTAGATTTATTTTTCCTCAAAGTCCGCACAATCAATTCAAGTCTACTTTACAACTTAGCAAAAGTACATCTCAATCTCCATGTACATGCTTGGAAGAAAAATTATGATACTACTACTGCAGGAAGAATACAGTTGTTTAAGAACATGCCACCAAAAAAAATATTTGTTCCATAAAAGCAGCCTGCAAATACTGCTATCTGAATTTAATCTCAAAATACTAGTCCAGGTGCCTTCACTGACAGTGTGTATCATAGTGCTGCGTAAGCCACATGCAAGGAAACCCCACACCCTTTAAAATCTTGCATATAAAAAGCATTTTAAATTCACTGAAAGAATTGTCAAACAGATGCTGTGTGCTCCCAGCAAAACACTGGTGACTAAGATAGCAGCCAAGATTTATTAAACTGACTGAAATGCAGACTTTATTACCATTACCATTATTACCATTATTTACATCTGTTACATTAGTTGCATCTGAAAGCGAAGGAAGTACATATTCTCCTCAGCCAAATATATTCCAGCCATTGACTGTTTGATGGAGGAAGATAATGCAGGCACACAAGGCAAGAGTTATGAAATTATGGGCAGTTAAGACTTCTTACACAGAGCTCACACTAATGTCTGACACAGATATTCAAGAAGTCATCATGAATGGCATTTTACCTAAATGCAGTCTCAGCAAGCTTATTCTCTTTCGTAACTCCCCTTTCATCACTGTGAAGTAATCTAAACCAAGCAATCAATTAGGAAAAAAAAGAGATATAAATAAGCTATCAAGACATCGGAAAAGCCTTGATCCCACATCTCCTCATTAACCATCCTCAATCCTTTGTGTACATGTTTGACATCTAGAGTTATACGTAATCCTCATATACTCAGAAGCTCTCATTAAAATAACTTCTGTATCACTAAACACAGCTGATTTACATAACAAGCAATCTTCAGAATAAGCAGTATCTTTCATACTATAAATCCCTAGAATCTTTGAAGAAGCTTCCAAGTTTCTGATTTGCAGGAAGACCTAAAATTTGACCGAGTTAATAGTTATGTTACAGAACACTGTTTTCTTATCCCCCTGAAAATTCACCCCAAGCTATGATGTCTCAGGAAAAACGATTATGTCACATATAGTCAAGAGTTTCTTGTAGGCTCGTAGCCAGCTATTTTAAAAGACGGCTTTCTGTTCTTGATGTATTGCAGACAACAGCTAAAGATCTCAACCCCACTGCTACTGCAGGCACCACAATGAGAGCTGTAAGACTCTCACAGTTTTCACAGCCTCCTCCTCTGGAGCGGATTTAGGCATGACAGAAAAACAGACCAAGTCTAGGTAGCTAGGATTCGGATAGTGAGCAGGGAGAAACAATGCAGGCCTGAATGGTTCAAATAGCTTGTTCCGGCAGAACATTCATCTGCTATCCTGTGTACTAAAGAAGGTCTGCATCTCACTCTCACCTCTGAATACAGAATAAAATCAATTGCTGGTACTGAATGGGATTATGCCAAGATTAAGAGTCAAGATTGCACAGGTGATGTTAATTCTGATCTTCTAATTTTTTCCCCCAAATTTTCAGTTTTGCAATATAGATGTTTTTTTAACAGCTAGATGTATTTAACTTTCCTCCCTATTCTCAGAAAAACCTATTCCAAAAAAGATTTGTGGGGGGAAAAAGACAACCCTTCTTTTTTTTGTTAAATACAATACTTCAACAATTTAAACCATAATTTACTTCTCCTTCATATATGTGTCCAGTTTCTAGCTTACAAAGTGGAGGAATCAACACTGGCAATGGGAGTTAAAAGCACTGTTGTTACATTACCATTTTGCAGATGTGCAAACACAGTTGATTTTTTTGAAGATTTCAGTACGTTTTCTTAAGAGAAATTGACACAGATGAAGAAGCAACTGTGAATTAAAAAAAATTCAAAATAGTTCTCATTGTTAAATCACTTACCATATGTACTACTTCAGGGTAAATAGGTTCTGTAATCACATTGCGATTGTGTGTGATATATTCTACCATTTCACTTAAAGCTGCTCGTTTTACTTCCTTCCACTTTAGGTCACTTAGTGGATCAGAAACAAAGTCAAAAAGTACACAACATTGTCGTAACTTCTGGATAAAAAGCTTTTCTTGATCAGCAGGAGGAACATCTGAAAAGTGAAAATAATTTGTTATAAGTCACATTGCAGTGGACTTTACTCTTCTCCCCATTTTTCCTTCCCGAGACACAGGCACAGCAGTGTTTGACAACAAGCAAGCTTTCTGAATCTTCGAACAACTTTCAGTAATATAGTGGTCTACAGTATGAACCGCAGTAAAAACCGTACAGGAGAGGATGATTTTAACAAAGTTGTAACAGAGATGCACACTTGCCTTTGCCAGAAATAGATACTGCATGGGAAAAATACATACTTGAAAAAATGTCTCAAGGCAATCCCCAAACAGCTCATTTGTGTGAAGAATATTATGCCACATTTGCAGAACTACTTTGTTTTACATGTTAGAGATAAATGGGTGGATCTTCAGTTCCAGCATTAGATTTAAGCCGGAGCCACTTTTTAAACCTGGGAGCTGCCAGTTTTATGTCAAGTGCCTCCTACAACGCAACAGGCTGCAGTAACCTCGTCTAGTCACAGAGCAATTATTCAAGATTTTTTTAAAACTTCACTAACACAAGAATATTTAAAGAAACTGGAGCAACACACTTAGGATCTTCAACAATTTGGTCCATTTGTTATACTATTTTGAATGTTTGTTTCATATATACAAGAATTAGACTTGCATTACCAATCTATTTAAGCACTTGCAGGAGTCCTTCTGGTTAACTGTGGCCAGCATGGCAAAATTAAACAACACTGGCCTTCTAGAAAAGACCATACTTAATCACCAAGATGAATATAAGATATGAAAAAAATTAACAGTATATTTTAAAACAAATTGAGTAAATACCTCATTTGATATTTACTCATTGCTTAATCATTACAGATACAGCTGATAGAAATCAAAATAGTTTTCTCTTCTGTGATACCTATTAAAAATATTACACAGGCTGCAGACATCCTGACACCAGACTCATTCACCCTCCACAACAATTTTTTTTTAAAAAAGGTAAGATTTATACTCTTTTGGTAACACTCTATAATGTATTGTCTGTATCACTGTTACACAGACACCCTTTTGAGACAAAGGCTGCCTTGCCTTATACAGTCTGTATATAAAATACCACTGTACTTTTATTGTTTGACAAGGATACCAGGTCATTAAAAAAATTTAAAGTTTTTATCTCCTGATTTTTACTTCCTGTGCTTTACACCTTAATCCTCCCTGCTGATTCTCTGTAATTCATTATTTAGTGCTTGAATGTAAAGTGAAATTAGATTGCAAAGTTTAAACTTCATACACAGAATCAATAAGCAGGTAGGCCAGCATTGCTTTTGCCATCAGTATTTTCCAAAATAATGAACCTCCAAAAAATTAAAAATATACTCACATCGACATAAAACCACCAATTGTAATTTGAAACTAAAGTAACCCTAAATCACCAAGTCCAAATATAGATGTAGAAGTTTAAGTTTAGATTACTGTTAAGAAGGAAGAGTAGACTGCTATTGATAAATTTTATATGGTGACAAATTAAAATACCTATATGACTAACATTTCAACGGTTATAGAACAGAAGCTATGCCTTCTAAATTATACAAAGCTTTAGTCTTGATGCCACAACATTCTGCATGTGCTTTATTTTTCACCTAAAGTAATCCCATAAGCAGTTAAGATGACTAATGCACACGAAACTATGGATTATTACACACAGTAAAAACTTTGAGGATCAGGACCGTAACATTCAATACTTAGGAAATAGTAAAGTAACAGGCCAGAGATAAAGCAGTACCGTATTTTGACAGCAGCAAAAATTCATGTGTAATTAAAATGGCCATATAACTACAGCACTAAGCTTAAGACAAGTAATGCATACACATCACAAAAAGTCTGTGTAAATTAACACCATGACACATTTTATGTTTCTGCATAATGACTTTCTTACTGTTACATATGAACTGCTAAAATATTAATAGCACGTTAAAAAGCAGAGTAAGACTAGATTGCCCTTGTAAATATTTCTGCAGTTTACTCCCACTCCTTCCAGTTGATGACTTCTCTTCTTCCTTAGAGTATCATAAAATGCTAAAATTTTCTTAAACACAAGCAGCAAGAGCTACCATTAAAGGATTTCAAGTGGTACTACTGAATACAAGCACACACAACCTAAAACATGCATGTACTATCTAATAAACTGAATGTCCAACAGATATCTACAGTCCAGCTGATTAGTTAAATACAATGAGCTTCCCTCCTTTAAGGGCCTTACAAACTTCTCCTTAAGATAACAAAAGCTAGAGTAGTTTTTCTCTCCCCAAGAGAAGTTGCTTTCAAAAGTATTTTTGTTATAATAAATCTGGAGGACATATTTGGTTTAAAACAGCTAGTTTTTTTTTTTTTTTTTTTTTAAGTTATGTATGCTGAATTACTCTGAAGATTAATTCCAGGAAAAAACCTGTAAAGTAACAGGCCTGAAGAACATACAGAATAAAATGTAGCATCCATGAAAGAAACCATAACCCTAGGTTACAGACTTCAGTGTCACCCAAGACACCTGGGAGAGCGAAGACTTCAAGAATTAGAAAGAAGGTGCTAAGTGACAGGTGTCCCTAACCAGAGCAACAACTTTCTGGCAAATAAAATAAAATTCCCGTCCAGTGTTGTGAACAAGTTGAGGGTACTTTAAACCACAAAAATTTTCTATCTGAATGCACACACTTTTGTCTGTTTGGATTAAAACCTGTAGCAATTAATAATTTCTCCTGGAAAAATAGTATTTAATCAAATAATTTGCATACTGAAAGCCAGCCAAATTTATGACCTGAATGTAAAAAGTCTCAGATGTACTAAGTGGTTGGAGCAGTCATCTTTTCCCAAGTAACTGTAAAATGGGAAGTGGTTCAACCTGAAGCGTAACACCACAATTTTACTTAGGGATACTCTGTTATGAATGTGTAACTCCACAAAAATCCAAAGGCTAAATAAAGGTTATAATCATACACGTAATAGACATACAATTACAGTGATTTACAGGACACTAACCTGAAAAGAGAGGAAGCGTTAAAGCTGTAACCACTACTAATCTCGGAAGTTCAAGACTGACAACTAAGAAGGTCAAGAAACACCCTAGCAAGGCAAGCCACCTCCCTCATTTTTATTTTGAGGCAGCTTAACTATTGTAAGTACCTCATTTTTCCTTGTTATTCTAGCTGAGAGAGATGTTCTTTATACAGATTGAGAATCTCATGTATTTCTAAGGAACTGTGCTTTGTTTGTTGGGTCGTGTGTGTGTTGTCTCCCCTGGTCTCATTCCCCACCCTCCCCCCACCACCCGCTTTAGGAGAGTTCATTAACAGCTTTCAAGTGTCCAGACTTCAAATCTCTTGTGTGATCAGCCCTACTTTTAAGGTTTCAAAGGATGATTTCAGTATGACAGAAAATAGAGGGTGGTTAAGAAGCTGATTTGAGTAAACCATGATTTTTGTGCAGAGAATGTATGCACACCTGCAGATCAGCTGAGATGTGCCCTGAGAAGTCATTGATTCTCATCCACATCACAGGACTATCTAGCTAAGTTCTTTCAGTTAACTGCATGGTGACTTCTACATCACCTTCCACTTCAATTAATCAATAATCCCCAACTTGTAATTGCTGAAGTTAATGGATGTATCTGAAGAGAGTGTTATTAGGTAACAGTTTCCATAATTGAGCAACTGGTGCTCCATTCCCCAGCAACCATGGGAAGACCAGGGTTATTCAGAAGCTACTCCTTACAATTATTCCAAAAGTGACATTTGGAGCTATTCTCCGAGTAATGTTTTTTTTTAAAAAACCAACCAACCCCCTGCAAAACCAAGCTGAAACAAAACAAAACCCATACACACAAATGCCCTCCCTCCATTTCCTAGTCACTATTTACATAATTTTCACAGAATTTGTTTCTAAACAGTATTACTAGTATAATCTTAAGATTCTTTGTTCAATCCAAACACTTATCTCTTATCAGTAATCATACTTTAAATGAGTACTGTTTCTTGTCTTCTACTGGAATAGGAGCATAGTTTTCCAGAATCAAAGAATTTCAGTCTTATATTTGGATTGGATGCCCAGCAATTCCTGACATAAATTTACACAAATACTGTAACAGTGTATTTTATGCCCAAGTCTGCATTGTTTATCCTACTGTCCTTTTTGTGAGTCAGAAAAATACACTACAAAAAGTATCAAAAGAAGGTAGGTACTACAATAGCAAGCCTTGGGGCCTGAGGCATCAGCTTTTTGTCTTCTTCAGTTTTTTCAGAATTTTCTTCCTTCCAATCTCAGGATAACCATTAGGTCAACTTACACAAACATCCTAGAGATACAAGCACTACTCCTATTTTAACAGTATTGATACCAAAATAAGTTCAGTTTAAAATCTTCAAAATCATCTTAGACTGTGGCCCTGTCACAGAAGCATGCTGACGACTATAAAATGTTTCTTTCCACTGTATAATTGATACCTGCTGTGCTTTTACTATCAGACTGACTATACCAGTATCTCACCCTGTGAAAGGCAGCACTTTCAGTCCGTATCGCAGTTTGAAATAGCCAAGGAAAGACCAGGTACTCAGCTGTCAACTCTGTTAGCAGAACAGACTATTGGTTGCAAAAGTTTAAATTTTAGCAGGCTACTTTGTATGAAAACCAATTCCTTGGAAGCTCTAGGTATGCTTCAGCTGTTCTTACTGTAAGTTAAAGGTAAACGAGCTCACTGAAAACGAACTCTTCACACTGGTAACTGTTCTCCCTCCATCCTTACACGCTTGTCAGCCAGGACATGGCATCCTCTTGCACCCAAGACAGACTACAGCACCCTGAGAAACCACTTTTTTTTTTAAAGGTACAGCATAGCTGAAGAACTAAAACATAGCTATATTGTAACAAATCAAGATTTTTCCTGTCTTCATATTAAAACAAATTTTGCCTAGTTTAAGAAAAACGGAAACAGAAAAAGTAAAAATAAATCAGAAAACACTGAAGTTCAGTTTTTAGGTGCCTGAACATATGTTCAATATTGCAAGATACATGAGTATTTTTGCACTGTAGTACTGTAGAGAACTCACCATTCTCTGCGTAACATTACTTATGTTCCTTCAAATACAAAACCTGCGTTTTTAGCTCTGTATTGCAATTGTGGCATCACTGGGCATTCATGATTGATCCATCTCCTATCTTTTTCACAGAAGCCCATTTTTCTATGACAATGTGTGTAATTTAATAGTTGCTGAATGGAGGACAAAAGGCAGGGTACACAGGTGACCCAGAGATGTCGCACAAAACAGCTGTTTTCTAGTACAGAGTGGAACTGAAATAAAGTTACAAGTTTAAACTTTTTAGGTCCTGTCTTATCCTAACAGGAAGAACAGTTGATTCAATTTCTATTACAAAACACATATTGTGGTCAGTAAAACTCACTATGTTACATCATTTTGAGAGCAGAAAAAAAGAGATATGGTTGATAATTTGCAGAAAATACACAGAAGATAAAATTCATCTCAGTTGTGTGAGTGCATTCTTACTCACATATAAAGGCTGAGCAGAGGTACCAGTTCTGCTCAGCTGACAGCTCCTCATTTCATTAAAAGAAAAACAGGTCTTTTTCTTCAAAACTGTCAGATACCCATAGCTATCAGACTATGCACACACACCAGTTAAAAAAAAGTTCCTCTCATTTTAAATGGGCAGCTAGTTTTTTTCATACAGAATCACAAATAGACGTTTAAGCCAAAGAATACACAGACCACCATACAGAGGAGAAGGAGCATGCGCAAAAACAAGGTCAGTGAAAAAGAGACTTAACTAAAAATCACGTGCTAAAACTGCTTCCTTAAGGCATGAGTGTAGAGCAAAAGTCTGAGCATGTAAGGTGACTCCTGCTTGCAAGCAGATGATACATCTTATGAAACGTGTCTGCAAACCTACTGAAGGGCTAGGGTTTTAATGATATGGGAAAACATGTAAGTCTGAACTAGGGTGCTAACGAGAATGTATCATCAAGTACGTCGATAACATGGGCCCTTCTTCTGGTCAAAAGTAAAGATTAGTGTATTTCAAATTTGATGTCCATTGGAAAAGTAAGCACATTAAAGCTTTAGAGAAGCTTTGTAACTTGCACTATGTAGTTGTACCTCAAGATGGGGAGTCCATTACCTTGCAATGTCTTCTTAGACATTTCAGTTTATATACTCTGGTAGCACTTTTTCAAAGCAGAGTTCAGTATCTTGAGTAAGAGAAATGGAAATTGCCAGATATTAAGGCAAAGGAACTGAGAGGCATGGGAAAAAGGACATAATCTGTCGAAACATGGATTTACCAGAATTAGCACTTTTTCCAGAACTAGCAATCAAGTCCTTAAAAAGAGAAGAACATAGAATATCACAGAAAACTAGAAAGTTCCAAAAGTTTGTCTAACATTTGATAAAATTCCATTTAAAATATTTACTTTATTTTGAAACAGTTAAATTACTGTCCTAATCCCAAGCAAGGAATATTTTTCTGGGTTACAAAATTTTTATTGCATTTCCATTATTTGACAGACCTATTACAGTTTCTGCTGATTTTATTGAAATCATGATGACAATAATTAACTCTACTTACAGATGACACTCTCCCAGTTAACAGCATTCTATCCCAATACATGACATTGGAAATAAGGGGCTGGTGCAGGGAAGAAATCTTCCAACTCATGCATGGAAAAGTTTAATTAAAAATAAACTTGAGGAATACAAGAAAGTACTATAATTATACACAAGATGTGCAACATTTTATACTATAACTAGCATAACTAGCAACCCTGGGAGTGGGAGTTTGGCTGCAGATAACTCAAAGCAGGCAAGATATTGTTGTATGCATACATTGGACTAGAAAAATACATAAAACATATTGCTGTTTATATTGTTTTATTTGGGAGATTACTGATCTTGTAGCAGCATTTCTTTGCCAAAAGAAACTCTTAAAACATGAAAAATGACCACAACAAGCCACAGGAACACTCACGGAAAAACAGAGTGCTTGTATTAGACTCAAGAGAGCATGATATATAAACATTTTAAGTGGCATAGAAGAGGAACTAACTTCCACTCTTTATCTCACTCATGAAGATAAAGGGATGCAGATGTAAGTAATGTGAAGTGTCATGAAAGAATGCAGGCTTACTCTGAAAGAACTGAGCTGTAAGTTTAAGGTCCTTCTCTAACTACCATGTATTATAGCTGTACACATTCCTATAGAGTAGTTCTCAACAACTTTTTTTTCTTGAAACACTTAACACATTTCCTGTCAGAAACAGGACACTGAAGATTAAATGGACTTTCAGTCTGATCTACAACAACGAAGCCCACAACTCCCAAACAACCCTCCATCAATAATTAAAAATATTTTGCAGGTACTTAGAGCTTCCATAAGGATTGCAGGAAAACACTTACTATTCCAACCAGCTATTATCATAGTAAAGTTGTTTGGTTCAAGACCAGTTAGAGGGTGAGCTGAGAATAGTAGGTGGATGCACAAGGGAAGTTCCCAATCCCAAGCAGTACTCGTACAGAGGACGGAAACTACCAAAGCATAACCCTCATCTACATCAGCTGCCTTTATGCAGCACTGTGATGCTCAGTAGTAGTACAAGCAGTCAGGAGACGGGGAAAATGAGAACCAGCTGTAATTACTGGCTATGTTCACTTCTTTGCTTTCAAGGACCTGAGCTGCTGCCAGAAATACCTTTTGGCTGTTCTTCAGTTAACAGATATTTGTAGTTGGAAATTACAAATTGGAAACTTTTATTTCCCTGCATTTGAAGAAACTGCACTGATCCTAACTGCTGCTGTTTCACGTTCAGTAACACATGTGAAAAAGACTGGCACTCAAAATTAGTACTTCCCTACAGATTGACAGAAAATTAGGTTTAAAAACAATGCTTAAAATCATACATATGCAGCACATTTTTTTTCTAAAATTCAAAGGAAGTAGCATTGTACTTTATCTTCAAGTAGTTCAAATGTTTGATCATTCAGGTAACCTCAACTGTTTTATTTAAGGAAGCTTTATCTCCAGAAAACAAGTTCTGCATAGTAGTGAACATTCAAGCCTTATGTTTTCAATAAAGCAACAGCACTGATACTGCTTCTATGCTGATCTGCAGTCTGGATCCAGCTGTAACTCCACTTTAAAAAGTTATTTCACCTATGGCAGCTTGTGTATGAAACTGGTCTTAGTCATCATACAGAAGTGAAGAGCGGTGGACAGGAGCAAGATGCTGGAGTTCATTAAGTGGAAAGGTACACAACATTTGAAGTCAAGAAATCTCTTGGCTAAATTTTCCTTCAAATGAGTGGCATTTCATGGGATTATGAGTCTTCTAAAGCAATATATTCTTCCTTTTAATGGAAAAAAATTTAAAGGCTATTGGAATCAAATGAGCCATTATCAGACTAATTACACAGCAATAGCAAAAAAAAAAGACACCACCCAAAAAATCCCATGGTTTAAGAGAGCCTGAAAGGAATGAGAAGCACATTTTTGTGAAGCTCAAAACAGGTGCTTCACAACACTAATCCCTCTGAGAGCTCCAGTCCTTGGGGAATTCAGCACTGAAGGCTAATGCTGGTGGCAGCTATCCCCTAACTTCAAGATTACATTGTGGCTACAAGGACAGAGAAACTAAGTCATGACATTTAACTGTCAAAGATTTAACATGGCAGACTTTGAGGGCTGACTGGTAATGAAGCAGGAAAAAAGCCTGCTGTCATTTTATACTATTTGGCATAATTTTTACATACTGAACAACCTGAGGCACTGAAATTACTTCCAATAACGTCTTTTCCAGGTGTACATCGTAAGTCTAATGATGATAAAAGTAGATCAACAGTGAATAATCTGTGCACCTAATTACCTAATGATTTTTCAAAAGTAGACCAACTCCACCCTGCACCTAAGCTCCTGCTTTACAGAGTTTTATCAGAAGTCAACTTAATTTTCTTAGAAGCCATATGACATTTTAAAAATCCTTGAGAATATATTTGTAATAATATTTAAAAGAAAAAAGCATTTAAGGAAATAGATTTTTAAATGTTTAAAAACAGAAAGTGAAGAGTAAAAGTGATAACTGTATAAATACTTTAAAGGCAATGTACCATCAAGAGGAAAGTAGGAATGCTTACACAGGAAATGACAAGTGCAACAAGCCAAAACGGGCTTGAGCTAACGAAATAAAAATTTCACCTGAAAATTAGGGAGAAAAATGACAGGAAGGATAATCAAATAGACAATGGAAGAAACAACTGTCTTAACAAAGGAAGAGAGAAACCAAACAGATAAAGAACTCTCAGTAGAGCTTTTTGGTATATATACAGTTAATCACAGCAAAACCCATTTTTAAACACAAAGTACTTACTAGAGACCTAAGAGAAAAATCCTCAATTTTGTAGCTGTTGCAGTGTACCTGAATCCATTCTCATGGCATAAACCCAAACTTATTATGCAATATCTTCAATTGCATTTGAAAACCTTAAAATTGTTTTAAAATATGTGTAACAGTATCTCTGAAAAAATGAAGCACTACTGAGGTGAGACCAGACTTCAAGTGCATGGTGTAATTCTGAAGATCTATATTAAGTAAATTGAAGAAACCCCTGAACCACTGAATAAACGCTGCCACTCTGGACACTTGGTTAAAGTAACTACCAGCTAATCAAGCCTAAACATCTGCTGTAAGTAGAAGTGCTGTTTCTTGAAACACACCCAAACTCCATACACCAACCCACAATTCTAGTCAGATACCACTCACAAGTCCGATTAACTTGCCAATCAATGTTACCTGTCACACATCTATGATAAATATAATTCCAGGAACAATCAACCGCCAACATGTAAAATAACTTGGTTACTTCCCCAGAGCGTATCAGCCTGCTTCTTCCTCTCCTCGCTCCTTGTACATACGCTAAACTCTGGGGATTACTGCTTCCTTTCTACTGGATACTCCTGAGTGACAAAATAGGTGAATTTAATGATGACATTTAGAATAACTATTAACAGACATCACAAGAATTCACTGACATACTAGATGAGACAGCATGAAGAAAAGCCCTCCGTGGTTTTCTACAAACTCAAGCATTTCAAGCCCTAACAACCTAAAGCAAATGCCCAGCCCCCACGCAAGAACCCTGGTTCAGTTATAAGCACAACAGCACATACATTCCAGTTTGCCTGAAGCTAACATTTATTTTTAAATTAACAAACACTTCCATAACCTTTCCTTGATGACGACACTACATCAGCTTTATAAATTCTCCATTCTCTTCAAAACTAAAAGATGGGGAACATGGCAAGTCTTTCCGAGAAGTCTATTCATAGGAAGGGCTTTAACAGTGCAGGTAACTCTTAGCTGAGATGCAAACTGAAGTCCTGAATGGTTGATTGACAATTAAAATAATCCCAAATTGCCATACAGCATTAAAAATTCCAGCAGTCATTACAAGATATGCAAAAATATCACCAAATACCACCAGGACTTTTTTGTGGTTTTCCTGAGAACAATTTCTTAATAAATTTCAATAGACATTAAGTGTCATCTCCTGTGTGTTGTGGGGGTTTCTTCAGGGGGGAAGAGGGAAGAAGTGTTCTGGGGTTTTTTATTACTATTATTATTTCCTGAAAAATCCTACTTTCCATAGTTTTCCTCATTTTTTGGCATAAGCAACACTTCCTTAGTCCCGTATGCCTGTGAAGTGCCAGGCATCTCATGCAATGTGACACAGGTAAAAGAAATGGTCAAGCAACAAGGTTTTGGGAAGAAGAAAAACATGTAGTTTTAGAGCTGGCCAGTAACTTGCTTAGTTGCCAATGCCGGCCATGTCAAATGCTAACAATTACTTCAAATACTAACATCAAGTTCCCTGCTATGAAATAAAAAACTACATTTCAGCAAGGGAGTATTTTACTCAAATACAGTAGAAAGCCAATTATGCCCATTTCAAGATGTACCATATTTTAAGAAGATTAAAGGTACACTATACCTGCATGTTTTGTCAGGAATGAAGTGCTTAAGAATTTTCCATTTAACTAAAAATCATTCCTGCACAATCCAATGTTATTCTCCTCATATCAGATCTGTCTGAAAACATGTACATTTCCTTCAAACAGATGTCTTAAGTCTCACAAAGGAATTCTACTAAGAACAGAAACTGTACCTATTAGCAAGTGTCTCTGCTTCGCGGCCATTCTGGTGATAATTTGTGCCAAATTTCTACCCCTCTCACACAGCGGAAACAGTGGAGAATTTCATTACGTAATACATTTAAATTGGGGCCTCCAACAAACATGTAAATTTACAGGGCACAACCAAGTTGCTTGGCTTTATTAGCTACGAATCCAAGACTGAACCACCACTGCATGTCCAAAACCCCTAAACATGTTTAAACATGTCACTCCTGGCACATTTTCCAAAATATTAATTATTTTATTTACAATTTTCTTTTTAAACAGAAGATTTATATGTTCAATGAAAGTGATTTATTTTAATTTCTCCAATTTAAAAATAAGCTTTAGGATTCTTTATCCCTTAAGCTACATTACTGAACACTGAGTTTCCAATACAAGGGAGTGAGAAAAGTTACGCAGTGAAGTATATGCTCAAAATTTTACTTCAGAGAGGATGTGTTTATTCTGATTAAAAGTTCAACAAGATCTTAATTTCCTACTGGGACACAAACAAGACAGAATTTTTTATAGCATGCAAATAACTTTAACAGACAGCCCTCAAAAACCCCCTCTGCATCAATTTTTGGATTTTAAGATACTTTATATAGAATCATAGAATGGTAGGAGTTGGAAGGTACCTCTAGAGATCATCTAGTCCAACCCCCCTGCTAAAGCAGGTTAGCCTAGAGCAGGTTGCACAGGAATGCATCCAGGCGGGTTTTGAATATCTCCAGAGAAGGAGACTCCACAACCTCTCTGGGCAGCCTGTGCCAGTGCTCTGTCACCCTCACAGTAAAGAAGTTCCTCCTCATGTTCAGGTGGAACTTCCTGTGTTCCAG
>VZSC01019994.1:14148-31052 GCA_013398225.1 Steatornis caripensis | reverse complement strand
GTTGATGAATACATTGAACAGGACTGGACCCAGCACTGACCCCTGGGGAACACCGCTGGTCACAGGCCTCCAACTAGATTCTACACCACCGATCACAACCCTCTGCGCTCTGCCATTCAGCCAGTTCTTGACCCACCTCACTGTGCGCTCATCTAACCCACTCTTCCTGAGCTTTCCTATGAGGACATTGTGGGAGACAGTGTCAAAAGCCTTGCTGAAGTCAAGGTAGACAACATGCACTGCTCTCCCCTCATCCACCCAGCCAGTCATGCCATCATAGAAGGCTATCAGATTGGTCAAGATGAACATTAGATGTAACATAAGCAAAAGATATAAAAATATTCTGGGAATAAGTTAGAAGAAAAGTTCTAGTGTTAAGACTAGTTACAGTTTGTTTGGAAAATATTTTTGAAGAAATACTTGTTACACCCAAAGGACAGACAACACACTTTTTCCTTAAATTATTTATGGGATTTCAAGCTTTGATCAATTTTGTTAAAGTTTGCATAGAATCACAGAATTGTTTAGGTTGGAAAAGACCTTTAACAGTTGGACTTGATGATCTTAACGTAGCACTGCCAAGTCCCCCATTAAACCATGTCCCTAAGCACCACATCTACACGTCTTTTAAATACCTCCAGGGACGGTGACTCAACCACTTCCCTGGGCAGCCTGTTCCAGTACTTGACAACCCTTTTGGTGAAGAAATTTTTCTTAATATCCAATCTAAACCTCCTCTGGTGCAACTTGAGGGCATTTCCTCTTGCCCTATCACTTGTTACTTGGGCGAAGGCACCAACACCCACCTTGCTACAACCTTCTTTCAGGCAGTTATACAGAGCAATATGGTGTCCCCTCAGCCTCCTTTTCTCCGGGCTAAACAATTCCAGTTCTCTCAGCTGCTCCTCACAAGACTTGAGCTCTAGACCCTTCACCAGCTTTGTTGCCCGTCTCTGGACATGCTCCAGCACTTCAATGTATTTCTTGTAGCGAGGGGCCCAAAACTGAACACAGTATTTGAGGTGCAGCCTCACCAGTGCCAAGTACAGGGGGGCAATTGCTTCCCTAGTCCTGCTGGCCACACTATTTCTGATACAAGCCAGGATGCTGTTGGCCTTCTTGACCACGTAGGCACACTGCTGGCTCATACTCAGCTGGCTGTCAACCAATGCCTCCAGATCCTTTTCTGCCAGGCAGCTTTCCAGCCACTCCTCCCCAAGCCTGTAGTGTTGCATGGCGTTGTTGTGACCCAAGTGCAGGACCCAGCACTGAGCCTTGTCGAACCCCATACAATTGGCCTCGGCCCATAGATCCAGCCTGCCCAGATCCCTCTGTAGACCCTTCCCACCCTCAAGCAGATCAACGTCCCTACCAAACTTGGTGTTGTCTGCAAACTGACTGAGGATGCACTTGATCCCCTCATCTAGATAATTGATAAAGATACCAAAGAGAACTGGCGCCAATACCAAGCCCTGGGGAACACCACTTGTGACCAGCTGCCAACTGGATTTAACTCCATTCACCACCACTCTTTGGGCCTGGCCATCCAGTTTTTTACCCAGGGAACAGTTTCCAATGTGGCTTGCATGAACGTAGGACACCTTTGAAACACCACTTACATTGTTATGCTTTCATTTTAAATTCAAAAGAGGTATGACAATTTGATTCTAGAGGCTGTGTGAAGACACACAGCTTGTAGCTTTAATAAAAAAAAGCAAATGAAAAACCTTCCATAAAACTTCTCAAAACGAAAAAGTGTTTCAACTTAGTAGACTGCTACAAACAACTAGGAAAGTCCCAAATCAGTAATTTCTTACTTTATTTTTACATCTTCTACATTTCATATCATTTTTTCTTTGTGTAACTTATAAAGAAAATATTTAATTAATTAAATTCAGATCCTTACCAGTAACAAGAGCAATTATGAAAGCTGACATAAAACTGTCTCATAAAACTACTGATAACGATCTAGAGTCAGACCCCATCCCTAATTTTAACTGCATTTGAAAACGAAAACTTAGTTGGCAAATTATAGCAGCAACAGTGTTGCATGATATGTATGTGCATTAACTGGAACTGACTAAACGAGGTGCGGATGTGGCTTTAAAATATCACACACTCACAGCATCATTTAACTCAGTTTTGTCATTTGAGATACAAGCATGCAGGCAGAAGCCAAGCACCCGATCTGCTGGGCTGACAAGACTGTACTTTCACTGATATGGAGTGTTTACCTCCGGCATAAAAGGTTAGAGCGTAAAAGTCACCTCCACCAAAGGAACATGTTGTCTGCATATGATGCAAATATTCTTGCGTCTATTAAATACTGCCAGTGCACACTTCATCCGTGTGGTTTACAATGCAGTTTCAGTAGCTAACAGTATTTGATAGCACATGGAAAGAATTAGCTGACTCTATAGAAGTTGAAATTAATTATTAAAAGCTTTGAACAGAAATGGGAATAAAAATTTTTCCCAGAAACAGATGACAGTGAATTTTAATCTTAGTGTCTCTGTTAGCAACAATCACAAAACAGAAGATTTTTGATTTATGAATAAAAATTGAGGAAAATATTCATTTATGCCAATATAATTTTGCTTCCTTGAAAGGGCACACAAATTACACCATGAGTCAGTAAATGTAACTTAAAAATTCCAGCTGACTACCTTCCTATAATTTCATGGAACTTTCAGTTCAACAAAAACTCCCCTCCAGACACATTTTACAGTCATACCCTCAGAGATTTCCAGTGCAGTGTGAACACTTAACATCCTCATTGCTTCCAGCAGCAGAACTTAAAACATACACTCTTCATATGGGCAAAGGATCCATACAAAGGTAAAAATAACTCAAAGTGAAGTAAGAGGAATGACACAATGACAGAGCACACAGAGTAAAAGCAGCAACAAGGTAAAATACATCCTCTGATACGAAGTGATGCACAGTAAGAGAAGAGTTAACAAGCATGTCACCCTGTTAACGGTAGCAGGAGTGATAACTAAGCAACCTCCTTTAAACCTGCCCTTGGTCAAGTATTAAAAACATTCTCCATGAGTTGCTTCAGCACATACCATTGAAAAAGCATCAGTCTATGCTTGGCTGTGTACTGCTGCTATGTCTGCATTTCCTTTGAAAAAAATCTAGCAAAACCATACAAGAGGCAACACAGTAACACAGGCACCTGTACCAGTACCAGTCCTTTGACAATTCAGAAGCTTATCTAATACTAATTGATTAACTCTTAAGTAAACATTTCACAAGCCTATAGATACAAGAGGCCTAGGTTCATTAGGAATAGAACCGGTGCTTGTTCTTGAGGAAGATGGTCTTGTTTCTCCTTTTTGAAACAACACTTTTAGAAAGGAACAGTGCACGGGTTTCAAAGCTAATGATTCAGTGTACAACTGGTTAAGCAGTGTTACAGAGCAGTAGTGGCTGAGAACTCGCTACGAGGATATCAGAAACTTCAGCAAGGTGGGCGACTATGAAGTCCAGGAGTCAAGCTGAGTGTCAGTGGAGTCTCTGGGTGGCTTGGTAGGAAGGCACAGGTATTAGCCCAAACACGCAGCTGGTTCTCAACCCTTCAGATTATCAAATTATAATTGTCTTATATAGGAGAGAAGGGAAGAATAAGTGTTTTTTTTGTCCTTTAAATCTCAGCTGAGGTTTATCCAATTGATCCCAAACCAACAGCTATGACCCACAAGAAGGACAGATGATGTGTGCTGTCCAAGGGAAAACTCATTTATTGGATTAGCAGGGGTAAAAAAATTTTGAAGGTCTTTTTCACAAGAGTATTTCCACAAAAATGAAAACAAACCTGCAATTTTACAAGTAGATGTAATTTTTTAATTCAATTCACTGAAAGAGAATTAGCATTATTCATCACTGATGGAAGCATCTCTGAAGAAAATTATTAAAACATCTACTCTACGTACCTTTCTTCCCAGGAAGATTTTACTCGCTTCTCACAACAAAGAGTCACTGCACCTTAAATGTTTACTAAATTTAAATGTGTTGAAGGATTAAGGGAAATTAATATTTAAATAAACATACATGCTCAGGCTTGTTAAATTCACTGTCCTTAAAAATACCTGCTTATGTGGAAAATGCAATATGTGTGTGAAGGTGAAGATCATCATTACACAGAAAATACAGACAAAATAAAACATTCATTTTCCACTGCAGTATACACTAACAGCAAAAAAACAGTATCATGAAAGGTGACTTTCTGAGATTTTTAGGTATGCTTTCATTATCAGCATAGGTGACTTGCAACTATAATAAAACATTAATACCCAAAAAAAGGCAAACTGAGCACATGTAAAAGGAATTATGCTCGAAACCATCAAGTTCTTGGAAAGTATTAGAAAGTTGGTAAATGACAATTATCCCTGGTTCTTTAGACATTTAACAATGTTTTTATAATGCAGGAAGATCACCAGAAACATGCTGTAAGGATGTGGTAGAAATCACACTGTTCACCATTTTCATGAACACCACAGAAGATGAATAGCAAGGTCACACAATTTGTTAATGCTGTATTCATTGTCAGCTTAAAGCTTGTTAAAAAGAGCCACAGAAAAATCTCACAATACTGAACAAATGAATTCAACCTATTACATCTTTCCAAAAGCTGATAAATGTCAAGAAATGTGGGTGAAATAGCTGACTGTACATTTATGAGTTCTAGCTTATTCAGAAAATAATTTCAGAGTTACAGCTGCTCTGTAACAAACAGATACCTGCCACAATTTTTTTTTTTTACTACTGCTGAGCTTCTAACAGAATATTAAGAAATGAACAAACCATCCTTCTAGTGTGCCAGTATTTTTAATACTGCATGTGGTTCCAGTCACCCACGTTTAACAGTTTGCAAATCCATTATAAGATTCATTTAAAACACCGTAACACCAAAAATTGAGAGTTAACACTGAGGTAAAAGTACTACTAACAGGCATGCTGGCACCAAACATATTAAAAAGTCTGCCTTAGTAACTGAAGGGAAAAGGAGAAAATAAAAAAGAAAGAAAACAAGATAGTTTACAATAAGAATATTGCTCTTTGAATTTAAAAACGTACATTAAAATTGATACTGTAATATTTTTAAGTGACAGTAAGGACAGTCATTTTTTCACCCCACATGCAACAAAGTGACAGAATCATAGAATAATTTTCACAAGAAGGGACGGTCTCATTTCTGCTAGCCTAATCCCACACTCAAAGGAGGACGAACTAGATAAACCTGGCTGCTCATGGCATTGTCCAGTCAAGTTTTAAGTATCTCCAAGCACAGAAATTTCACAGCCCCTTCTGGAATCTTGTTGCAGTGTTTAACCACTTTTACAGGGAAAATTTTTTCTCCTTGTATACAGCTGCTATCTCCTGTGTTGCAACTCATATAGGTTACTTCCCACTCAATCTCTGTGGATCTCTGAGAAGAGCCTGGCTCTGTCTTCTATGCTCTCCCATCAGTTAGTTGGAAAACAAGATCACCCCTTAGCCTTCCCTGTCTCAGGCCAAACTCTGTTCTTTCAGTTTCCTTTGTACATCATGAGATTAATGGCTACTGTTCTGCATGCTGAATTTGGTCTGTATTACTTCTGAAGTGTGAACTTTGGCCTGTGGTTGGTATTTAATTACAAAATGGATAATTATTTTAAGCTTAGAAACGATTCCTGCAAAGCAAGAACCTTCATGATTTTTAGCAAGTATGGTTAGACAAAAGCATCTTCAGGTCAATTATTTTTCAAGAAAAAGAAATACATGCTTGGTTCTTTCCAAAACGAAAGCAGCAAGCTTTTCTCCTTTAAGAAATCAATGGCATACTTCAAGTTTAAATGCAATATGCAGCTCACTTAAAAGTTGTTTCCTATGTTTACAAACTGTCAGAAGGGACTTGAGCTTTCACAGTGAAATATGAAAATATAAAGTGGAAATGCATCTTGCAATACCTAGACAGTACTTGGTTGCTTTAAGAACCTGACAGCAGTTCATGGTGATCAGGTAACCTTTCAGCTCCAGATCAAAGGCGGCCCAAGCTCAGGGAAAACACCAGGGACAGGTGCTTGATGCTATGTCACTACCTACCCCAAAGAACAATGATCCTTCTTCACCATGCTTTGACAAGCATCCAAATTTCTATCTAAATACTCAGATATTTGCATCACAAAAACATTACCATTGACATTTTTAGCCCTGTAGAAAAGCACTACCTGAAGATGGAATATGAACTACCTTCCACGATCCCTTACTCAAGATTAATACATACAAGGAGCATATACAAAGAATGGACAAAGTTAACATCACTTACATCTTCTTTTGAAAAGAGTCAAAGAATCTTTCACAAAATCTGAAGTGACTGAATTAATGACAAAGTCAAATCTGTTAAAAAATATTTGCTGCTCTAGAAGACAGAGGAGAAGGATGGACAATGGACTTGGAACAGGTTACAGCCTACAGGCACCATCAGTTTGAGTTAACACAGCGTCAGGGTGTTCTCACCATCCTTCCCACACAACTTTCAGTATGTCTTGCAAAACATCTTGAAAATCATTTCTGAAAAGCATCAACAGACATTACCAATACCAGCCAATCAGCAACTAAACCACTAAAGTAACTTCTATATTCTGGTAATTCTGCCATGGCAGATAAGAGCAGTTTTACCTATATTTTGTTCAAGTATCTGTGTCCTGAGTGCATAAAGACACTAGCATTTGGGCTACTTCTATGTACTGATAAAACAGTATTAAGAGATTTTTCTTAACAGCATCGAACTGTATTCCTAGTGAAAAATGTCTGCCCCCCCAGTGAATAAACATTCATAATCTGCCTGCAGAACAAATTACAATTATTTTCTACCTGTAACTGCACTCTGTACTACAGCTACAGTTTTCAACAAGACAACTCAAAACAGTAAATACGAACTGGTAGCTCTGAAGTTTTGTGACAAATGTCTGTATGTCCTAATCCATGCAGCTTTTACAGCTGCTTGCTTTGCTTGAAGTGTTGAGATGGAAGTCAAAAGGCCCTGATTCCTTCCCCCAGGCCTCATCTCAGTTATCTGGATCCTCCTGTCAGGGCCGAGTGCGCTTCCATCACCCTAGGGGTTTAGCTGCCAGAAGGGCTCCGTAAGGAGAAAGATGCATCTTGAAAACACCACTCAGCACTGTGCTTCCCTCCTTGCTGTAAAAATCTTAGATTCATAATATCTAATAACACTCTTCTCTGTGCTGTCCTAATGTCACCTCCACAGCTAGTTACCTGTCTATGCACAAAGATCCCAAAGGAGCTCTCCATGCAGATACCCCATGACCAGTTGCTTTGGCTGCACCATTTGTTTTACATTCAGCTACAAGCTCAAGCCTCTACCCAGGATCACAAACCACAGTAGTTATTCCATGTCCATAACAGCTGCTCAAATGGAAACTGTAATTTTCTTGGAAGCTCTGGATCATTCTGATACAAGGTTAAGTTTTCAGTTTACCATGATAACCAGTGAAAAGCAGCACAGCTGACCATTACGCACTATCTTTGTACTCTAGAAAGACCAATGCAGCAGCAGCATAACTTGGACCTCCTGGAAAGCCTGTTGCAGGTGGAATGACCAAGGGCTCAGTGCCTCATCAGACCAAACACTCTCACCAAGACAGTGCTTTCAGCACAAGCAAACAGTAATGGCTCCATGCCACTTATGTTCAGTGTGGATTAGGCTCTTTTGGTGCTTGGTATTTTCCAACAACAGGTCCAAAGTCATTTTCTGCAGACCTGATTTCTACACATTGGTCTTGAACAACTGCCAATAGTCTATGGTTGTGCAAAGGGCATAGTCTGACAGTACTTGAATGAAGAAACGAGAGCAGGCATACTGACAGCGATCAGGCGCCAGCCAACAGTCCAGTGGCTGCTGAACAAGTCCATAGTGAAGAGGCACACCAAGCCAGGTAGTCTACACATCAGGATTCAGATCAGCAAGGCACGTGGATGGACAACCAGAGAGCTGCAACCTAGCTGAGGAAACAATCAAGGCCAAAGACCTGAGCTTAAAGACAACTCCTGAATGAAAGAGCAACCCCGACAAGACTTCTCACAGCTCTTTCCACAGCAGTCTGACTCAAGGTTACATGGCTGCAACATATCCAAGATGACCGTGAGCACTGGCAGCTAAATGAACTGCTGGAGGATAGGGTATTTGGGATCCTCACACCTCCTATCCTACAAATACCTACTGCTCCTCCTTATTGGTGATGGTGCAGATACCACTGACAGCAACAGCAGTCAATAAAATTGTGACACCCTTATTTCCTATTCGCAAGACTCATAACATTATTTTAAAAACACCACCTGCATCTATTTTCCAACCATGTTGTTCTGGCAAAGTTCTAGGTAGCCCAGACACTAAAGCTAGCTGCAGTTCAGGAGGGGGAGGAGGAAGGGGAGCAAGCTCCTGTCCCGTGCCAGATCAAAAGATTTCCTCTTTATTCTTCAAACATGACATACTACATATAATCCACGTACAGAAAGTGCTTTAGAATTAACTTTAAAAGCAAGACTGCAGTTTTTATTTTCAAAGAAGTCCTGACAGTGTAGTCCAGAAGGCTTCACAGATTTTTTTTAAAAAATAAGACTAAGATCAAACATAATAGCTACTATAAGGCTAAAATAAAACACAACACAATCTCAAATTTTTAGTTTAAAGATTGCATGAAATTGGTGATAAAGAAGTTATCTACTTTATCGCAAGAAACCAGATCTACTAGAAACAGCCAAGGGGCTTGTGCTCCCACCCCTCCCTTTGACACCGAAGTTTTAGCTCTTACAGCTGCAAAGGGGAGTACTTCTACTAGAAATTTAATCCTGCGCTACAACAGATGATGTAAAAGGACAACTGTAAAAGTAGCATGGGTTGGGAAAAACAGTAAACATTTGTCATTAGGCTTCAGAGTTACTGTTCATTTTTACTGCTATTAATTTTGCATATATTGTTCTGACAGGCTTAATTTTGGAGGCCCATTAGTACTTGTAACATCAGAGCAGCTTGTGAGATGAGGTACGCACCAAAACCCAAAGCAAGTTCTGTATGCATTTATGTATGGAAGAGATGCATTTCCCCTCCCAGCATTGAGGAACTCCTCTGGGCTATAATACCAGAGACCCATCTAATTTCCTACTACCCGAAAAATGCAAAACAACCTCCCAGTTCCTTAATTGCATACAAGAAAGTCCACTCTCATCACCCCTTTAAAAACAAACAAACAAAGAAAACCAAACCACAAAACCCTTTAAACACTACTTTACTACTGTATTATCCAGTGCACCAAAAATTTAGGTCTCAGGAAAGTAAATTTCAGAACAGTTCCTTAAAATCTGTTGTTTCCACAATTATGTATCTGATTGGAGAAACAACAGGGATAATAAATTCACTGACAAGAACCTTGTTATTGCATTGAGACAAAGGAGTTTTTAAGGCTCATCATTACAACATGTCATCATTCTGATTCCAACCTTGGTTTGTTTTCCTGACTTGCACCTTTAAAAGATGGTGCTTCTCCCCTTCCAAAAGGCAGCATTCATTAGAGAATGAAGGTGATTTGGGCAGAGTGAAAAGCAAAGGCCTGTCTACAGGTCAGGCAGTTGCATTTATATTGCCTTGACAACAAGCACCGTCGCTATTCTAAGTCAACGGAATTTTATTGCATCTCTCCCCCACCCCCGACCAAAATTAAGAGTCTTCTAGAATACATTCAGTCCCACTTCAGACAGAGAAGGATATGGCTCTTTCAAAAGGTAAAGAGAAATAATGATTTCTTAATACACGAAGACTGGTGCTACTGCTTAAAGGAGAAGGCTTCTGAACAGTTGGGGTTTTTTAAATTTTCAAAGCAAAATTTTTTTCACCATATGGAATATTAATGAAAAAAATACTCTTTTCAGTACTAACATCTAGCCTACGTGAATGAAAGCTGAGAAGGTAATCGAGAATGGTATCAGCTGTGTGTCTTGCATATAAATGCCATCGTTCAAGGTGTGCTGATGCCAGCTAATACATGTCCTGCCTTCCTAAAAAGTTCCAAACCAAAACCACCTTAAGGAAGATGTTAAAAAGAAAAGCTTTAGTTGGTTAACAGCCAGCTAAAAAATACACAAAAAGCCCCCGCAGCAATGCAAAATTTTGCTAACTGCAAAAACACAAGACATACACATTCAGTACTATGCAAAATTGTCGTACCATCACGCATTTTCCCAATAAATTATATAAAAAGTAGATTCTTAATGCACTAATTCTACACACACAAAAGAACCTATTCTGTGAAGAAATTTAACATTCAGAACTGCACAAAATGATAGGCACCTAACAGCTTGCTTGTTAAAGTCGAACCGCATCTCTTCTAGGAAATGCTTTCTGAATACATAAAGCATATTTTCATAATAAATGTCACGTCTCTTCTCCCCCTCCTTCCTCCCCAACAACGCTCCCTATTCTTTTACAAGCTGCAGTGGGTTTTAAAGCAGCTCTATGTGAATGATTCACGCAAAAAAAGGCTCTGAAGCACACGAAACGTTTGCCCTTATTCTACAGAAGCTGTGTAGTGATAACTTGACTCTTCCCTCCCCCCACTCAGTACCTTTCTGGGGTAGTGACTTCACATCCTTTGACATCAGCACAGCTTGAAAGGGGGATGGGAGAGTTACGGCAGAAAGCAGTAAAACCTGCTTTTAACTACGTCTGCAATGCCTCTACGAATTCTTAAATCTTCCGCAAACGCGTTTAATAGCACGCGGGTTCCCATTTCCCCCGGCTTTACCGCGGCTGTAACACACCGAAAGGGACTGGGCTACAAAGGACTTCCTGCTCGCCGATCCCAGCCCCACAATAGCCATTTATTAGCTCGTCAGAGGGGCGCGATTCACTCGCACACGCACAATAACTCACCTCTAATATGCAAAAGGGCCACGGGCTGGAACGGCCCATTGGAATTGGCTGCGTCAACCACCATCCTGCTGCCAGCTCTGTTACATGTCAACATCTAGGCTCCAGCAGGCAAGGCAGTGTATTCCTTAAGGCAAGAAACGAGCCTCCATTTTAGTTTAAAAAAAAGACAGAAACTGAAGCGCTCTGCAGCTGGAGGGAACTGGCTAGTTAGTGATGTCAGCGGGCGGGAGGAGCCCCATTGGCTAACGGCAGCAAGTTAAAATGACACCGAGGAGGCCGCGAATGAGCGGAGGCCGGCGCGGGGCTGTCACCGCGCCCTGCGCTGGCCCCTGGCCAGCCCCGGCCCCCGGCGAGCCCCCCGCCAGCCCCACACTGGCCAGCCGCCGCCCCCCGCACCGGGCCGGGGCCCAGCAGAAGCCGGGCTCGGCAAACCCCAGCCTGAGGAGGTGACGGGTCTTTCGCGTTTGGCTTTTTTTTTTTTTTTAAAGCACGATGATCTTATTGCTGCTTTATTATTTCCCCCCACAGATAATACTCGTACGCACCTGCTAGAAAGAGCGCAATGCTTCCCCCCCCTCCTTGCCTGAAAAAGCCAAAAGCTTAATCTTTCCTTCAGAACGGTTGCCAAGAATTACCAAATTGCAGTTCAACTTAACCCCGGAAAAACATAGCATTAAGAGAAACATGTACAATTTTAGCTTTCAAGAGCTGTATTAAAAGGTGATTCATAGTATGAATTATTATTAGCAGTGATTTATAAATATAAAACATTACCAGCATTCTCATGAAGTATTTATGACTGGTTGCTAATATGTACGTTATGAATAAAAATATCTATGTAAGACATTCAGGAGATGAAAACCTCATGTTTTATGCTCACTTGAGTATTTCTTTCAATCTAGAAAGGGACCTATCTTAAGTTTAATGTTGGTAAACTTGGATACTGCAAAATTCAGGTTTTCCTTTCTAGAAAGTTCAGTAATTATCAGTAACTTTTTTGTTATTAAAAACTAAAGTACTGCAGCACTAAGAACCAATACATAGGCAGATAGAAACAGTTTTGGTGCCTAATCCCAGAAATAAAAAAAAAGCACAGCACAAATCTCTAAACTTTTTAGTCAAATTACTTAAGGGTTTTGTAACAAAACTGTAAGCAACCTTTTCTTCATCATAGGAGACTCGCACATTTATTTTTACCATGAGCTATTTGAAGGACTGTTTTGTCTCCCAGGTTATGCACTTCTGGGAGCAACAGACAGGGAAACAGGCAATGTTATACCTGCAACATCTCCAAATATGTGCTTCTACCCAAATAGTAGTTGCACCTGCATGCTGCCTTTAAATATTTAGATTATGTGATCTCTGATACTGCTCAAAACAGGAGTACATCAAAAAACGAGGAAGAAACTTTTCAATTAGGGAATTTGCTGATTAAAATTCAGAACAAAAACAAGTTATAGGGCATATTTGTACCTGGTTAAAAAAAATTATATTGCACTACAATAATGCACTGTCAAAGGTGAGTTAGCGCTGTACTGAATATTATTGAATCAGGTGAAGGGAAATGACTATCCGGGATACAAAAAAAGAGGAATATTACCCATAAGACACATGAAGAAATCAACTGGATTTCCTGATTGCTGACAAGGCCCCATTTGAAGTAGTACCTCATGGATGTCACGGTTGAAGAAGGATGTAAACCTGAAGAGAAAGCCCAAAGACGACCAATCTAGAAAATATTACTTAGTTAAAAAAAATAAAGCTGTTCTGTTTGGTGTGGGTTGTTGGGGTTTTTGGTTGGTTGGTTGGTTTGGCTGTGTTGTTTGGAAAGGGGTTTTTTTGATAGAAAGGACTAGAATGAGACTATCCAAGTATTTTAAAAAGTAATTATGGAGATGGAGGGAATTAGTTTTCTACATTGACTAGGGACAGTAAATTCCTCCTACATCAAGGAAGATTAGGTTAGATATTAAATGAAATCCTTTTGCACTAGGCATAGTGAAACAAGAGACTGAAAACTTTCTAATAATTTTTAAAATGGCCAAACATAATCAGTGATGCAAATGTAGATGACCCTGTTTTTGAGAACACCAAAACAGACTTCATGAACTTCCGGTGCCTTTTTAAACCTTTTTCCTAAGACTGCAGAGATTCAAATCATTTGTCCTTCTAGTCTAGGCAAAAACAGGGGAGGTGTATTCTAAAGAACGTTGGGTTTTATATCTGTATATCCCTTGGGTATATCTTTGATGTGGAGTTTTAGTCTTATAAAACAAAACGCTACCATAGAGATAGGCCTTTAACAAAACTAGATTTAAAAACAAAACCAAGACTGAACTCAAACAAAGTTTTCTACAAGACTTTGATGAGGAAGAAAACTGAAGAACAACTCAGATAATTTTTTGCATTATTTTCATGTGCAGAATTTTGTAAGAAAATTCTGTTTATTTTCCCCATATAAAGTACAATTTTACTGTTCTACAGTGATAAGCCACAGTAAGAAGCGGCAAAAATTAGGTTTAAAATTCCAGTTTATCTGGTAATCACATCTCTAAGAGGCAGCTGCTCTATCTCTCCTCCTCTCTACTAGTTTCTTTAATGGTCAACTGCTGCTTCTCTCTCTCTAAAAGTCCCTGCAAAGATTAAAATGGGTATGCAGACTGCTTGTACAACAGCACACAACTACTATATTGGAACAGAACAGAGCAAAAAGGGGACGTTACTTTAATTACAGTGCCATTTCCTATTTTATACATATGCATAGCTTGGATAGTTGGAGGTTCATTAGCAAATTTTAGGTAAGGGTTTAAGAGTCAACCCTCCTACACTGTTCTTCACTAAAGTGAGTAAATGTGACATCTGCAGCCCTACCAGTAGTATTGGCAGAGCACCAAGTCACATTCAAGTAAGTTTTCTCTCTCAAGATACATGTATCCTGCTCACATTTCTTCCTCTTTGCAGGACTGTGATACATCTGAGGCCAGTACTAACTACCACGAAACTGGTTCAAACAGCCATAATTCAGTATATTTCTGGTGTGCTTCTGACAGGATGCTAGTGGAGCTGAAGAACTTCAACCTTTTTAAGACCTTTTGCTCATTAACAAAATCTGGTGTCTTCTCACCAGTTGTACAGATTGAGAGGTACATTGTGCTCAGGAGGTCTGTATACCTTCCCTTTGTTTTAGCCTTACAATATTTGACTTGCCAGCAAAGGAAAATATTTACTTAAGGTGAACTATTTTGAGCAACTTTATTTGGGAAAAAATGCAAAGAAAATTGAGTTAGGAATTGATTTACTAATGGGAAGGAAAAGATGTTAGTGCAAGTGGAATGAAGCTAATGAGTATCAATGGATAGAGGAAGAAGTTACTTGAACAAATTTATGAAGGTATTTGTTGCAAGAGAATCAAAAACTGTATTCACTTCGGCTACCTATTTTTAGAATTAAATGAATGAAAAAACATACCCATGGTATAGCAGAACTGTAGCTATTGCAGGTTTCCTCTGAACCCTGCTCATCACTTCTAACTTCCTGATAATGGGAATGAAGGAAAATCCTATGTGGTTCTCAGGATATAATTAAATGTGTTACATTTAGGATCCAGCACTATAGCTGGTGAATTCTCTTTACACTGGGAAGCTATGTAGTATTTCTTTCAAAATAAATACTCAATTTGGGTTGTGATTTTAAGACCAACCAACCCCACACTCCCCAACAACAAATTCACCTACCCAAAGGTTGCCTTTATTTCCATTCTGAACTAGCTACTACTCTAACTAATAGTGCTAGAATCAACAACATATAAGATGATTAAAATTGGATGAACTTCTATTTACATGAAGACACATTGGACAAAGTTGGTCACCTCTCAGACTATAGTAGAAGTTTTCATTTTTGCATTGGGGGGAGTAGGAGGGTGTTTAGTCTGAACTCTAAGGTAACTAAAGGCATAATTCCACAACTCCTGAAGTTGCTATTCCTCAGTGACCTAAGCCAGCCTAGTTGCAGTCTGCTTCTATCCCCTTCCACCATTCACCTCTGCTTGATTTTACTCTCATTTGCTTCAGTGGTCATCAGACCTACAGCTGAGTTGGTTTCGTCCACTAATCCAACAGAAAGCCACTTTTACTTTATTGTCAGGTTGTTTTTTTGTCAACTTAGACTGTGTTCCATGGCAGTCTAAGCTGAGCTAAGTCTGTATGAGCTACGGCTGCAATCCCACCTCTTCTGAGGCACACACGCACAACTGTCTGAAATTGCTGCAGAAGGGCTTGTGCAGCTGCATGGTTGAACCAGATTAGGAAACTGAGCAGAGTTAAAATCAGAAGGAAAAGGGTGAGTTTCAGCCATGTTGATTCCATTATCTAGTTCACCAGACAGCCACCCAAAAAAGGGACAGGAATAAACACTACTTGCTTTTACTGGTAGTACCAATGTAATTTACTTTTTTCCTCTCCACTTAAAGCCCAAGCAAAACTTACCGTTCTAATAAATGCTGTCAGGCTACAGAAAATAAAGGTCTCTTCACAATCCTGAAAAAATGAGTTACATGAGGACAATAACTTTGTTTTAGGTGAAAAAAGGCACTGGATACTACACATTCTGGTAGAGAAACTGCAGCAATAGGAAGGATACTGGGCTTCTACAAGGTTCTGACTCAATTCCAAAGGACAGCCAAGGGAAATTCTTCAAGGAAACAGAGGCCGTAAACATCATGTTAATACCTAGCTATCAGAAGAAATACATAGAGAAGAAAAACAACCTTACCTGGATAAGTGAAATGGGTATGGACTATCATTTGGCTTCTTTAAAGAATTTCTAAGACTGAAGCATGGCAAAAGATAGTATTCTACCTTCCACGTTAAGAAAGTAATTATGTTTATTCCTTTTGGTACAGTAAAAACCGTTTAAAAGTGAAACTGGCAAACATCTGCCTCTGACTGGATTTGTCTCTATCTGGATTTCCTAATATTTGCATGGTCACTGTAGCACACACAGGCTCAACAGTGCCAAGTTTTCCTTCAGCCAATACTGTATACACAAAAGGTTTTGCAACTGGGGGGCAGGGGGAGAAATCAGTAGATATCTGCTGACTTCAGAAAGCTGTGCAACACAAAATATCATTAGTTACTTTAAAAGAAATATATTTTAAGATTAGCATCTGGTACAAAACCATATTTCCCAGAACAGACTGCAGCAGCTCGTTTCAAGTACCGGCACACTATTTTAACCAAGCCCAGTAGAAAACCTAACATGTACACCACCAAACTCACTGCTGTCTATGGCCTTATTACATAGGTCACACGTGTCATTTCCAAGAAACAAAGCATAAAAAGTTACATTTAAGAGTCAAAACTTGAGAGTGTGCTAGTTATCCAGCAAACACTGACTTATATTTACAAGTTTAAACATTGCATTCAATGTTTGATCAGTAGAGGTCTTATGATGGTAGAAGTTTAGTGCAGCAGCAAAAATGTTTAGGTCTGATTATAATAAAGACCTGTGCAATGGAACAAAACGTTCTTTTTGTAAATAAGAGCATAATAAAAGACATTTTAAGAGCGATCTAACCTCTGTAGAGACAGGTTAGAATCTAGAAAATAAGACAATACCACATTTAAAATCCTGTTTTTATGGATTCTATCCAAGCTTCAGTAGAAACAAGTTTGGTAGGAAATGCTGCCAGTGACAGATGTAGAGCATTCTTCTAACACTTTCAGCTGCTGACTAATGAGTAGGTGTTTGATAGGGCAGTTGAAATGAAAAATGGCTCATTAATCCAAGCCTATCATTTCATGTAAAGCTAGCTAAAGAAAAAAATTCACACACTCAATTGAAGTATTTTCCTCTATAACCTTTCTTCTAGTTATTCACTATCATGCTTCTTAATCTTTAAAATGTTATGAAGTAATTCAGATTGCATAATTGCTAAATACTTTAATATTAATTATTTGTTAATCATTAAATA
>VZSC01019994.1:0-14045 GCA_013398225.1 Steatornis caripensis | reverse complement strand
CGTTAATCATTAAATATTAAATCGCTCATTTGATAGATCATATTTTCCTATATAAATACCAAACAATTGCCAGTTTTTGCTTTAAGAAATTTATATGCTTACCACACACATATTTTAATAACTCTTCTAAACATTTAAAAGAAAATGAAATACAGGAAAGTCTGTTTATGCAACACTATGGTAATGCTTTAAAGATCAAAGTTCAAAACCAAAGTTATTAAATTAACATGGCAAAGAAAGTCTCCACAGTTCTTTCACGTGATAGAATAGATACACTCATGACACCTAACCATACTCACGTAGGAAAGAGCGAGTATTTTCCTTTATGGACTTTCTGTTTCAATAAATTCAATACAACATTGGGCTGCCAAAAATACTATAAAAGCATGAATGCAGCCAGGACCAGAAGGGTAGCACTTAGCATACTGAGTTAGTCCCATGTATTTGATGTACAAGAGAGAAGAGAATAATCTGTTTCACAAAGCTGTATTCATCGATGCTTTGCATGAGAAGTAACTTGTTTTGCCTCAGTGTTTTGCCTTTTAAATGCATTACGTCGTAGGGCAAATTATCTTTTATAGTGGCATTATCTTGTTTAACCTACCATCTTTCTTTGCATAAAATACTTTTAGCTAAACAGTGAAGCTACCACCTTGCAGCTGGATAAAATTCCTTAATTGCCATGCATGCACACAAGAAGCGTGATTAAACTGGAAAGGCTGAAGCAGTGCACCTTTGTTCTCCACCTAATTTAGAAGTGGCAGGAGTAGGTTCCTGTGATGAAAGTGACATTAAACACAGAGATCTCCAGTCTCAACAGCTTGTGAGAAAAGTGCTCCTCAAAACCCTTAAGTAGTCCATTATCATTATGATTCCCATAAATTCAATTATATTGCACATATCCAGTCAGTCTCTTTTTTATCATGAAAAGAGACAATAGTATTAAACAAACAGGTATCACACACTGCTTGAGTTTGAACCTACCTTGACATCAGTTTGCAGAAAGTACTAACATATATGCTTGAATTTCTCTGCATCACAGAGAACAATACTTCATTTACTTTTTAAGTTACCCTTGGTACCAGTTTTGCTTACTTATCTGCACTCTACAGTTGAAAGAAACACACAACAACCTTCAATTTCTGACCTCTTACGAAACTCTCACTTATTCCTCATGGTTACAACAGTTTTATCAATGAAAATTTGGTCCAACTGTTTTTTTAAATATCAGAATCTTAAACTGGAACCACCTCTTCTGCAATCTTGATTCATCACACTTTAATACTGTCCAGACAATGAAAACAGAGCTATCTCCTAGACAGCCATTTATGACTTAAAAACATTAGGAAAGCTTTAATAACGCTTGTGTCCCTATCAGAGTCCTGTATCACAGGCAGACAAGTTGAGACATGACCCTGATGTTCTCCTGCTGCACAGAACAAACTGAATTTGGCATAGGTCTAAAGTCTCTGCTTGGAGGAAAATAAAAAAAAAAAGAAATCACACACTCTGCATGTAGTGTACTCAGTAAAATGCCACCCTTATGACTTGTCATGCTCATTATGTCTTTTTTTTAACTCTTTGGTTTTGTTTTTGAAATAGCTATGACTGATAGTACTTTTAATGTTGAAATCACGCTAAGTCAGAAACAGACATCTCCACCAGAAGGTCAAAACCAGGGCTGATCACCATACACAGCAAAATCTTCAACAACAAAATACCAGAATCTGTTTAATCATATCACATACAGTTATTCTACACTAAGAAAACAGTACAGTATTCCACAGTCCACACTTCTCAGCCCTAAAAGTTAGTCTAGATGTCCACATCTGCCAATGTAGCTCAGTATGTACCTTTATAAGAATATTTTATCCATTTTCGAGATCAAAAATCCATCTCCAAGACGTAAACAATAATTACCTAAATAAATCAGGAACTGTATTTGAAAATAAAAGCTGAATTGCAATCCCCACCTTTAACATTACATACAACAATGGTCACTTTAAAAAAGAAAACAAAATCCCAACTCCAAACCCATGAACAAAACCATGACACTGGCATCATAGGAGTCTCTATAATCCATAAAAGGATTTCTACCCAGCTTTAAAAATTTTATACAGAATTTTTATACGGAAATGCTACAAAACTCGTATTTTTGAATCATGCCCAAATTTACATATGCATGACTAACACATGTTTATTGGGAAATTTTGCAACACTTAAGAATATTAAGGAGCACTGACTTTTAAAATTTTTTTCAAATTTCTTACCCTAGGATTGACCAAGATTACCTTTTAATGATTATTACATGCAGGTTAAAGTTAGATTTGTGACACAATCGTATTTGACAGTGTATAAAACCTTTTACCCCAGTTAGGGCATCTTAATATTTTATTTAAGAATTACCCTTGCAACATTCTCTTATGTATTGTAGGGATTCAGGCCACATCCTTAAACATCTCACCCCTTTGTACAACAGTTACCTCTAAATGCTGCACATTTAGAGGTTACTAAAATTAGCATATCCTTGCAAAATAATGTGTACAAATACAAGTACGCTCACCTGTTTGTACTGTTAAAAATCACTTGTAGCATATAAACTAAATGTACATAATGGGCAAGGGAACATCTTAGAAATAAGTAATTAGCAAGACATGGGAAAAAACCCTGTCAACCTGTAATAGGAGTATTACTAAAATGATAAATTCTTATTAATATAAATTCTCATTCTTAATAACACGTAAATTTTGAATCATTAAATTTTACTTATCTGTATCAGTAGTCTGAATAGAAGTGAAACACATTAACATTTAGGTTGTCAGTTAACCAGTTATGAAATGCCACACCGGTGGGTGTTCTATTTTTTTGTTCCTTTTTGATCTTGGTCAGTTACTTAGTGAGTCCATCACAGCAGCAACCTCAGTCTTGCAGATGCCGACACTTGCACACTACTCTCATTTGGAAAGGGACAACTATATTCTCAGTAAAATCAGAGGAAAAATAGATTTTTTTTTTTAATTAACCCCCCCAAACTCCAAATGGTTGCAAAACATTCTAGAGAAAATTCAGAAAACATGAAGTCTGATCTCCTAATGGTTTACGTAGGAGTCTAAGCTTACAGAATTTATAAATGTTTGTTTGGTAAAGTTTTCTTAATATGCATTTAAGAGAAGAGAAAAAAGGCAGCTGGATCTGGAAGTAAATGCAATTGCCTCATTAAAAAAAGAAAAAAGGTAAGAGATATCCCTCTTTTCCCTCAGCATTAAACCCAGGTCATTTTTTGTTTAAAATTTTAGAAAATTTATCTGTATGATGGTCTTTGGATAGTGAAAATGAATTATTGCAGCCGTCAAGCAAACAAGCAACAAGCACGCAATTCCTAAGATACCAAGACACTCTCAAAAGTTTCCTCTCAAAACTGAACAAACACAGCTACATGAGTAGCACATATACATGACATATTCAAGCTCTAGACCTTTTTCCAGTGTATTATGTATTTGGGTGTCAGAAATTCACAGAGGTAACCTAGAATCAAGAACTAAAGTGAAGATGACTCATCAACACCATCAGAAACAAATGCCAGCACACACCACACTAAATTACAGACACTGTGGAATTATTTGCTAATTAACGATGAAAAAATTATCCGTAATGTAACAATGAGTCCAGGCTTCTTGCATAAAGTTGAAGTGTGCAGTTGTGAAGAACATATACTACTTCGGTGTGTCAGTGGTCACGTACATACAAGCTTGGATATGGTGGTACTTTTCTATATTTATTAACTACTCATATTGAACACTTATGTTGTTCATCTCATGCGCAACACTATTAAATTTGTATACAATTTCAATATATCCTATGTTACAAGTTACAAGTTGTTTTCCTAAGAAAACAAAAATAAAGAAACTGGTAAGTTTCTGAAGGCTAAAAAAAAACCCCTTTGCTATTTGTATTTGATATAACCAAAGCACTAATCTACAAGTTTTCAAATCATAATAAAAGAAAACACACTTTTAAGGCCAATAAGTAACTTTTTCCCAATAAACAACTGAAAACAAAATTCAATTTTCTGTACCTGAAGTACCTGTACTACAAGTGTTCGCTAAGAAGAACTGGATAAGCAGAAATGAACGTAACACAAGTGTATTGGCATCAAATTGTTCTTTTTTGTTGAAAACAGGTAAGATCTTTTCAAGACATTTGACACAGTTCTGAAAGCACTTCTCCAGATATACTTCTGGGTTATCTGTGGGCAGACAAGCTACCTATTCTATCCAAACTAAATCAGGTTGCATTGCACAGTCCTGCAGGGAGCTTCGCCAGCTTGCAGCTTTGCTAATATATTGATCTCAATGCTCCACAAACCAATTGCATCACAGACTTCTCTTTTCTATGTTCATCACTATTCTTAGAGCCTCTTAAGTCATAATTTATTTCCTTTTCTTTTTGTGTTATCTGAGCTATCCTGCTCCTCCATTTCCTGTACAAGATGAGGTTGTACAATGTTAATCATAAGCTGCTCCAATGAATATAAATCATATATATAATCACAGCATATAATCACACTAATACCAGTCACCAGGGCAAATAGGCTGGTATTTCCAGAAGCCTATCATCAGCACTTTTGTGCAACGCCCAAGAGAAAGTACACAGCATGCCTGAAGACCAAAAATTGAGACTGTTTCAGATTAAAAGGCAAAGTATTTCCTAAATAAGAAACCTCGATGAAAACCCACTTTGGCAGCTCCTCCTTTTCCTTCCCACTATATTGAGCGATCCGCTGACTTCAACTCCAGCGCTGTGGCACAGAAGCAAGATGGGTATCTCAGCAATAACACAGGCCAATTAGAGCTTACCAGTTACGAGCTTCCACAGATCTAATACAGGTCTTCAAGCAGGCAAAGACAACCCCATTCTATATGCTGTATTTAAAATACAATCTCATGTGAAGTACATGACACCACAGTAGTCAACCCAACATTTATTAAGAAAATACACATCTCTTGGTCTACTACAGATACAAGAAAGGTTTCCCAGGTACTGTAGCCACAGAAATAAAGCCAGCCGCTATAACTGGAGTTTGGAAGCTGGTTAAACACAGCTAACCTGAAGGAATGCTACATTCTTCTTGGTGCTTCATAAAAGTCAAATCCACCTTAATCATCTCAGTCCTTTATATTACAGCCTGCCAATTTGCTTTAACTCCTGCCCAGACACAGACACTAAACAACACACAGCTGTCAAAAAGAAAGCATTGCAGCTTCACTTGACCCACTGAATGCACGTCAAGTCATGTATCTATGTACACATTTGGAGAACACAGTGACTGGCCAACAGCATTCTCAGCAACCCTAATATGTGGGAATCAAGTCATGAGTGAGCACGTTGCAATGAGCACAGCAACTATACAGACACCTGCTATGATCCATGAGACTGGATGTAGCTGCATTAGTAAAGGTAGCAATTGCGACCTCTTACTAGATCAGCAGTTGCACCAGTGTTTCACAACAAATTTTGATGCTCGGCAGCCTGGGGACACATATACACCGTCAGAGAGAAGCTCAAGATCTTTTCTTTCTTTTCATTTGAGAGTGGGGGGAGTGATTGGACTGAAAGGCAAATATAATGCATATGCACAACAATACTTCTACCATTTCTTCACATCTCTGTACACTGCGTCAAAATTGGTAGAACACTCTCATAACACTAAGCAGTTTACAAGACTTACACCGCGCCCCCTCCCCTTCAAATCCAAGCAGGCACTCTTCTGCTTTTCATTGGCCTGCTAGTTTGAACTGCAACACAGCCAAGGTAAAAACAGATCTAAACTTTACCCCACCTGCTGTAAGATGGATTACTTCCCCCCCTCTCCCATCCATGCTCATTTTTCTCATTTCCAGCTCACTGTCCACTCTGCTTCTAATTGAATACTCAGTTCTAGACTCCCTGAGCTGATAGTCCCAGGCACCACTAGAAACATACTATTTAAAATAGGACAAAATGGAGGCTCTAGGTGAAGTAACAAACGTTTTTCTTTGTGGCCAAGTCTTTGAACGAAAGGTCATGCCAGTCAATGAGGCTGTATGCATAAATTTTTTTAAAAATCAGTACTTTAACTGAATGTCATTTGCTTATGGGACATCCTGCATATGACAGCTTGTGCATGAACCTACAATGTCAGTTTAAAAGACAGGACATATTAATCATAATCTATGGTGCTAAATAGTCTTATTTACAAATTTAATAAAATAGATTGAAATCCACTAATTAAATAAACAGCAGTTAAGTCTTGAAAATTTTTGAGCAGCATCTTGTACATTGACTGCTGGACAATATTTCATGTTCTTTTTGTAAAAACAGTATCTGTGTGAAGAGAAGAATGTTGCAGTCTGATTTAATCTGTATGAAAAGCAGTGTCATTCACATGGGCTGAGAAGCTGAGTTTCTTAATTTCAAGAAACACTAATGCATTTATATCAAGAAAACAATGACTGGAGGAAAAAAAGTCTTATCCCTTGACATTTCCACACTGCCTACAACAGTACTACTCAATATTTCAGCAATCTACTAGGCTTTCACTGCCAACTTTGAACACTGGAAAGCAGTATGCATCACACTGCGAAACAGCCTTTTTTTTTTTAATAAACCTTCAGAGCAAATCAGTTGCTCATACCCTAACACTACTACAAGCTACCAGAAGCACACTATGCAAACATGTATCTACACATTAGCTAAATAAAGATGATAAAAGCCATATTAGTAGAAGATACATCAATTGTCATCATCTTTCCATCGCAGATGGCAGTAAACGTAATTCTAAAAGATTACAAAGCTTTAAAAGACAACAACGGAAAAATTAATATTCACTAAAAAGACACCACTATGCTTGACTCATGCTCAGGAAAACCAGATCAATAAATGGCAATAGACCAGGTCTTCTCACAATGCCAAGAGATATTTTAGTACAAAGTAGGGTTTGAGCATGCTGCACTAAGGACAAATGACTGATACTTCGCATAGAGAGCCCAAATATTCTGCTTTTATGCAAGATGAGTGAATATACTTTCACATAGACATTTCTGGGTTGAAGAAACTTAGATATTTCATATATAACACACTGGAAGTCCACATATAAGGAATGAAAAGAAAAAAAACACCCCAGTGTGTTTGAGCATGCAAGTATGTATAAGTTTGCACGTGTGTATACTTGATACATAATGTATGCTGTCCATATATAAGAAGTATGATGACTGAGATGCTTCTCTGTCTCATGTCCAAGATCCCTCACAAGAATCATTCCAATTTAGAAAGACATACCTTTTAAAGCTGGCAGTTTTTGAAGCTCCCTGTTATTGCTAACATTAAACCTAGAAGAACTCTGTCGCTTTTCCTTCTTCAGTACTGTCTGTGGTGCTGGTACTTTGATTTTAGATAGTTGTGCTGGGGGAGGAGTGCTGTTTGATTTTTTGTTTGACACCTGTTTAAAAAGAAATGAAAGCAGTTAATTGCAGCTGAACGCAAGAGAGAATCTTCTAAAAAGCTATTTTTGTCACAGAAATAAATTAAGCAAAATAGGCTTTTAATTAAATTGCTCTATTCATCATCCTCTAAATGCATAGCTGTTCTTCTGTTCCCTCTTTTCAGTGTTCATTTCTGTAACACAGCCCTCACCTAGATGGGAATAGTTCACCTTGTTACATGCACTACCCCATTTACTTGGAGGTACCAGTCAATTGAAACAAAGTTTTCAAAACAGTGTAGTTCTCAGCTACTCTCACGTTTTCCCTGAGAAGTCCAGGTCTCCAAAGTATTTGGTTGTCTGACTTCAGTTTCAAAGGGATCACAGGACCTTGTCTATTTACAGCAGATCAACCTTTCACAGCCTATCTGTACTGTGCCTCCTTGCTAGAGTCCTAAGCTTGGCTTAGAACATTCAGGCTTTGATATAAAGTTAAAGGAGAGAGTCTTATTATTGTAGTAGATTCAGCAGCTTCTAAAACATACAGGAAGATTTGTAGCAGTTTACTGTCTATTCAGAGCAAGCTGCTTTTACTGTAATAATCCTTATCAGATTGTCATTGTACCTCTGTAAGAAGTAAATAACATAAAACTAGAAAAATAGTTCCCACCTACAGATTTCCAGTTTGCTGTTATTTCCCAGACTACACCTAACATTGCTCTCTCAAGCTGTACAAAATGCATCATTAACAAAAGCCTGTCAGAACTTGTGATGCTGCCTTTCTCATTCCTTTTTTGAAGTAGGAAAAGCAGGTTCAAAGTAGGTAATAGTTAATTTTTTACATATCAATAGTTTCACGACGTTCTTTACAAGAATGATAAAACATCTAGGAATGATCTACACTAAGAATACAGAAACAGCTGAACAGGAAATCTTACTGCAAGCATTGTAATTTGTTTTACAGGACCTTCATTTGCTGTAGAAGTCTTTCAAATTTGTAAACTTTTTTTACACTGAAGCACACACATCTGAATACATAACTTGGTACTTTTCTCTTACAGGAAACACCATATTCTCCTTTACAGAAGGTGCCCATGTGATAAGAAATAGGAAAAAAATTAGATGGGAATGGGATTCAGGATGAAAATCAAGTTGTAACGCTGCTACTTTGGCAGTTTGAATAGACTTATTTTGAGTTTTGTTAAGTACAGTAGATATTTCATGCAGGAATGAAACACTGCTTTCATAACACCAATGGCATTTTCATAGGGATATGGCTAAAACAACTGAAACCATTTTTCTTCATGTTCTAAAAAGGATTTCCAAAATAGTTTATTCATCAGCAATTTCTATATGGTCTGGGAGCGTACACATTCAGCGCACATGGAAATGTTACCAGACATAAATTTACCTACCTTTAGAGTCTCCAAGACAGTAATTTTATTCAAATTTTGTTCTAGTAGCATAACTGGGAGAGAAATGTATATGCTTCAAGAACAGATTAACAATGGTCTTATTTTATACACATAGTACTTAATGCATTGAAGATATGACTGAAAACAACATATAGTTTTCGTTGAACACATTTATGATGGCCATTTGGTGAATTTCATATTATAATAGCAAAAAATCTTACAGCCTTATAGAACAAATAAGGGGAGACAATACACTGAACACCAGAAGTCTTAAGTTACCAAAACCACTCTAGAACTTGTTTCAGTAAAAATGGCGTACTTTGGCAAGTTAAAAGCATTTATGTACAATTAATACCTGTTACACTGCATTTTTCAAACTATTTGACTTTTTCATCCCAAACACTAAATGCTTACAAGTATTTCTGCTGAAATACAAGTGATCTACAAGGTAAATTCTATCTATTAATTCAAGTTAAAAAAAGGCATTCCAAATGAAATTATGAACAGACTCAGCAGAAAGAAAAACAGCACTAAAATTTAGGAAGCAATGACTTACCATGTATTAAACAAGCTAATTAAGATGCATTATAAACACTATTACTGCACAGGACTATACTTTCAATACTGTGCTTGAGCCTAATGGCATTTTTCTGAACTGGCTATCTTCCACTGCCACCTGTTTTTTTTTCATTACTTGGAACAGGAAAAGCCGCTTTCCTGTTTCTTCTATTCCCAAACAAATTCTCAATTTTGTATTAACAAGTGCTCACATGTGCCTGCAGACATGCAGACACTACGGTATGCTAAGGTTACACACCTTGGGGAACCAAGAATTCAAAATTGTAGATAAATTCTAAAATTAGTTAAAAGTGGTTATTTAAGAGGATGGGTAACACTTTTAATTAGAAATGTTGAAAGAAAGCATTTTTTGTTGCCATGGCAACTTCCCACATAGCAGTGATGACTCCAGTGTCATTCTAGCCCTAAATCACTGGCCAATTTATCCAACATATCTCCTCCCCCTTTCTACCATCAACCATGATCATCCCTGCTTTCAGTCAAGCTCCAGTCATTCAGACTGCACCTACTAGAAAGCTGCCAAAACAGTTCCTAGTTCATTACTATTTGAATACCACACTATACAGCTGTACCCAACGACCTCTGCAGTGGCACTATGGTGCTACCATAGAGAGAACTGGCCTCCAGAGCTTGCAGATAACCAGCCCTTGGATAGAAAGGCACCTGGAGAAAATGAGTTAAGTCATCTTAACGCCACACAGCTCAGCAATCTTAATCACCCCTCTAAAAAGAAAACAAATTCAGACTAACAATTCTGTGTATTCATTTGCTAAAGATTTCAAGGTAACATACTAACTTTTTATGAAGGTACAGTGCTCAGTAGTTCAGATCAAAGAGCCAGCCAAGCTCAGCTTCTTCCTCCGAGTAACAAACCAAACTACTTCAGAACCCCACAACTCCCGAGAATAATTCATGGACATTCTGCTAGATCAGTGAACAATTCAACGTATTTTGCACCAGAAGAGTCAAACTACAGATACATTTTTATCAATTCTCTTCCCATGACTAGAATGGGAAATACCTATTCTTCCCTTTGTTCTGGCAAACAGCTCCCTCCCACCCAAATGTTTATATACTTACAGACACATTCAATTCCAAAAATGCTGATAAACTCTTAAAAACGTGCATAAATTAGTATGAAAAAGTGTCAGATTGAGAACTTGTTTCTTCAGATCATATTTCAAACACAACCCTCAGGTTTTCTGATCAATTTATTTTTTAAAAGCTAGAGCTTTACATACTTTATGAACATTAAGACAACCAGGACCAGTGTGATTCTGACTTTTACTTTTAACAATTGAAAAAACAAGATTTTATGTTCCTCAGTTCTCCTGAATAAGCTTAAAATGAATTCAAGAGAGTGAGAGGCAGGGAGGAGAGAAAGAGGTTTCTTGCCAGTCACTACAGTTCAAGACAGATAGTCCTTGCATCCCTTCTTCCCCTGAGTCCTCCTGCATCAAGCAGGATGTGCTACATTGCTTAACATCACTGTTTTGAGCAAAGTTGGATACTTCAGCACCCCAACTTATACACAGGCAAGTATAGGTCAGAGCACAACACTAAGTTTGTGACCAAGGAAAGTAGACTGAGCACATCTACAGTTACAGCCGATTTTTCTTTTTAAATTAAACTGATCATCATCAAACACTCCACGTGGCAACTTCTACTTTTGGCCAGCGATCTAAGACATAAGAGAGAATACTGGGATCTGGAAGGAGGGTCCACTCTGCATCCCATGTATGTCAAGCCTTTCAGAAGACCCTATTCTTCCCTTCTGACAGTCCCCCAAAAACCTGGTATTCAAGCTACTTTGACCAAACATGGGCAACCAGAAGAACTCTGACCTTACCTTGAGAAGCATACTCACTAATAACTGAATTAGATCAAAGCACACAAAACCTTCTGCTCCACAAAATCAAGAGCCTAGCCAAACCAAGACTAGAGTGGGGTCAACTCTGTAACGATGCACCAAGCTTTCACGCTGCTTTCTAAGATAAACAGGTCAGAGCAGGGTGATGATTTGAAGATGACAATAAAATAACTTGGATGCATCTGTCATTCAAGATTAAAAAAATTAGATGGCTTACTAATGACAAAAATCAGATCACCTCCAAAGCACAAGGCAAGAGGGATTTTCTCTCTCTTTGCCTGAAGAAAACATGATGCTAGGTAGCACTCTACATGGTATTTCTTGACACAAATCAGTCTAACACTATCCTGCAATTTTTTTCCCTCTAATGAGGATCACCACTGAATACAAATTTCTATCAGCGTGTACACCATCCCAGGATGGCAGCAGCAAGTCACATACCAGCAAGAACCTTGATAAAACCTCTAGACTACAATATCTAGATAGGTGAACTTTGTACCAATTAACACGTGATTAAGACTCATTGTGCAGGTACAAAGAGTGAAAAGCACAAACAGAACTCTCTCTGAGAATCATCAGTCTGAACTTGAGAACAGAGGGAGCATGCTCATATTAATGCAGAATTAATCTCTTCTTTCTTTTCCTTTTGGTATTGTAAGTAGCCTCCATGGACTTACTTTTCATCAATATAAACAAGAGATCTGATCTATAGCACCCAGAAGAGCTCGTTTCTTGCCAAAGCAGCCTCTGAAGGGGCTATGAAAGCGTTCTGGATTATATCTAAAACATACTTACAATGAAACTGAAATACAGTTTACTGAAACTAAACAAAGAACATAAGAAAACATGGAAGGGACATTTACAACTTAATTTTCAGAACTGTATGAGGGCCCAGTATGTAATCAAAACAATTTGACTAAGAGGTTGAGGCCCAGTACATAATCAATGTAATTAGGCTGAGAAGTTGAACTTAATTTGAGAACTGAAATCAAAAATCAAGGGGTCAAAATGGGTGAGAACAGTTAAGAGCATGCAGTTTTTTCTACTCTGCACTAACTTCAAAGTAGTGTGAAAATCTCTGAACAGTCCAGGAATCTTGAGCTCTGCTATAGAGCTCTTTCCTTTGCAGATCTTCATTTACTGTTCTGGAGGTGGGAACAGAGACAGATCATATCTGGCATACAGCTGAGTAGCCATCAACCTGGTAAATACTTTAACAGCATCCCTGCAGGAGGTGGGCTGGTGGTGTTAGATGAGCAGTTGGGGCCAAGGCAAGTTGTTCAAAGACATCACATCACCAGGAGAGAAATATTTGTCAGCTGATTTCAATGCTGTGCTGTTAAAACCACCAGTTCAGCATGCCTTCCCAGAGAACAACGTAAGAATAAACTCTTGTTATTACGGTATTAAACATATGGCCTGAATGAGCTAGCCAGACAGTCTGCAGTAATTCTCGTTTATCCAAGCAATGCCCAACCCCTGGTAAGAAGTTTGCTACGGAGCAACTAGCTATGATCTTTAATGTCAGTATTTTCAATCTACAGAGACTCAGCACAAAATAGACAAAGCTTCTCAGTCATCTGGACACATAAAAAGGGGCTTTGATCCATGAACAACCCAGTTTAAAGAAGCAGGGAAACAACATGCTTGTTGGGTACCATTTTGGATGGCAAACAGTTCTAAGGTTCTCACTTTGAAGATTCTTGCTCCTTTACCATTATTGTTCACTAGTTTCACCACTACAAGATTGTTTGCACAGACAACCTATGGAGGAGACACTGGAGGTGCAGCTTATGGTGCTGAAGGCTTTGGTTGGTTTCACAAAGACCGCGATTTAGGTGTCTGCTGGTTTTCCTCAAGAAAATAATTTGCCAGAACGATCTTTGCAGCTGCCCTTCTAGCAAGTGTATTATCATTAAAGATTCTCTCAGCGGTTGAGAAACACTGCATAGCACAGTGGTAGTCTCAGCATAACTTACTATATTTTTATTTGGTAAGATAGCAAGAGTTGCATCCTAAAGCTCTGAAGATCCAGCATAATGATAAACAAAAAGATAACTTTTCAACATGGTGGTGATGACAAACGCATGTACTTTAGCACTCACTGATTTACGTTGTAGTACTTGTTGAGCAACTGTGATTTTGCATTTGTATATAGCAATGCTACTGCTGGCTATTCTTGATGTCTAACTATGGAGTTCCGTTAGTGTTTTGTCAGAGACAACATGGAGTTAGTGGAATCGCATCAGTGCCTGGGAAGTTCCCTACCAGCAGTGAAGGTCATCTGGCCCTCTTCACTGTGGAGGGGTGCTCACAGCAAGTTTTACAGTCAGAGACCACTTTAGAAGACTGATCTGCAACTTGCTGAAGATCTTCCACCTTTCTTGCTGGCGTTTATTTTTCACGACACAAAGCACTGCTTGTATTTCCTATTAGCTGCTTACACGCACGGCTCAAACTTTATCTTCTAAAGAACTGTATCATCACAACTTTGTGCAACTCACTCGCCTTGCAACACATCACACCAATCCTGACAATTGCTAAAGATTTCTCAGCTCAGTGTACTGTAGCTTTGACATTCTTGCACTGTAATTTTACATTCATTGTTAAATATCAGTAGCAAAAGGCTTGGTTTATATTTGCTCCTCGTAAACTTGACTAGTTTACTCCAGGAACAAACTGACATTTGATTTCAGTCATGGATCAGATCTGCAGCCTGAGG
>VZSC01019993.1:1606841-1648342 GCA_013398225.1 Steatornis caripensis | reverse complement strand
AGTTTTGTTTGCTCTTTTAATATTTTATCTTCTCTTCAGATGTCTCTGGATGTGGAGCTGTTGATTTTATTTGTTTAAACAGGAATGGCTTTTAATAATCATGCTGACTACTTTACCAATGTTTCCTCTGAATAATGCTTGTGTGTTTGTAGACACACAGTTTTTACTTATCACTGTTTTAATTCGCAGACTAGAAGCACATACATTTTNAGTTTTGTTTGCTCTTTTAATATTTTATCTTCTCTTCAGATGTCTCTGGATGTGGAGCTGTTGATTTTATTTGTTTAAACAGGAATGGCTTTTAATAATCATGCTGACTACTTTACCAATGTTTCCTCTGAATAATGCTTGTGTGTTTGTAGACACACAGTTTTTACTTATCACTGTTTTAATTCGCAGACTAGAAGCACATACATTTTGTATCTGAGTGGACAAAAGACACAGAGTCATGCTTAGGTATTCATTTACTTTGCAGCTATTGTGTTTGCAAATTATTTTGATCAACACCAAAGATCTAACAAAGTGTCAGGTTAAAACTGACCTGTAGGCTGGCAGACCTTGTGTACAGTTAGTATCTTAGCAGTTGTTTGTAATCACTGCTTTGCCCTTTGTTTTTGGACTGCTCTTGATACAGTTGTCTGGTTAAAAGCTTGGAAGTTTGGGTTATTCCTCTGGTGGAAAGATTGATGGTGGAGTAATCTCTCTTTGAAGCACCTGTGTTTATGAGAAAGTTCAAAGCCCCGTTTCTTTGAACAATGGTGAGATTGAACAGCTCGAGCCAGTTTCCCACCTCCCAGTATGCAGGTACTTTCCAGGCAGCCCTTTTCAGTATCTCTCCATAGATGCAGAGAGGTGCATCCAGCCAATGTGACTGTGCTCTCCCCAGAGGAGATGAGGACTAAGTTTTCAGGCAACATGGAGAAAGCGAATGCGCATGTGCCTCTCCTGACCTGCCTTCAGCCAGAAGGCCCTGCTGAGGCACTGCCCAGGTAGGAGAGCAGGGCTCCTGCAGAGGTGCAGAGCAGGGGGGAGTTTCCAAAACTCCTGTCTCCTTCTCAGGGACTCAAAGTTGAATTGCTCTAGTTTACGTTCTGCTGGAGCTTCTTTCATGAATGATTTCAGAGCTCTCTTGTTCCTTCCCAACCTAAGATTTTAAGGGAAGAATGAGATTAGGAAGAAGAGAGAAATACTTTTGGTGCTGGAAACACTACAGCTGGAAGAAAGTCTTTTAGGCATGCAAACTTTTCCTCAGCAACTGTTCACCCTATAAACTCTACATATCCCAGGGCCATTGTGGCTACAACCACATCCATTTTATACATACTTTCATGGCCAAAACAATATTCAGTGAAGAGAATTAAAATTACTGCTGGCTCTGGCTTTGTTTTGGCTGAAAATATGTGTCTGTGTTTTGAATTTTTTAGACTGGAGTTCCTGAACTCCTTTATAGATGTAGCTAAAAATAAGACAGCTCGTTACCTTTAATGTAGCATAGTGGTTACTTGTAGGAGTTTCTAACTTTTGTTCAGAGTTGAAACTCCTCTTTTTCATTAGTAGATTTTCTCACTCTCACTGCCATAGCTGTTGCTCCATAATTTGCTGAAGTTAGCTATGCTCTATTGCTTTTGTAATACATTGCTCCCATAAATACGTATTTCCATGTTTAGGCTTGAAGAAAATTACTTTCCTGAGTAAAAGGATATCACCAAAATATGCCAGAAAGAGAGAGTATTTCTCTGAGTTGAATACTTTTCTTCTTTAGAGGCATGCTGTGAGAAGTATTGCACCAGGTCCTTTCTTGCACAGCTCCACTAGTTTTTCTTTAACTCCACTAAAACTTCCTTTTCTCCATAGTTCCACTGCTGTCACTCATGTGAACAGCCCAGCTGATTTCAAACTAACGTCTTGCATAAGAAGAAAGTTATTTGAATGGTGAAGTGATTTAAATTACTCTTGTGAAGAGCGATGCTGGTTTTGTTCCTTTCTATGAATTTGGAAGTGGATATACCTTAGCACTGAGGAACCATTTCATCTGATACGTGCTAAGATTGTCACCTGTAATATTTCAGATATGTTCTCTGTTTACTTTAGTGTTTTTTCTTTCTCTCTGCCTCAGGAAATGTATACCTATATGTGTACAGGTCTGCCATCTCCCTATAATTTTTCTTTCTGATAAGCAATGTGAAGAATTTATTTAAATTTTCCAGCACTTTTTGTGTCATCCCTTAAAAAATTATCTTCTTTAGGCATTCCTGTGTTCTTCAGTGACCTTTTGTTCTTACGTATTTTGAAAGCATTTATTGTATTTTCATAATCTCCTGTAATATCTTTATTTTGCTCTTCTTATCTGTTTTGTAGCCCTCTGATTTATCTGTTTTCTTTAATCCTTTAGGAGTCCTTTTTGATTGCTTTTCTAATATTTACTTCTGCATCACTATTAAACACTTACTATTCTTGAACACTTAGAATTAGGTGTAATGAAGTTCTGAGTGTACTTGATGTATGCTCAACACATATTTTTAGCTCACTTTATTGTCTCTTTATTTTACTATAGTATACATTGCTATGCTATGCTACAACATAGGTTCAGTTGTAAACTATCCATGCCTTGTTCAAAAGCAAAGTCTACTTTTATTTTTGCCAGGCCTTGTATGATGATAATTAAAAACTCTTTAAAATGTTTGTGTTTTATATATGACTCTATGTACTTGCTGAAAAGCAAAGAAAACAAATTCCTAACTCTGAGGATCAGTTTATTTTATTTATTAAGCCTCTACTTGAATGACATACGTGCACTTTTTAATTCCTGCGTGTTGCCACGGCAGAGATAATAGGAAGTAAAGTTTTTTCCAAACTGTATTTATGCATTCTAATATTCACTGACTACATTTGATGCAATTCTTTGGCTTGTCCCAAACATACCTAGAGTCTGAAATGATCTCTAGTTCAAATAGTGGCAGACAAAATCAAGTTGTTCAGTGGGTTGCTATAGACCCAGATTCACTGCATGGTGCAGCACACCCAGCGCAGGACATTTTGTGTGCTGGCAGTAGGCACACTTCAAATTTGGTCACAGACCCATGCTTTAAGATGGCACCAGCACTGGCAAAGAGCATGACTCTCACTGTCACACTAGAATGGAGAATGAAACTGCAGCTGAAAGAATGTAGGAGGAAACTAGAGTGTCTTTAAAGTATTTGAAACCTGAAAACAGCTGATATGGTCAAAAAACATTCAGTTCTGAAAATGTGGGAGAAAGGATATTGCAAAGCTAACTTATAGAATTTAAAGAAATGCGGTTAATGCAAAGATCCTAATTTTACGATGGAAAATGGTGAAATAAAGAGGGAAATATCTATAGCAGGCTAGTAATTATCTTTCCCTTTAACAATTTTTTTCTACTCTGCTTTATTTTTATAGGAACTGGAATGTCATTAAACTTTTGTAATATTTTCAGAGGTTTATGAATATTTGAGGGTTGTCATTTTTACTTCTTGTCTCTCCATCTTTCTGCACTTTTTTCTTTAGTCTTACAACAGATATGGAAAAGAAGTACAAGCCTATATCTCAAAATACTATATTTATTTCTATTTATGAAAGATTTTAAAACACTGAAAACAATTTATTCTGTTACTGGCATTTTATTTTAATTAAGTGATCTGACTTGCTGTCATTTATTACATAAACAGATTTTCAGGTTACAAAAGAAAAGAAAGAAGAAAACAGCAGTATCTTACACATGGAGATCGATTCTTGATTGTCACTACTATTAGAATATTGGACTAATTTTAACTCCAACAAAAGAAGTAACGTGGAAACCCACATGTCAAGTGTACAAACACCTGAACAATATTGCGCTACCAATTGTTTTATCGTGTGCAGAAGTCACAGTCTTACACTGTTGAGGGGAAAAAAAACCTTTATTTGTCTTGTAGGAAGGTATTTCAGCAGCAAAATGAGGCCCACCACCCCTTCTGATCTGACTCCCTGCTGTTTACAGGCGTGGCTCGTGCATCTTTCACTACAGTGCTGCAGTTCCCTCAGAAGGTCGCAGTGATATCACAAAAGGTCTTCCAAGGAAGTGCCGTATCGACCCCGAGCTCCACAGAAGTGACAGCATTACTTCTTGAGTCTTGTGGTTGTTTGGTGACTTCTTCAGTCTCCCTGTTATTCCAGGAGCACAGGTCTGGAGAGGAGCAGCTCTTCCAAACTGCTGAGGTTGGGATGAGGTGGCTCTGCTAATTGCAGATAATGGGCATTCACTCGTTATAAGACATCTGTAAGTGTTTTGTAGATTGCTTCCAATTAGAAGTCTTATGCTCATTGGGTAGGAAAAAAATGTTTGACAGAAGCTCCTACGAAGTAAATATTTCCCTAAGGAACAATGTGGTATCTTAAGATGGGAAACCTACCTTAAGATTTTTGGAGGGACTGATTAAAAGCAGCAGTTTTTTGATCATGATGTTTTTGACAAGAAATTTACCAGTTTACTGACTCTTCCTTGGGAGTTAAGAAAACAAATCCCTACTTATAATTCTCATAGTCTTAAGATCTTCAATTTAGCAAAAGTATCTGACGTGGCAGGTTTAATCATCTTTCTGCCAATTAAGAGACAGACTTTCCCAAAGGCAGTGTCTTCATTTTACCTTAATCTTCTAATTATATTTTGTGTATGTGTCTCTGTGTAAATTTTGACTCTGATGCTAACTTCTCAAGTACTCTGTTCCTTGAGAGAGTGATCTAACGCCTTGAGGGTCTTGATATCTAATTACGGAGAACTTTTCCATCTCTACATTGTCTAGACCGCAGTTAGATGCAAAGCTTACACCAAAAACCCTGGAGATCCCCAGATAAATACACTACTTTGTCTAGCCTGGTTTGGAGAAGAAATTATTTATGTTATAGAGTAGCAAACTTCCTTTGGTCTTCATATTTTTTCAAGTAATATGATGTGAATATGGCATGAGGGTGGCATTCATCTGACTAAATACAAAAGTCTATGTATGCAGACCTCTGACAGCATACATTAATTTGAGCTTAGGTTCTGAATGTCTTAGACTCTCTTCATAGTCAGCGTAATTGACACTGTGATTCATCTCATGCTGAGGCAGCAATTTTAAACAAACCAATTGGACCCAAAGTACTGAGATTAGAAAATTGCAGAATCTGAATGTTAGGTAAATTAAATGCCATCCTAACTTTTAGTGCAGTGAATTTACACTGTGTTGCACTGTGAAAATCTAACTCAAATTGCAGTAGAGAAGAGGGAATAACTTGTAATATGCATTAGCTTTATTTGGGTATGATTACTATATGCTGAAACTTACAGGAAAGCAGGAATTATTAATTACTAATATTAATTTTTATCAAATATTATATTATTTTTGGCATTTCCCTTGTGAGTCTAAGTAAATTTTAAATTATGTACTTTTTAAAGCAAGGGATCTGAAAGAATAAACAAAAGATTTTGATTTTGGAGGAAGTTCAGAGAGGACTAACATGCGTGATTAAGGAGTATAGAGAAACTGATTTATGTGGAAAGATTAAAGGAGCAAAATATGTATACTGTAGGTTAACTAACTGACGCATAAGAAGGAACATGATAACTGTCTTCAAATATTTGATGCATGTAAACATGAAGGATAGAGAGGAAATTAATATTTGGGTAAATTTCAATGGGGGAAATGTTCTGACATTAAAGTCAGATTTTGCCTTGCTTCTGCATTGCCAGGAAAGACCTATATGCTGTAAGAGAACTGATGCCAAAAGGTGAGATTTACACATTGTGAGACCCTTGAAGACAAAAGAGTTTCACAGAAATTATTAAAAAGCACTGTAGACTTTAATACTGAATTATAAGAGATGTGTAACCTTTTGAACCAATATATAAAATCATATAGAACAGTACAACACACTCAGCATTAAATTAATGAGGGATTCTAGTTCCTGTGAAATTTTTTTCTTTTCCCACAAGAGAATAAAACATACCATTATGAAAGATCCTGGCAGATGAAGTGATCAACTAGTTTACCTAAGACAACAAACTAGCTCCTTTTCATGTATAAACTGGATGCTCTGCCAGCATCTAAGTAACTGCTGGCCACAGAAAAAACAGTTTACTCATGAACTGCTGCATGTCTTGACACATTATGCAGCTTTTAATATTTAAGCAAAAGGAAGTTCTGTATCAAAAAAGCTACTATTATACAGGAAACATAAATTACATGTTCCAACACTGTGAATAGACTCCACTGATACGGCCAGGAGTGGTATCTCTGTTGCCCAAATTAACTGTACTGGTGAACTATCAGGAGATCATAAGTCTGGTGGAAAGGATGCACACAGAGGTCAAGCAGATAGAAGCTGAACTGGGATAAAAGAGTAATTGTAGGTCCATGCATCTGGCTTTACTGGAGAGAAAAAAAAGAAGCTATATTCAGGGTGATGGACATGCTTTTGCTTTGTGAGACACGAAGGTGGCTGTAGAGCTGTGCAGAGCCCAAGCCCTCCCCTTTGCCATAGGATATGTCTAATCCTGTGGTAGAAATTTATTTGAAAGAGTCAACTGAAGAATCCTTCTTATTTAGTCATTTGTATAGTTTGTCAGAACAGGATTCAAATATTGTCAATCATATTGAAATTAACTATTTTACAGTTTGTGCTCTGAACCTATCTATCCTTTTGATCTTTTTGCCTTAAGAATGTAACTGCATGAGAAATACATTAATAAACTTTAAAGCGAATGATACATGTCAAAAAGTCTTTCTGAAAAAAACAACGAAGAATTCAGAAGTGTTCCACATGAAAAAAATAATGAATGCCTTTTTAGAACTGGAACAACAGACTTTGAGCTGTAGCTGTGTGCATTTAGTGCAGAATTTAATTGTAATTTCTTACTTTATAAGCAATGCAGAGGCAACATCAGACATAGGAGACATCTGTGTAGTTTTACATTTCACAAATCAGCAACAAGTTACGGTCAATAAAACTACTTAACTAAAATAGAACACAGCAAGTTTTAAGGTGCCATATTCAAATTGTGACTTCAAGAGTTTGCATTCATTGGCTGCCTGACCTCAGTGTCGTTTAAAAATAACTGACTTTCCTGTTTGCTCTGAAGCTTTTTCAGGGCTTGTGATATTCTGTTTCTGGCCATTCTCAGAAAGGCTAACCAGGCAGGTAACACAATCTAATTTAAGCACACTGGGGATCCTGAAGATAAGTGAGGTGACTCGCTTATGTCTGAGATCTGGGAAGTGCGCTCAAATCCACAACATTTAATAGGCTAAAAGAGTTGAGGTTGTGTAGCCCAGAGAACAGAAGGCTGTGGGGAGACCTTGTTGCTGCCTTTCAATATATGAAGGGGTCTTATAAGAAAGATGAAGGAAGACTTTTTACCAGGTCCTGTAGTGACAGAACAAGGAGCGACAGTTTTAAACTGAAAAAGGGTAGATTTAGATTGGATATAAGGAAGAAATTTTTTACAATGGAAGTAGTGAGACTTTGGAGCAGGTTGTCCAGAGAATTTGTAGATGCCTCATCATCAGAAATGCTTGAAGTCAGGTTGGATAGGGTTTTGAGCAACCAGATCTAGTGAAAGATGTTTTGCCCATGGCAGGGGGATTGGACTAGATGGTCTTTGAAGCTCCCTTCCAAATCAAGCCATTCTATAAATATACTCCAATAAAACTGGGAATGTTTTTCCTTTTTCTTTGGTATTTTGTTTAATGTCTGCTTTGATCTCAGTCATTTAAACCTCTCATTTCTGAGGAAGCACACCTTACCCACAGGGTCCTAGCTTAGCCTACATAGCTGGGCAGGTGGTGTGCACTTCAGCTGCAAAAGTGACTGATATTCATGGAGAAAGATAAGAAAAGAGGGAAACTGTATGGAGCAGGCTGGTTTCTGGCCTTTGCCTTTGTCCCACAAAACTTTTATGTCTATTTTTCATTAAATGGTAGAACTAGGAATAATCCTATGTAGCACTGTTACCATCTCACTTTTATCAATTTTACAAGCTTGAACCTTTGAAGAACAGCTGAATGCCCCTAATGGTCTGTGGATCCTAACTGGACGGAACAGCCTCAGTTTTCAGCTGTGACACCGAGTGCCTAAACTCTATAGGATGACATCATTTGAGTTGAAGTATTGTGACTTAGAAACCTCTGTAATGTTTGCTTTTTCTTTGAGTCAGTGCCCTGAGATAGTTAAGCTGACATGTTTTCTGTAACACATATCTAATCTTGGGTTTGGATTCTATTTTGAGGGCTAGATGCCTGAAACCTAGGCAGATATTGCATTGCCTGGGTCTGTGAGCACCGTGACCCCTTTCTGGATCTTCCTGTGGGCAACAAGGTCCCTTGTTGAAGCACTTGGAAAGTGCTGAGCACTTTTTCTGGAACTGCAGTACCTTTAGTCTTCCTGACATCTCTGGAATTCCTTGAGATTTACCATGTAATTCTTGAAAGCTCAATCTGGACCTCAGTCTCCACAACAGAATATGGCTAAAGATAAGAAATATGCTTAAATAAAAAAGCTTCTAGGAGCTGAAATCTAGGGTTTTCATTCAGTTCCGTCTTTAACGCTGAAGTAGAAGCCAGCGGTAGCAGAGCTTGTGTTCCAGATCTCAGACTAAGAATGTGGTCTTGGCACTTAGACCAATGCCGTTTGTGTATATATATAAAGAAAGAAAATATTGATAGCGAAATAATGATGAATACATAAACCTAGGACTCTAGGAAGCCATGTTTATAGGCATTTTTCAGATTATAACCACACTTTTAAGAGCTTCCTGTCTTTTGTTTTAGCCAGACACATGGGACTATTTTGATGCCATTTTATTTGTGTGTTCTGTTTCCTTCACATTTTTGTTTGAGCAGAAGAAGATGGGAATAAAAAATCGTCTCCAAGAAAGGTTTACAGATTTTATGATGTGGCAATTCCCCTCTGTGCACTTAAGACAATAATAAAAATGCATACACCATATTTTGAAATGTTATTATGACTTATTGTGTAAACAGATGATGATAAAACATTGTGAGTCATTATTCAAACACAATACATCATAATTGTTTCTTTGGAGACACTATGCATTTCTGTCATGGGCTTTATTTACAGGATTCATTGTAAAAACTTCACAAGGGTACTTACTGTGTCTTCCCATCGTCACATTTCAAAAATAATGATCTCAGCCTCTGACCATGTAAACTCTGAAACAAAAGAAGAATCCAATTGTCTTCTTGTGTAAACAAGGCTTATTTACAAGGTTAGGCCTTCACCAGTAAAACTTGTTTGTAATATGTATTATAATTACACGGATTTTCAGGCTATACATCTGAAATCAAAGTCAATGCTGGTTTCAAAATGTTTAAACCTAACAAGATAATCTATTTGATGTAAAACCTTAAGAGCCACCACCATTACCACTTTGTTCTTATATTCTGGGTAAGGAATGGGCTTACAGGTATCTTCTCTTGTGATTTTATTCTCTCTACGCTGCAGTTACTGAATCCATAATGGGCCCCTGTAAGGGAAGAAAGGATTCTTGGATGGATCCCAAGGAACTCCACCAGGTTATGACCCAGATTCAGAGTCTGTGACTCTTGAGGAGAATTCACTGCCACAGATTGAACCCAGAATTTAGGTGTATGCCTCTAGGGTATCTATATGTGGACTTGTTTCCATCCAGTGTTCAGATGGGTTGTAGAAACACAAGACAATTTGAAATGTCCTCAGACACCTCCTTTACCTCCAGCTGCCACACCAGGAAATCTCAGAGTCCTCTGTTCTTTCCGTCAGCTTTATTTGTGCTTCAAATGGCACCAGAAATGTAAGTTTAGACAACAGTATCAACCCAATAGTTAACAAGAGTGTAGAGAAATGCTTGACTCGCCATAGAGTGGGCACCTATGTGTGGTCAGCAGAATCCTGGAGAAAGATAAGGCAGGAGGTACATATTTAGTCACTGTAGCAAATGCAAGAACTGGGACAATGATGGTTCAGTAAGACTATTTTGGTTAAAGACATGAATCTTGGATACTTACAGACACCTCAGATGTCTAGGTAAGATGGATAGGATTTTGTTGGAGTCCTCCTCATCTTCAAGATTCCTCCTCAGTTTCTATCCGATCCCATCAATTTTTAATTTTCTCTAATTAAATTTCTCCAAAAGTGACCTTCTAGGCATGCACAGAATTGTCCGTGTCCACAGCCATATGGAAGAGAGGATTGTGGTATCTCAGCATTTTTCCAGCAGCTTTGCAATGAGATGATCTCCTCTGCACTGAGAGGACCCTCCAAACCTCAATGTTTAAGTTGCTATCAGTCTCACTGAATAATTAAATTTGTGTAGGGAAACAAAGGGGACATTCTCTCAGAAACAGACTCACTGATGTAATGATTAGAGACAGAAGTCTTGAGCTTTGCTCAGGAAAAAAATGGCTGGTCCTTGCAAAATGGAATAGCTCTAGCAGGTGGGTCTGCTACCATTGGTGATCTTTTGATGCTAGATGATTTAAGGCATATTATTAGCACATAGAGAGGGACCCAAAACTCCTTTGGTAAAAGAAGGTGCTGAAGTCTACTTTTCTACAGCCTGGGTAACTTTTCTATTCACCAACAAAGGGGAAAAGAAAAGGAAAAGCTCAAAGATTCCATATCTGCTTTCTTGAAAGAAAGGTCAGACTCCCAAGTATAGATGAGCTCTTAAATCTCTTCTGTGTGCCTAGCCCATAGGTTCTGGTGGAAGCTTAAGTTCTGAAACAGGACTTGGGAACATAACTTTGAGAGAATGGGCCTGCTTGTTCAAGCATAAATGACACAAATACACTGAGTAAATTATTGACTAGGGGTGGCTAGTACCACCTCAGGTGAGGGACTATGCTGAGCTAGTGAGCTGCTAGCCATGTACCAGTCAGTGCAGGATTATCTAATGGACCTTAGTGGGCTTTATAGAAGAGAAATGAAAACATCTTTTTTTTTTTTTTTTTTCAGAAAATGCTTAAAGAGAAATTGATGGTTTCATAAGTATTTGAGACTTGCCTATTTTGTTTCCCAGCCTTTTCTGTTTTTCTATATAAGTTTATAAATAACTTTAAAACTTCTTGTACTGAAAACATCTCCATGTGTTTATCTTTGTTAACACAATTTAAAGCGAGGTGATCTTATGAACATTGTCAAGTTTGTCATTAGTTCTGCACTCCTGAAAGACAAATCAGTATTTCCTTCTAAAGCAAAGAGGATGGTTCCGATTTGTAGAGTTTGGAAATCTGAAAAATATCATCCAGTGCTCTGCAAAGACAGAGGAATCAATAACAAATCCATGTTAGTATCAAAAAAGATAACAAAGAAAATGTGAGGAAGGAATTCCGGGGTTCAGAAGGACAGATGTGTATTTACATGCGCTCCAACAATGGCTTTGAGATTAATTTAGAATGCTTTATGTTCAATTTAAATTGCAAGGAGTTTCTCATATTTTAACAGAGGATGAAGGAGAAAAAAAGGTTTCATTTTATACACGTGTGCACGCACACAGATGCAGAAAAGGACAAAAACCATTTCAGAAATGATAGTTTCCTCTCAGTTCTATTAAGTGAACTGAATGTGGTTGTGTTGTTGCAGTTCTCAGGGCTCTGATTGCACATAAAAACTTCCAAATCATAACACATGTGGTATTGCCATCCAAAACAAAAGGAGAATTATTAAAATGTGGTGGGATTTCATGTAATATTGGCAGACAGCTTAGATGACAATAATTTCACACTTGCACCATGAAATTAAAATTTATATTCTCTTGGTGCAATTCTTCAGACCAACAGCAGACACTTGTATTTTTTTTAATAGGAACAGGGAGATGTAATTACTTCAGTTTAACTAGAAAACCCTTTCCATTGCTTGATGACAAAGCAATAATGCTGGCACAAGTTTGCAGATAATTTGTGAGCCTACTTTGCATATTCTCCACAGCTCTGCTTTAAGGCGTCCAGCTTTCTGAAAGCCTTGAACCACCATACAGGTTCTTCCACAGATTCCAAGCACTGTGTGTAAATTCCAGCTGCCCATAAATCATTTTTTTGAAGGGCAAGTATTATGGCTGCTATAAACATTTGAAGCAAGTTGCCAAAATCTTCAGCATTTTTTCTTTCTGCATAGAATGTATACAAATTATACTACTATTTCTTCTCACAGATTCTTCCCTTTTGCAACAATTCCTGCTGTATTGTGTTACTATCTATAAAGCAAATGCTGAAGAAGTGAACCGTAAGTCACCAGACACAAACTACAAAAATACACTTGATTTATTTTGCCATGAGGTTTGGTAGGACAAAATTACTAAGTTTTGATCCAGAAACATATTTTTTTCCTGACAGTTGAAAGAAATTTATAGCTAGAAAGCCATCCTGAGGCTACATATGCATCTAACTTAAGGTATATATAAGTAATTAAAATAAGCATCTTCTATACTTGCTCAGTAAAGGGACAGATGGAGGCCTAGTTTATATCCTGACAGTGTTTTGATGAGAGTTGTTCTATGCAAGTTGATCTAGAATTCAGTGCAGTGGAAATTATCTACATCTCTTTATGCTGCTCTGAATTTAAGGGCTAGACACAACTCTCGGGGGTAGGAGGGAGAGGAGGAGAAGGAGAAATCCCCCTACAACCAACCTTTTTGTATTTACGCTTTAAATGGAAAAGACAGATGTTGCAGGAGTACACATCTGGCACATCGATTCTGTATTTTTGACAGAGACTAATTTTCACTGTTTTTCAGCTAAGTGGCTTAAAATCAACTTTTCCCCCTGCCTGAATCTCTGCGAGTTTTTGAAATAAAATCATGTGAATACATTTGCTGATCTTGCAGGTTATGCTATTGTACTTATTTCCTTTCTCTTCTCCCCAGAAGCTTTGCAGGATTCTTGTCTGGGTTATAGGGTTTAGGCTATTTTCTTCTTCCACCACTGTTCCAATGCTCCATTTGCAAAGTGTTTAGATTACAGCAGACGCGAACTTCCTCTGTCTCAGAGCCAGCCATGAATCAGACTGAGAGCTGGGACCACTGGCTGTCAGAGGACCCTGAAAAGCTGCAGCTTTAAAATAACAAGTGTTTGACAGCTCGGTTTACAAAACAGCAGATTGTGGCTATATTGTACTATGGAGCTACATATGACATAATAACTAGGGACTTAAAGTTATTTAGTCTTTTTCCTCTCACCATAATTTCCAATAAATAAATCTCTCTGGGACAGGAGGTCTGGTGAGTTGTACAATGCTTGCATTTTCCTCACCCCAGCTTGTCCCCTCTCTTCTCTATTTTACACGTTAAGAAAAACCCCCTCAGTGGCTGGTAATCACAGTTCTATAACATTTCTTGTTGAAAGAGACAGACTAATGTAAAGATAAATACACACAGTTTTCAGGTTTTTTATTAGTCAAGGTATTAATTGTAAGTCTTCCTATCAAAATCTCTTTAGAAATTTCTTAATGGACAGAGCTTGATATTGTGTAGTTGGAGTGGAACACAAGCAATTATTTTTAAGGTTTTAAATGGTGCTTTTGAAAGAGAGCTATGCTCACAGGATTTCTGTGAGTTTTATTTTTCAAAATCAGTGCTCAGAGGTTGCAGAAATGTGAATTCATGTGCACTGAAAAATACTGAAGTGAATAAAATGTGACTACCGGAATGTTCTTTCTCCAGACATAAAATATGATGGAATGAATGAAAGAACGACTTTACATTAACACATTTGCTGAAAGAGAACCAGCTATTTTTGCTGCATTCCCTTTTCAATTAAAAAAAAAAGGTAAGAAGTGTCAACATTTCCTTGATCTACTTTTCCCTTTGCTAATATTTAGGCTTTCAAAGGAACCCAAGGGATACCCTTGCTCAATTTCCATTAGACATCCAAATCCCTTTGCTTTTGAAATCCCATGTTTAATTTCTACTTCTTTTTTATTTTGAAGACTTTGATTCTTCAGAGTCTCTTTACACTAATTTTTACTGTAACCTTAAAATAGATACATTAAAATTTGGGGATATATTTTACAGGTAAATCTGCAAGAACCTAGGCTTAAAAATATTTATACTTGAACATTCTTTGTCTTCATCCTCTTCTTTGGGAAAGAGGACACTGGATATGATAGACTACGTCCACAAATGTATTGCATAATACAGGCGTGCATTAATTTTAGCTTCAGCTTTCTTCAGTTGAGTTCATCATCTCAGGCTCCATCTGTAGTCTATGAAGAGAAACAGGCCTTATTAGGGCATAGTTTCTCTGACCTATTTTAAGTGCGTACTTTTGGATGACATGAATCACAACCTGAACTCCAGTGTCTACAATGAATAGATCTCCATTGGCTGTCAATGGAACGCAGGATGATTACTTGCGTGGGCATCTACACTGAGACAGATTATTTCTACTCTTAAAGCTGAAGTGTCCTTAAAGTCTATGAGAATCTTCAGCCTTGAGCTAAGGATTTTCAGCTTCTCATTGTCAACGATATCAAAATGAAGGGCACCTAGACGTATTAGTTGATCCTTTCAGAAGAATCACAATGAACCATAGGCTTTAGACCCTGTCTCTTAATAGTTGTGGAGTTGATGTAGAAAACATGCCTTGGGGTTCTGGTGTCTATGTATAAAATGGATGAGTTTATTGGCTGTCTATAAGGATAGTAGTATAGATGTGGCTTTCAGATTTGGTAAATGCAGAAAATAACCTGATAATGTGAAGGCAAGGGACTAAAGTGACTTGGGTTTCTGACTCTAAAAAATTACCCAAACCTTAAAGGCTTATCTAAGGATACGAGCTAAATTATGTTTCAAGAATAGGACTGAGATGCCCTTTCTTTGATACTTTCAGCTTCATGCAATACTTGATTAACTTGGCTTCTGTACATGTATTAAAAAGTGCCCAAAAGTATTGCTACTATTGCAGGCTTATAGAGTAAGTCTAACTAACCAGTTAGGACCAGCTATTTTTACAAGTTATCATCTGGATGTTTAAGAAATGTAGTACTTAATATACTCTCGCAGTTTTATAGTCATATCCTTAAATGTATTTAAGCATCCAACTTCCACTAAAATACCTCATGTGATTTAGTGGCCTAAATACTTTTGCAGATCTAACCCCTGGACTCTCCTCTTCCCTAAATTCACTCAGATTTTTGTAGCCAGCATCTCTGAAAGTGATTTTAAATGCTTGTGTACTAGATGAAAGTACTTGAACTTAAAACATGGGCTATAATCCATCTATATTTAAGTCTGCTTACCTGTTTAAGGGAATAAATAATGCTTACCTGTATGTTTGAAGTCCAGTAATTATGTACTTTGAAATGTTAATAGTAGATTATCTGTCTTGAATATGATTGATACAACAGTAAAAAGCTACACCAAAACCAGAAGGAAACAAACCAGTTTCTAATACTTAATTTTTTGCTTTACTTGCTTAGAATAATATAATTTTCAGAATACATTTTAAAGGTTTTCTTCAAATAAATTTTTGAATGAATGATTTTTATTGACTCTACTCAATAGTTTATATCCTTTTCTATCTCTGTCCAAGACCTGCATTCATTTCTTTGTAATAGTTTCTGTAATGAGTTAATTTTTGTTTCCCTAGCTTTACATTTGGGAATGTGGTTTTAAAAATAATTCTTCCTATCCATTTGGAGAGAAACAATCTATAAATATACCTATGCACTCACAGGGTTTTAGTACTTGACAGTTTTATTAAAAACAACAAGTACACACAGACTTAGCATTGTTTCTAAGATGTTACTTACCCTTGTCTGTGAAATATCAGCAAAGCAAAATGAGACATCGGGGTTTCAATTTGCCAAATGTAAGAGGTTATATAAACAATTTTTCTCATACAACATATTTATGAAGAAAATGTACTTCAAGAATAAGAAATCAGAAAAACTGGCTCATTTAGAAACAACTGCAATAGAAGTTTGTTTCTTAGGAACATTCAAGGTCATTCTATTTCCTGTTTTTCCCTTTATCAGAAAAAATGCTGCTTCTAACAAAGTTTTTTTTACAGCTTTCATGTGTATTTCATATTGCTAGATTTAACCTGGAAATAAAAAGCAATACAATTATTGGAATTTATTTAGTTGACTTTTTTCTTAACTAACTCTCGTCGTTTTGAAGTAAGGTTTCTAGTTCGAATTAGTCAGCTAGGTCTTCTTGTAGTCAGAGAGAGTCACCTTGAGAAGAGCAATGCAGCTTCCTGGTCTTTGATACCTCTATAGAGACTGGATCACCCAGCTTCTGAGTCAATTGGTTTAGGTCAGAAGAATCCAACCAGTCATGGACAAGTGAAAATAAAGACAATAGCTCTCAAAATAATAATTCCACTGAATCTTCTATTGAGGGATTAAGCACTGAATCTCACAAGCATTGAATGCTTTCTTCCCTCCTCAGAAGCTAACTTTTACGTGGCTTAGCCTTCCACAGTGGCCACCTTCCTGAACTGAAGGGAAAAGGTAGCTGACTTTGGTATTTTTCTGGAATTACTTTTTATTTATGTGTGTTGTCTGTTTGTCTATTGTTTCTTGCTTGTAAAAAGAAAGAAGCAACTCTCAAGACTATGAATTAGGAGCAGGAGAGTCATCTTTAATCCGCTTCTTTTGGTAGTGAGAATAAGCTACTGTGGGTGTTAAAAATATTTTTTTTAAAAAACCAAGGTTGTATAAAGTTCTTTCCCTTTAAGTGCCTCATAGGAGCAGCTGCATTGAGAGGAAAAAAAACAAAAACAAAACCCCATGGCTTTGGGAAGAGAGAAATCAGGAGAAAAATAACACAAAAATAAACAATTTGTTAACTTTCCCTTCAGTGAAACAGCTTTGAAACAGGGGGAGATGGGTTAGATTTCTGTTAAAATCATTAACCTTGAGAATGTCCACAGAAGTCATAAGATAGGTTACCCAGGACATTGAACTAGGCCTCAAATCTTTCCCAGGGTAAAGCTTTTCCAGCACTTGCAGCATGATGTCAATGCAAAGCTTTTCCCAAACTTCCTGGAACAGTTACAGGCAAATCACTGGAGACACAAAAAATATCTGGGGCTTCAGCCAACAGCATTCCTCTATGAATACTGGTATCTCAATTTGCTCTTTATTTTTCTTAATTGGCATTATGCAATTTCGAAGATTTACAGCCAGCTAGACTAGGAAAAATAAAATAAAGCAAGGCCAAAGCTGAAAGTGACAGCAACCCTTTTACCACATACTGGACATAATTTTCTACTGCACACTCTACTAGTTTACAACAAAAATCTCCCCTTTAATCTTCTGTGATGTTGCAAAAAGTCATCAACCTCCCAGATTATATTTTATCTGTGGCTTGTATAATGAATGTTTTAATCCACTGGAGCAACAGAATAAACCATAATTACATATATTTTAGACTGAGGGTATGTTTCCTTAAAAATGTATCCTATTTTAGCATGAAAATCTCAGCTTCTTAAAACAAACAATTCATAGACTACATGATCATTACTCTACATTTTGTGTATGTTGTCAAGCTTTCCAATAGCATTTTAAAGAAGTACCTCAAAGTACTGTTGTTGTGAAACCTATTGTAGATAATCTATGTAATCATGAACAACTGGTTCTAAAAGGGAAGGTTATAAAAGGCACAGAGGGCAGTTAAGCATATAATTGTCTTTGGGAGATAATGGGAATTGGGCATGTAACTCCCATCTGTACCTCAGAAAATCTCCCCTACAGAGAACTGAAAGCTTGTGGTTATGTAGGATCCACCAAGAGAATAGCAGAACCTTCTTCAGAGAGCTTTTACCTTGAAAGCAACAGCATCTCCTTAACAGGAATGAAGAGGGAAAATGTGTGTAGATTTGGCCTAGCGAGAGCAATTCCTTAATGACTTTGCTGCATTTTGTGTCCCTGATGATATCGGCCATAAGAAGCAGTCGATGTTAGCAGGGTCTGGGAACTTTCCTTCAGCTCCTTACGCATGAAATTACTAATCATTCTGGGCGTAGTTAGCCCCATGCTCCAGGGGGCTGATAATTTACTTCAGTTTTGTTTTGGCTTCTAATGTTTCCAGCAGTTACAGCTACAGTTAGACGTGGGTCTGCTCCCTTAGCTGTCTTCCCCGGCTTGTTTGTCAGCTGCACTGGAGAGTGATTGTACAGTTGGCTCTAGTGTGGTCACTCTCGGGCTGTCTCTTCCAAGGGACAGGACTTTGTTCCCATCCCCAAGCAACCCTCAGCTAATGGTGTACTAGCAACAGTGGGTTCTTTCTTTTTGCTCGGAAAAATATTCACTCCACACTTCTCTGCAGAGGGTGCTTCTAAAGCCGGATGATTTGAAGATTTTTCCAACTGAACGGAAACCAGCTCAGTGTTGTTCTTGGTGTTTTTTGGTTGGTTTTAGGTTTTGTTTTGTTTGTTTCGTTTTTATGAATATCTTCTAAATTTCAGGACTATGCCACTACCTGTGTGCAGATGTTCTAAAATATTCAAATATTAAACTTCAGAAAAATGGCCTTACTTTGGTCTCAAAGTGGCAATTTTAACATAAACAATAGCAGTATTCTGGAGAAAGACACCATATGAAAGGATCTTACAGCATACTAGGATTTTTTCTGTTTGTTTGTTTTTGTGCTGCAGAACTGTTGTACAGTCTTAGACGCAGAGCGGTAGTCCACTATATGAGGGTACTCTGTGTGTACAAATCAAAAAAGTAAGTCTTGAGATACTCGGCAAAGTTTTCCAAAATCCTAAATAAAACATCTTGTAGGGACAACTTTAGCCCTCATCTAGAAACACTGAATTCATTGTGATCGGTTACCAAATTTGGCCTTAGAAATAGTCCATGTATTTTGTCTGTATATGTCTGGTTTATGTATTTTAACTGTGTTTACTTGACAATAAAGGCAGAGCAGTCTTCTTCTTGAACTCAGTGGAAGTGTTGGCTCTGACCTCTTTTAGAACAGAAACAGACCAAAAAAGGTGATTGTTTTCTGTCTTGAATTCTGTTATTATTTCTAACCCAAATTGTAATTCTTAACTGTCCTGGGTATAATTGGACTGCATACACAATTATGTTTTTGGAGGGACAAAGCTCACAAGGTCTGTAAATCAATTAGATTTCTGTGAACACTGAGGAAATGTAAATCTAGAGAAGTCGATACACTCTGCCACTCACTACTTATTTTTTTTTAAGACTCGATCCCTTCCAAACCTCATCAAATGCATATCACAATAGGAAATCGGGATGTGAAATTAAAATAAACAAAAATGACAGGACAAAAAAATAAACCTGTGGCAAAAAGCAGCAATATAGGTAAAAACTGTAAAAATATGCACAGGGCATTTTGAATGAGAATGAGGGAAGGAGTTGAAAGATGTGCAAAAGAACTCAGCTATTGCTTTTACAACTGACGTTTTTTTCAGTCTTTCCAAATCTGCATACTTACTGAAGGGAAACCCCCAGACAGAGGACAAACAATGAAGATTGTTGATGAAAATAATCAGGGAGAGCTGGGAGCTAGACCTGCTGTGGGATTGCTTCACTGCCCTCAGTTCGACTTTTCCAGTCTGCAGCAGTTGGATATGAGCCTCTCTCTGCACCAAGATTGCTGCTAACAGCTGGAGGGACGCCCTTCCCCCTTATTTTCCTTTTGCCAACAGAAGAGTCAGTTTTAAATTTGTCAAATGCGAGTGAGAGAGGAAAAAAAACCATTTTCAGAATTTCTAGGCTGATATATTGATGACTAGACTGGAAATCTTTTTTATTTCTAGCAGAAAAACACAGTGACTGATAAATAGTATCTTGGAATAAGAAGGAGTTTTGCTTTGAGTGCCTCCTCCAGAGCAGAGCTTTGCAGATGCACCAGACTCTGAAGCAGTAGATTAGAAATATGATGAAAGGGTAGGGTTTTGCAGAAAACCAGTTAGACAGAGAACAATCTTAGCATTACCAATTTCAAACGAATATATGATACAGTGGTGTTTCTGAACGCTGAGAGAAATGTAATCTGCTGGTTCCTTCAGCCGAAGTTTAGTGATGGCAAATATTCAGTCATGGAATGCAGAGGGAAGAATAAAAAATGTTGTGCTGTAACTCACCATTTGTGATCCCATCAACACCATAAGTTCTGATGCCTGCTAGACTCATCTAGATTCATGGGTGGGTGATTCATAAAACAATAAAGCCCCACACAATTATTTTTTTCTTTTGTTTTCAAGTTCCAAAGCAACTTGCAAATGGATTTGAGCTCTTATGAAGCCATTAGAAAGCATGTGACATTCAAAACTCAAGTTGATAAATTAAGCATCAAGGTCACAGCTTAGCATACACTTTTTAAAATGCTGACATGCATTATTACTAAAATTGCAGTTTCTATGAGAATATTAGTAATTATACAGATGCATCTCCTGTGAATATTCTATAAAATCTATTCAGAAGTTCAGTTTGGCACATACGTGTTCCTTGTTACAACAGTCGTAAGTTCACTTGTTCTGAAGTCAGAAAGAAAACTTAGTGACATCTAGTCTATCACTTTGTATAGCATTGCACATAGGCTCTTTATCACTAACATTTCACTGAGGTGAAGTTTCCTGTATGGCTGTAGCATCTTTTAGAAAGACACGCTGCATTAATGTCAAGACAAGTAATACAGCAAAATAATTACAGACACTACCTCACCTTTGAGAGCCTTCACTTCAGATTTACAATCTCCCTCTTGGTAAGGCTGGGGCATCCCCGTGCTTGGCATATTTAGGCTACAAAATGACTCAGGAGCCAAGTTTATTCTTTGGGAAAAAACCTCCCAATGACACCTGTGATCTCAGTCAGGATTTAAAATAAGAACTGCGCAGGTCTAAAGTCAGTGCAGAAACCCACAAGCCAAGGAGGCCTGCACTTAAAACAACTGAAAAGAGAGCAATCCACCCTAGTGGGTAAGGTTCCTGAGCAAGCCCAGGCAAGAGACACTGACCTGAGCAGAGAACTTTGCAGAGTGTACTTTTTCTTTAGGACTTTTGGTACATTTAGCACCATTTTCTTTATTCAAGTTCTTTCTTCCTTTTTCTGGTAGCACAAAACATTTCATATCCTTCTTCAAGATAGCTCCTTCCCTTGTTATTACTTCAACTAGCAAATATGAAACAAATATTGCCCAGATCCTTGTATGTACTGAGTTACATTGAACTTCCAGAGGATCTTGGTGTGTGTGGGAGGAGACAATTCCATTGTTTGGAGGAGAAAGTATTTTGGTAGCATAGAAGAGTCAGAGTTGATTCTCTGGCATAACTTTAAGCTAGTGTCAGCTGCAGGTCAAGACACATATAAGGTTTTCCTAAATTATACTAATTTCACATTGCTATTTTATCCTTTGTGCTCTTACCACTAACTTAGAGTAGCTTGTAGACATCTCTAACAGTGGGATACGTATGCCTTCCTTCTCCTGTGATGTTTTTTGCCTCTATTGGTGTAGACCTGCATCTGAGTTGTTTATCCATTCACACATTTATCCATGCTTTAGGTACAGTCATCTCTGCTTTGCTTTTATAGGAATCAGCCACAGAGCTCTACTGTAGAGCTACATGAAATCTCTTCTATAAGCCAGAGCAAAAATACTTGCCATAGTCCAGGCCCTGAAACAAACTGGACATTAGCAAAAAGATGACAATTTTCAAGATGGAGTCAGGGGCCAAGAGAAAAGATTGCAGATTTTGCATCTTTGTTGGATACTTTGAAACAGATATGAAGACTAATACCATGTAGATATATGAATTGCTAGTTTGGTTGTATGAAAAACTGCCAGATCCAGGAAGAGTAGTTTACTTTGTTGCTGCAAGAGTCTTTGGTGTTCAACCACAAATGTGCTTAATGGAGAATTCAGTGTTGTTGGCATTTAAACTGACTGGACTTCTTTTCTGGAAGCCTTTATCAAGGTGTGATTATTAGCTTGATCAGTAAGCAAGGATATAAACAGTAAAAAGGTCTTCCAAATAAATAATCTGGTTTTGGTCATCATATTTTTATGTGACTTGGAGCAATACATTGTTTAAACCCTCATCCAGTCAGATTGTACTGGATTACCGTGAACGAACTTCTAAGCATTCATACTTCCAGTCCCATAAAATATTAAGCATATAATAAATACAGTAGACAAAGCAAAGGACTGAAAATCACTACAGTTTTGAATCATGCTGCCTAAAGTTCTGTTTGTGCACCTGCACTTTGGAAAATATTCAGGTTCAGTTTTAGATGAATAGAGGAGAAAATTTCTGTATTCTTATTTCTTTTCTGTCTTACTCAGCCTGATGTGAACTTTCATGTTCTTTTGCACACAAAGCTGAGCAATTTTTTGGGGTATCCATAACCTCTTTCCTACACAACAGACAAACACTGACCTTTATTTTAACTAAAAATGTTGTCTAAAATCCTAGTTCCTTATGTTTTTACCATATGTCTCAAAGATTATAAATTTTATATATATAAAAAATGATGAGTGTTTTCATCCACATTATCCACAGAGGGTAACCTCAGAGACTGTATGTCTGTGTTGACAATATTTAAAGCACATTTCCTTCTTTGGGAAATTTGTCTGTAGGCAGTTTATTATTGTAATGTCCATCCTAACACTTACCCTATCTCATTTGTGTATCAGTCTGCAAGAACAAAAATTATTACCTACACTATTACTTTGACAGGCTAAGACGATGCTATACTGTCTTGAATTTATTTCAAGACCCTCTGTAAGTTTTTTGGCAGTTAGAAGTGTGTTTGTATTCAGATAAGTTAATGACTAGTAGTAGAATTTCTCAAAGTCTAGTAGGGAATTTCTCAAAGTGACTAGACTCCTCAGCACATTAGATACAAGAACAGGCCATCAGGGAAACCAGTGGAGTACTGTATACAAGCAGGCTATCTGTTTCAGATTACCTGAAAACAAATGAGTTATGTAATGGGAAGGTACTACCTGAAAGCACTGCTGTCATCCAGTAATAGTATTCAGTTGAATAAAGGACAGCTCTACTAGAAATCTGTCCTGCTGCCATGGTAAAATTCAAAATTCATGCCCAGGAGTGAAGATCAGCACCAAAATGTCTACTTTTACCCCTCTAGCTGTTCCTTGGGACACCATTTTCAGCAGTGTTGCTTCATCGTTCTCAACGGGGAGATGCAGCTTTACCTCAGCCTTTACCAGGGTTATATTTACATTTATGAAGGACCTTTTTTCCCCTTTTCTAGGTATCACTTTTTGCCCAAACATCTCTATCACCACCTCTCTTTTTGATTAAATATTCCTTGATTTTATATGGCCCTTACAGAGCAACAGCAAAGGAGCATTTAGATTTAAATAGTTTTGGAAAGCAGGTCAGTTTTCTACTGGTTTGTTTCTTCCCACTGGGCCCACTAAGCTGCCCTCCTGCCTGAGGGGATCTGGTGTTAGACCTTTGGAAGAATCAGCTTCCCATAGCCAGGTTTCCTATGGAAACTTGACTTCCCCAAGGAAACAGGGAGAGAGCACTGATGATGTAGAAAAACTATGTTAATGTCTGCTGGAGCAGACTTAGAATTCTGACTGACAAATGCTCCTGGTAAAGCACTTTGTCTGCTTGGAGCTGCCTGATTGAAGACTGTGCCCACGTGCATCCTGCAAAAGGAAAATGTCCTGCTCTCTGAATGCATCCCTGGTAGCATCCTGCACTGGGGAAGCAAGCGCATTGCTGGCATGTGTGTGTCTGGTAGCGATGCAGCAGCCTGTTTTTGGATAGACCTTGTGCACTTGCAGAGAGAGAGCAGAGCAGAGTTTTGGCACTCATCCAACCTCAGAAGTGACAGAGTGGTTTCCCCTTGGCAAGTGTCCTTTCTGCCCTGCCACATCTTCTCCCACTTAATTAGGCTTGCTCATGGGCACTGAATATTTTGCCTTCTGTTTTTAGATGCTGGTGTTTCAAGACATTGTCAAGACCAATAAGACTTTGCATCTGCTTCATTAGTCTAACGTGTAACTTCCCTTGGGGAGTAAAGTCAGATTTCGATCAGAGATTTCCCTTGCAGCCTTACTGTTGGAAGTTGGTCAGGGCTCAAGGACTTTTAGGGCTGCATATGGGAACCTGGGGATATAATGAAAATGTTGCTTCAATATTTCTCTGTTCCCATTAGCATTAAAAATACCAATGTCTTGTCATTATGTGCTCTCCTTGGGTTACTTCTATTGTGTCTGTCACTGTCTATATTACTTGTGCTTTAAATATAAGAAAGGAATATGTTTTGTAGGACTCATCACATTTTATTCAGCCAAGAAGGCAGTTTGTGTCCAGCGAACAAAAGTATTTATTGTAAGGCTTATGCATTTTCTTTAAGTACCTAGATTCAAGGTATGGGAATTTTATCAGACTGAACAGCAATGTCCTAGGCTGAATGCTACAAGAACCACATTTGCTGCTCCCTATACCTGTAGTGTTGCAGCTGGCACTCCTGACTAACAGCAGTCAGGAGGTAATAAAACATACAAGGAGAAATGAAAGCTGTTGAGACAGATTTTGAAGGAGAGTTGGACTTCACCGCTCAAACTTGTCTTCAGTAAAAAGCGGATCTCTAGATAGTTCATTAAACTAAAAATATCCTAAATGGTGAAGGTTTTGAGCCCTTCAGGTATGTGAGAGATCCTTAATGACAGGCTGATTTTTACTGTTGGTGACAGAAGAAAGCAGACATGGGGCTGCCAAAATGGTGAAGACTCAAATCACATGAACCTGCATAGTTACATAGGAATTGTTGATCTTTCTAAATGCTATTCCCCTGTGTTATTGGTACAAACTCACATGCTGAATAGGTTGAATTATGGCTAAGGCAATTCAGAGATAGCTACATAAACATAAATGAACTGCTATGGTGTCGTGGTTTAGGCCCAGCCAGCAACAAAGCACCATGCGTCTGCTCACTCGCTCCTCCTTCCCCGGTAGGATGAAGATAAAATGTAATGAAACCTGGAGGGTCAAGACAAGGACAGGGAGGGTTCACTCACCAGTTATGGTCACGGGCAAAACCAGATTCAACTTGGGGAAAAAATTCAATTTAAACCGTCATCAATCAAAACACAGTAGGATACCGAGTTGTGAAAGCTAGGTCTTAAAACAAACACCCTCCCCTCCCCTTCCTGGGCTCGAGTCCCCTCGCTCCCAGTGTCCCTCCCTCCCCCCCCCTCAGCGGTGCAGGGGGATGGGGAATTGGGGGTGCAGTCAGTTCACCAAAGATTGTCCCTGCCACTCATTCGTCCTCAGGCGGGGAGGGCTCCTCACACGCTTCCCCTGCTCCAGCGTGGGGTCTCTCTCATGCCAGACAGTCCCTCATGAACTCCTCCAACATTGAGTCCTTCCCTCCCCTAACATACTCACCCTTGTAGCCCCTTCCACTGCTACCAAGGCCCCACCAGACAGACCCAACACATATGGCTAATGACCAATTTCTGGAATCCATCGCTCAGCCTCCGCTTCCCATTGCGGTGTTACTTCCTTCACTGAAGCAAGATAACATCTAGATGTACGCTGAAGTGACAACCACACAAACCACAGGAAAAGAAAACTAGCTACTTTCAAATGTAGGAGTTTTAATATACAAGCCTTTAAGGGATCATGATCCCCATCAGCAAAAAAGACAGTGCTTTATGAAGGAATGGTTTTGCTCCTGAAGTAAAGCACACAGGAATCCGGCTAACCGCCAGTTTCATGAGTTCTTAACTTAGCAAAACTATCAAAGCAGACAGAAGTCAGTTTCTATTTTGTTAGGCTACTTCTGAACCACCAAACAACTCACCCCCAAAGCCCTAAATAAACAAAGGAGAAATTTTTGACATAATGTTGAAAAAATCCTAATGACTCCAAGAATATTAAAAAAAAGGGCTATGTCTGGGCAATTCTGTTCCTAAAGCAATATTTATAAAAAAGATTTTCAAAGAAACAAACACAAAATAGATGTTGCAGTATGGTGTTGGCTTAGTAACTGAATAGCTCCTGTTGCCTTTGCCTCTGTAAAACGGTAGTTCCTCTACAGGTTTGCTGTGCAGGCTATGTAACATGGTGACATGTCCCCAGATTCAGAAAAATAACACCTGCCTGCACTACCGATCTTTCAAACATGGAGCACAAACAAAACTGAATAGATAAAGGGACTTTATCTCACGTCCGTGAAATGCTGCTCACCAGCTGGGAAACTAAGTAGTAGTTTTATATATGGTAGCTATGAACTCTACCATCAGGTGAACTGTCTGTTAGTTGCATATAAACCTGTAAACAACTATCAGATGATTGTAGACTTAAATCATTAATATCGAGCAAGGTAAGATTCAAACAAATGGTTTTCATGTGAAAGGTTACAGAATTCATGTAAGCCAAAAGAATGATTGTCCTACAGGATGCTGGTTCTGTTTGTTTGTCTTTTTCACTTTCTATTGATGGGCAGAATTCCTGGAAGGCTCACGATTTTTAGGTATTTTAGAAGAGTTGCTGTTTTCTATCATTAACAAACTGTTTTCTTTTCAAAATTACAGCAGTTCCAACACTGACTTGTCTTTCTTTTTTCATTTTTTAAGGAATGGTTCTTACATTATCACCAAAGCTATAGGCTGACATGCTTATATGCACACACAAAAAAAAAAAAACCCATAGGAACTGATTTTCTTTCTTTTGCTGACATTTTATTTTCTTGACTATTAAGGATGCAATACGTTCCTTTGAAAGTTAAGGAAATATGTTTTCCTTTTATAGAAATCCATATGTTAATTAAGGAATTATTCTGGAAAGAAGCTCTTTCTCTACTGTAAGATTTCAAAACAATTTCTCCATCAGAGCTCTCACATTTGGAAATTAATTCTAGTTACATGCCTAGGAAACTATTCAAGGTATAACAGCCCTCTAGCCAAAAGGCTTGACAGCATCCATTTAAATATACAAACAAAATATGTTCCTGGTGAGAGAAGAACTTGTTTGCTAACTTTTATTCTGGAATACATCTTTCCGCTTTGTTATAACCCTCCTGTTCAAAACCAGAGGATTATAATGCTAATACCAAGACAAGCTGTAGTGATTCAGACACACAGTCACAATGCTCAGTGGGCTAAACAAAGAATTATTGACGTTCACCCTCTAAGCACTCTAAAAATAAGTTTTTTGAAGTTACTCATAGCGAGCTTCCACTAGGGCTTCAGTTAACATAAACTCACAAATATTTAGGTTCCAGCTATGTGAAAATGAGTCAAAAATTATGAATTTTATGACTTGGATATGACTGAACTCGAAAGAAAACATATGTTATTGCTTAGTGTTGTTATTGTTGCTTCTATCAGTAGCAAACACATCCAAATTTGGATATACAGAATTATTTTGTTTTAAAGAAAGAAGGGAAGTGAGCACTGAAAACTGGTCCCCCAAATCCAGAATCCTAACTGGTAAAAAGCCTGCTTTAGAGAGTATCGTATACTGAGGTTAACTTGAAACAAACGGTGTAAATCTGACTAGAAAGAATTGTAGATGATGTAGTATGCTATTTAAAACGTGTTATTGCCTAGATCTGTGGAAATATGTTGAGACAAATTATGCTTTCAGTGAAGTGAAACTAGAAAAGTATTAGTCCGGCACTGTGAAATGCCGCCAGAAGTGTGGATGTGTGTGTGCAAGAACAGCATTGAGACTAACTGGCTTCATGGACCTTGTCAACACTGAGCTGTTTCTTAAACATTTTCTTTTATTATGCTATGGTTAGCATTGCTCCACACATGATAGCTACAGATGGTGTTTTTGTACAGACAAAGCCCAATATCCTTGGGCAGATTTATTACCAAAACCCTTACACATGAACAATGAAAAGCTAAACTTCAGACACCTTTTTCCATGCTGTTGTCTTTTGTTTCTTGCATCACATACACCACCCAAGCACAGCTATCAACTCTCTATGTGGCTTGTCTACACCAGTGCTGCTGGGTGTAGTACTCTGATTCTTAACTGAAGAGGAATTGCCACTTCAGGTAGTGGCATCAGAGTGGCAGCCATGGGGAGTAAATACATGACTGTTGCATGTGGCAATGAAGACAGCACCAGTAAAGAGACAGACCTTGCCTCTGAGATGAAATCTTCTAAGAGGAGACTGTATGATGTCCTTCTTCAGCACATTTCTGGTACACTTTTCTACTTGTCTTGTTTGCAGAAAATACATTATTATAGCATTATTTTTTGAAAAAAAAAAAGAAAAAAGACTATAGACTGTGTGATTAAGAATAAGTGTACAAAAAACTGCCACAAACCCCAAGGAATTAAGATCTGGGAATAAAACAATTGAGTTTTGAGGGCCTAAACTCTGGGGTTCACTCTGTCATTATGATGACAGTGGATTTAGTCTTGATTGGGTGTGATAAAACCCAGTATGTGTTCTATGGGAAGAAATAGTGTGGAAGATACACTAATAATACTGCTGATCCATCTAAATGTAATATTTCAAAATCTAGATTTAAGAAGTCATTTTTAGATAAAAAAAGCTGTACCCATAAAACATAGGATAGGACAGATTGAAAGTTTAGTGTGCGAACCTCCTTCTGCCTTCTGCTTCGCAGTGGTTTTCAGCAGCACCTTCAGTTTTGACTGTGCCTAATGTGTTTGAAAAAGGAGAAATAATAAGTATAAAACCAATAGTAAACTTCAGTTTGTTTTTGCAGACTGTCGTACTGCTCTTTTGCTGTCTTAGTTCATGGATAATTTATTGCTTTCTTTTACATCGTAAAGCAAAAAGGTAAAACACATGTTCTTGCAAATTGGACACTCACTTTTGTCTCCTTTTCTCTTCTATCTCCCATCCTCTCTCCCATCAACACTAGGATCCCAAATCACATTTATTCACTTTATATCTTGGCCAAATCTGAAAGGTATTTGGGGGAGGGGGGTAAAAAAAAAAATTTTGTTACTCAAGGGAATTTTCTTTGCTGAATATCAAAAGCCTGCAGCAAGAAATGAATGTGGGAGAGCTTTGAAAAAACAAGTCAGAGGAATCCTTTTAAATGGAAAGTTTATGGCACTACTATCATATACTCTTACAGCATAAACCCCACCACCCCCCAAATGTTACTTGCTGTCTGAAAGGATTGTCTAGAAATGGTACTGAAAAGCAAAAGGTGTGAAAAAAAAATCTCAAGGGTTCAAAGCTAAAGGGACAAGTACGAGCAAGTAACTCTGCTAGTTTTAAAGAGAAACTCTCAAGGAATTTCTCTATCAGATGCATCACATCTGTTTGTACTATGGAGGAATTTCTGTTCTGTGCATAAAAGTGAATGGGAGGTTGACTTTAACAGGAACACAATCACTCCAGGCTGAGTGCTTTTAAATGTCCTCCTACCTCACCAGCTCTGAATAGCACTGAGTGCTATGTTAACAAACCTCTTCAGCTTCCTCTAATCCTAAAGGGAATTTCATATGTAAGTAAAAGCTCAGTGTATTTATTAGAGCTGTTCAATTTGCATTTGAGGAAAGAATTTCACAGCTATATTTCTAAAGATTTTAAGTTGACTAAACAATGGCAGTCATTGTTGAAATCAGGAAGCACTGGCAGCAGACATTTAGCAACCAGAGCTATATATTATGTATGCTGTGTAAACCTTTACTCTGATGCTAAACGACACTTTAAAATGCCATCAGTGTTATACCATGTATTTCTCACAGAAGCTCCATTGTATGCACAAAAGGCTTCAACAGCTTGCACTGCCATTCCTGGAATGGTTCTGGACAAGACAATATTTTAGAAGCACATTTTATCAGTGACCAGATCTAGAGAGCTTAATAGCAGTAATTCAAGAGAGGCAAGAGTTAATGCAGATGGAATGGCACATTTCCTAAAAGGCTTCTGCCTTCTGCTATGAGCTATTTCACTCAGACCTCCCACAGAGTCAGCTCTCTATGACTCTGGGTTTATTTTATTCTTAATTTAGAACCCACAGAACACTGAAAAGTCAGATAAAGCATCCCCTCTCATTTTTCTCTCTATCCTAGCATTACGAGCCCATTCTGAGTTTGTTCTCTTCTTGCAAACTCCTTTAAAAAAGCTTGTAATTTTCATTGGGATTTAAAGACCTGATGCTTTTACCAGAACCGACTAGTCTTTTAAAAGAGCAATTAAGAGCACTCTCCTGCAGTCTTTTCTCCAAGCAGTGGAGACCAGAATGATTGCTGAGAACCTTCGGCCAGGGAAATACCTGCCAGGAAATGTTAGGTAGCAGTGGAGGAAAAAAAAACTCTGGAGGGAATTGGAATCAAAACTCAGACATAAGGTTGAATCATAAATTCTTTATTCATTCCTTGAATCTGAATAGACAACTTGGATGAGCTTCTAAATAGATAACTGGGACTGTATATTTCCTTTCTCTAAAATATTCTTCAAATACTCAGTAGAGTTATTCTATATTCCTGAATAAGAACCCCAGAAGGAAGCGCATCCATCTACTCCTGGGTAGAACCATAGCGAAGCAGGTTTCAAACATTGTTTCTAGCATTTTTTTTAAAAAAAGCAACATTAAAATTTCAACATCTGAATTTTGAAGACAATATATGTAGTATCATGAACATGCTTCTACAGAAAGACACATCTTTACCTTAGGACTGAAAGGAGTACAATGGAGAGAATGAAAAGAGTCTTAATAACAACTATTCATTACCATGTTTTGGTCTCCAATAAGCTAAATCCTCTAGGCTCGCATCATCCATCAACCAGCCCATGTTCCTACCCTGTAGGTCTTCTACTACTCTGTCTCCTCATTTCAAAGTGAATCTTCATTTGCTGTGAAGCAAACAGAAGAGGAGTAAACAAAGCTGCAAAAGCTATCCTGAATAGGAACAAGTTACCTCACACTATCTGGTCTTCCTGGATTTGCACTTGAAGTCTGTTTGCAAGAATACAAAAGTGAATGTTGAAAGTAGGACTATGTTGCTTAACTGACCTTTACTTTGGCTACCAAACAGAAAAATCCACTAAAGAAGGAAAATTGATATGGGTTGATTTAATCATTTCCCAGTCCCCATTTTTTTACTCTCCAAAACAGCAACTGTTGTCAAACAAAACATTCACTCTTTACCGTCTACAAGAACAAGAAGAATCTGACTGGATATCTAAGGGGACTTTAATTTCACTGTGATCATTAGCTTATGTGTTCTTTGTTTCCATGTCATACAGTCTGCTTTGACAGTTTGTCTGAGTATATCCAGTTCAGAAAGAAAACGAAGGGTCAGATTTCTCAGTGTGCTGGAAGAAATGTAGTATTCAACAGCAGCACTCATCATGGTTGTGACTGCCACCCTGATCTCTATGGAAATTTGAAATAGTATTTAAAATTGACTGGTGTCAATATATCCTTACTGTAAAGCATGCAGAGTTTCTAAGTTGATCTATTGTGTTACAGAATTTAGGAGACTGGGGCAGGAGAGAAGACACATGACAGAGGTATTAAAAACCAATAAATTTTGTGTTATCTGCAAAACTGCAAGCACAGAGTAGATGAGAATGCACAATATTGAGGATGCTTCAAAAGGACTGATAGATAAATGATGGACCCTCTGGAGTATCTAGAGAACTTGTAAAAACAGCTTAAAAGGTAGGCTGGAAAGAGGGAGGAATGCATATTGAATCATAGGGGAATTATACAACCTCCTGGCAAGAATCTCTTTAGAAATCTCGGTTGGAAAATATCACAGCATTCAAATAGAAGTAAAATAAACTCTTTCAAACTAAGGTTTAATTTAACAACAACAAAATCTAAGCTATTTGAATGATCACAGAGGTAGTGGGCTACTTCAACCAACGCACATGAAAAATCATAGAATTACATGGTATCCATAGAAAAATACTAGAAAAGACCCCAGTTTTAATAAACAGGAGAATTGTTTTCAAGTCATATTACCATATTTGTGGTTGGGTGAGAGTTGAATTCTAGTGCCATACTTGGCAAAATCTCTACTACTATTCTTTAAAGGGAAATAAAATTGTGATGAGAGGGATGTGTATAATGGAAACAGTGGAAAGAGCGGCCGTCCATGAAAAAAGGAAAAGAAAGAGAAAAAGAAAAAGAGACAGAGAAAAAGAAAAAGAGAAAGAGAAAAAGAAAAGAAAGTGTCACACCAAGGAAGTAAGAGTTAATAAGCCAAGGGTAGGGCATGGGAGAAGCCAAAGTCTGGTCATGGAGGTTATTGTTTCATTTTGTTTCCAAAAATAAAACAAACTCCCTATTACATCCCACCCCACCAAAAAGCAATCAAGTCCCAATGGATTTTCTTTATTAAGAAAAAAAAGTTTTGGGAAAAATCTTTTCAGCAAATCTCTGCACTATGTACTGTGTGAAATACTTCAAGAATGCTATAATATTAATTGGCAAACCACTGAGTACCCTCAGTTACACAAACACAGTATCCATGGAGGAACACGAAGACCAGAGATGCATAAATATTGTAAGGTATAAGAAACTGAAATCAAACTTCAAAATGAGGTGATTATGGCATTCATCTGAGCGTAGAGATGAGCTGCAAGATTTTGTTCTAGTAAAAATAAATTGTTAAAATTAAATTAACCAGCAGGAGAATAATCACAGTGACACTTTATGGTGCTAGGAAGTATTTGCCATTTAAAAGAGGCAAGCAATAGGACTTAAATCAATGAGACTGGCAAATGTCAATAACACACAATTGTGTAAGAACAGGCAGCCTCTTCAGAAATAGAACATATCTGAGGAACCATCCAGACACACACTCTGCTTTGCTGTCCGCCAGGCACGTATGGGGTTTACTAAACAGAAATGATAACCTTTTGATACTTTTCACTTCTATAAATAAATTTGGCAGTAGATACCTCCTGGTTATTTTTATAATGCATTTGCCAAAGGACTGTACAATTAAACTTTAGTAAACTGCTTGTACTTAAAATGTGACAAAAAGACTCGTAAGTATGTGCAGGGAAAATTCCTCTCATATGAGGAACTGAAGTGCTTAAATGCCTGACAAGCTGTTTGTGATTCAGCTCATATTGGTGCTAGGAGACAAGAAAGCTAAGAAAAAGTTTTATCTTGGGAGATAAAGCCTTAGTAACAATGGGACTGTGAACTTGGCAACAGCTGGTTCAAGCAGCCGTAGGGTATTATGTTCTGTCCTAGGCTGTTGTGACAGAGAGATGAACCAAGGGCATAGGCAGTCATCTGAGTCAGCAAGTAACACTGAGCAGTATCTCCCCAAAGCTCGCAAAGGTGGACACTAGAAGTAGGCAAAGAGCACTGTATTCCATTCTGTTTGTAGCCTTCAGGATGGGGGTTGGACTAGATGATCTCTAGAGGTCCCTTCCAACCCCTACCATTCTATGATTCTATGATTCTATGATGGCACTGGTTACTCACACAGACATCTATCCAGCTGCTTCCATAGGCAAGAAGTCTGTCTGGGCATAGTAGGTATGTGCACTGATGTTGCTTGGAGAAGCAACAAAACAGTTTCTGTAGGGTATTGCTCTGGGTCTCCCATGGCAGAAAACAGGATTCCTCTCCCAACATCCCTGCCCCTACAGGCAGGCATTTCTTGTTGCTAAGGAGTAACTCAGCCTCTGATGTCGAAGAGGTTTTGATTGGAGCTATCAAATGTAAACGAGTCAGGATCCTCTGAGTTTTAGACTTTTCATTGTGTTTTGATTTTTAAAGAAAAAACCTCTTCCTCCAATTAAAAATAAAAATGTTAAACCCCTTCTGATAAGACTAGGATTTTATTCCTGTAGTACACACACTGACTTTGCGAACTGATTCAACTGCAATTCAAGGAATTTGTCAGGTCCATACAGGTAGAAGACTTTATGGGATCTCTCATGTTTAACTTTCTAAAGTCCACTCATCTAATATTGGTTCCTACTCTAGCTGCTAGGAAAATACGGTGACTTTTGGAGCATCACTCTATAAATGGAATAAATAATTCTTTCTGGTGTCTATCTTTCTTCATTGAGTAAGGATGACAGGTTTACACTTGACATTGAACTTTGAGATGGCCTGGCATGTTAGCTGCCAGAAAAAAAGGGAGTGAAACTATAATCATTTGCAGTTGCAGACTAAATAATATATATCATTTTTACATTGGAATGACCCAGCATCTGTGAATTCAAAGATGATATTAGCCAGGTTCCTTCTGAACACATTAATAGAACTTATTCCAGCTACTGAGATTTAGAAAAGACTTAGCTTATAATAATACCATTAATTTTTACATTGCCAACAGAAATCTTTTCAGCAATTTAACTGTTGGTGGTGAACATCTACTTGTAGAACCTTCCTCTTCAAAACCCCAGAATCTCTTGTGCAAAGGCTAAATCTTGTTCTTCTCAAGTTCTTTTTTGTTGTTGGATTTTTAGGATGCTTTCTTACAGTTTATCTGAATTCTGATTAGTTTTATTAGTACACTTTGCTCTTTACCTCATATTGCCTGTGGTCAGCACTGCAGTGCAGCATCTTTTTCACGACACATACATGCAGGTAAGAAGGTCTCCTCTTTCCTTGCAAAGAAAGAAAACTCATACTCAGTTTTGACAGCCTCAGACTGTGTCTAGACTCCAAAAATTAACACTATCCTTTTTTTTTCCGAAAGCTCAGACCTAGTTCACATGATCAGATTCATTTGCAGGGGAGTTGGGGAGTCATTAGGTTCAAGCTAGAGCTGTAAAATACATATGAAGGAAGAAAGTACTCTACTAAACCATGGCCACCTGGTTCATATATTCCTTGATGACTTGTCTCCATAAATCACAGTTACTGTTAATGTGACACAAAAAATCCTGTCTTAGAAAATGGCAAGAATTTTGTTATGAGCTGGAAAGTATTTCAGCCTTTCTGAAAGAATTCCCCATGCTGCTTTACTTCATAGCACCATGAATGCAAAGCAACTTGCACCAGAGTGGTGCCCCCAGCAATGCCTAACTGTAGGACTCAGCATTGTCTGCAATGTTTATAGCAAAATTTTTTTGACCAGTTGGAGTTTGGAGCTTCAAACCTGTTAATTCCGCACAAAATCCTAGGGACATTTGGGTAGTTATCTGCCATTTTAGACATAAAAGCATATCTGTGAGCATAGACCTAAATTGTACACAAAATGGCCAGGGGATATGCTATTTATTTCTTGGTCACCAGGTACTGGGGGGTTGGACTAGATGATCTCTAGAGGTCCCTTCCAACCCCTACCATTCTATGATTCTATGATACTCATATATGAATCTTAGATTCAAAGTAGTTTTTTAATTCTAATTTGGAAAAGAGATATGAGCCTAGGACTCCTAAGCCCTGTAGCACTGAGAGGGATCTCAGACTGTCCCATTTGCTTTCACAACCCATTTGCTTACTACTGCAAAATTTTAGTCTCAGTGTTCCCTTTAAACAGTATCTGAGCAGATAGACTCTTTGCTGTTTCTCACCAGAAGAATGTCTCAGACATTTATTTAAATATTGGCTCTGATTTCTTGGATTCTCCTTCACCTACTGCCTGTGTCACCATTAATCTCTGTCTCTGTCTCAGTCTCTATCATCTCTGTACCTCTACCTCTATCTTATCTATATATCTGTATTGTCTGTATCTAGATCTCTATGTATCCAGAGAGTCATTACTGGTAGTTTGTAGTCACCTGTTGGTCTGCAATCACTTGAGGAATCCCTGCAGTGCTGATTTGGCACCTCTCTAAGCAGCACTGCCGTTACTCAGTAGGGATTTTGTACAGTACAAGAACCCATAGACTGGCTGAACCAAAGTAATACAAGAGAGTTTTAAATAGAGTGTAGTCAGTGGGTGCCTGTGGCCTCATTTATTTTTGAAAGACTGTATTGATGTATCTCCTCCCCAGAATTCAAATGGAAATCTGGAAGAAGATCCATTGAAAGACAAGCCAGAGAATGAGGGAGACCCTCTTTACCCCCTGCATTAACATTTCAACCTTGCCTCAAGTGCTTAGTACTGAGTTTGAGAACAAGGGAAATGATGTCCTGAGGCTTCAAGGCGCTACTTTGCCTTTGTTCAGACGCAGGCCATCCTGTCTATATAGATTACTGTGCTTTAGCAGGAAAGGCTCCCTCATGTCCTAAGAAGGTAATAACTTCTCATATCATCACTATCTCAGCTCTGCAGTCATATTGCTAATCGACCTTTGGTGTCTCTGATACCAGAGACCATGCTTAAAACGCTGTCTTTGCTTACCTTTTAGTGTCTAGGTATTCATCAGGCCTAACTGTTGGCTAATGAGTCCTCAAATCTGATGTGTAATGACCAACAAATTAGATAGTGGAATATGAGACCAAGGTTAATCATGTACAAGTTGTGTTTGATAACAATAGTTGTCTGTTTTTTTTTTTTCTTTTGCAAGCTTCTGTGCAGTATTTCATAAAACAACAATTATGAAAAAACCTCAGTGATTTACAGCATTCACAAAAATGAAACTCACAGGAAGGTGATAACAGGAAGGTGATAACTGATAAAGTTTCCAGTCCAACTCTACATAATGACTTGGGCAATTTAAGCCTGAGAAGTTTCAGAATCTGCATGTTAGTTTTTAGTTTTTAGTGGGTTTTTTACCTTGAGGAAGATGTTGACTGAGCTAATACATAAAATACCTAGGCAGTTAGCCGCCAATATAGGAAACAAATACACTGACTGCTATCGAGGACAGATTTATAGGTAGTACTTTCTGAAAGCCAGGGAGGGAGAGAGGAGAAGTCACTCATGAATGTCCCAGCAATGTGTGTGTGTCCCAGATCACATGCAATGGAGGTGCAAGAAACTTTCTGGATATACCTTGGTAGAGTGACTCCTAGATACGAATGATCCTGATATTTTGATTCTAGGGGAAGTTAAAGGCTGTAACTCTTAGGATTATCTGTTCAGTAAACCAAAGGACTAGATGAAGAACTAGATGGCCCTAAGTGTGTTGGCAACTTACACTAACTGCTACATAGGTATATGGCAGTCATAAAAGCCAAGTCTTGGGGCAGCAACATGCCCAAGAGGAGTGGCAGATGAGCCATCAGTGTGGAGTAGCTTCACATTTCTTAGCTAACTTTGTGCTAACGTCTCTACACTGCTAATATCGATCGGTACACTAAGCCTAGAGTATCTTACATTAATCAACTAGACTCATTACTTTATAGCTATAACGTTCATGTTCAACTCCACATTAGACAATGATAGCTATATCTGATTGAGATTTACAAGTTTTATTCCTGTCTTAAAGTTGGTGCTTATTTTGGCAAATTTACACACTGAGAGAAGACAAGGAGGTAAAAATATCAGCGGTTACAGCAATCACCTATAGTGCGGTATTCTCAGACTGAGCACCTTTCTTTAACAGAGTAGAACACAAAGGAAATGAGAAAGCTGATTTTCTATGCATATTTTTATAATCTTTGAGAAACAATCAATTTAAAACCAAAATATAATCTGGTTTTTTTGTTATATTAAACATGTTTTTCTTTATTTTTAAGATTTAAGTTCTCCAGCTAAGTGACTAGAAGCTGCAGAAATTCTGTAAATTTCTGTAGTTTGGCATCTATAGGTCTGTCATCTGATTTATGAATTATAAATGTGACTTCAACTTTTTGCTCGTGTTCCATAAATCAGTAAGTTTTGGCTTGCTTATTAACAATGACCACACATTTGATAAAACATATTAAGTTTTTTTTTTTAATTTACCCTCAAGATTTTTGAAGTAATTTCAAAGCTGAGTAAAATAGGGACACTAAACCAGTGTATTATTTCCATTTTTTAAATAGTTTTGATTATAAGTACTTCATATTTAGGATTATCTCAGTTACAGCACTGCACTGAGCCCATAATATAGGATTGGATTGAAATATCTGTTATTTGTTGAAAAGATGGAACATTTCTCTGCAGGAAGTGATAATTTATCAATCCATCTGAGATGTAATTTCAGTATGCTGGCATTTCTTGGTGTTCATATAAGGGTGAGTGAGTCAATGCCAGTGGCTAGAAGAAAGAAACTTATTTTTAGTTCCCCATCCATTTTATTTTTCACTTTACATCCAGACACACAGCACAGCGAAAGGGTAGACGATTCTATATGCAGTATCGTGCATGAAAAGCTGTGATATCTTCCCTCTTAATAGACAGAATATTTCTTCATGAAGTTATTGTGGGACAAACTATAGTCTTTTCATTGACCAGAATGGAGTTCACATATGCAAGGTTCATCATTTCCTCGTACCTTTGCTGGATAAGATACTAGTGTCTTGCTCTAACAAGACCACTCCTTCCAATCTTATAGTCATGGTTTTGAGTAAATTTAGTCATCAGCCTCTTGAAGTCAATGGAAGTCAAAGGCTCACTTTCTTATGAGACTTTCAGTGGCAAATACGAAGAATCCAACTTTTATTTTTTTTCAGAACTGTCTGGTGGCTGTATCCACATACAGAAAAAGAGTCCTGTTTCAAGTAAAGTGAAACATAGAATTATTTAGATTGGAAAAGACCTTTAAAATCATCAAGTACAACTGTAAAAAACCAAAAACTTTTCAAAAAACCCCCAAACTTTTCAAGAAATAAGAGGTCATCATAGTCCTTGGCCAAATAGCTGTCCATTTGCATTTTTTTTGCATGAGCCAGTAATGTCAAGAACTGAATTGATGACATACATTAGTATGAAATGTCAATGTTGAATGAATATTTAGTATTTTATTTTGCACACCTAAGACAGATTCTTTTCTATAGAAGAAATTTAACAAAACCCACACATTAATTAGTTGAAAGGTTTCTTGTTGCTGGGGTTACCTTCTTGATCAACTAGTACACCAAGTGCTTTTTGCAACAAATACGTGTATTGTAGGTACATGTGTATAAGTTATTTGTTTTTTTTTTTTTTTTTTATGAATAGAACCTGTGTTGGGAAGGTGGGGGGTCAAAAGTTCATGTCTTCCTGAAGAATCATCATGAAAAAAGAGTGCATACAGACTGGTGTGGTAAAACACTTTATGTATGGTAAAGCAGTATTAGAAAGTAACCTGGTGAAAAATCTTGCATCATTTTAAGAATATTTCTGTCATATTAAAAATAAACATGGAATATACAATGTCTTATTTTATATATATATAGTTGAAAATCAGTTCCTCCCTTCCCTGCCTGTTAATCTTGTAGTTATACAAAAATCTTTGTGTCCCCTCTGGTGGTGATGATAGTTCTAAGGCTGTATAAAGATGCAGGAAATATAGCTCCCTGTATAATTTTAGGTGTTACTAATCAAATGCTGTAAAAGAAACACAGAGCATGAGCATGAATTCTCACTCTTAAATATGCTTGCTGTTAGCCTCTAAATTAAGAAATCATCTGCAGACACTGCAATATCAGTGAATATGTAGTAACAAGTGTTCTAGAAATAAATTTATGTTAAATACAATATTTCTAACATCTTAATCATATATATGTATGTATGTTAATAGTGAGGAACTGACATTGATTAAGTACAGGTTTTGTTACATGTATTCCAACTTTACCCAAATATCACAGCTGAGCTGTCTTTGTGTTAAGTACTATGAAGATACACAATAAGTTGAGGCTTCACAGTGAGGTTTTTCACTCTAACCTTACAGAAATTGGGAGAAATAGAACACTGACACATTACTGAACAGATGGGAAGCTGTGGCACAGAAAGTTTAAATGACTTTTCCTAGAATGTATTACAAAAAATAGGTACAGTGAATTTTATTTTAGCTCTGGATATGCAAAAACTTCTCCCTGTTTTTATAATTAACTATCATGATATTTTTTTCATCTGTTACCTCTCAAGACATGATGGGATGTTGTTGCTGTTATCCTATTAGATCATAAATGTGTTAGCAACTCCTGGGAACTGTTTTTCTAGGAACTGATTCTAATTCAAACTGTGACCCTGACCACATTAAAGTCAACAAGTTTTGCTATTGATTTCAGTTCATTTCGCATCTATCCTGAGCAAAGCTTTGGACTGATTTATACAGAAGTTGTAGGAGGCTTGACATTATGGTGAGGTCTTATGATGTGATAGTCTTTGGATTTCAGGCAGGTACCACTTCTCTTCATGCCTATAGCATGCCTCCTGCCATCGCTCTACTGGTCTGGTTATTTATTTGTCTAAATGTGAAAATCTACAGTGAAGAAAGGCCCATCACAACTGCTCATTTTAGTCCCTCTTTATGATCAGAGAAGAAGCTGAATTAAGAGATTCTCTAGTGTTAGTTTTACCCTAAACTTAGTTTTAATATTGGGCAGCTGAATCTTGTCCTTAGAGTATCAGCTTCTTTTGATAGACTGAGAATGACAGACATAGTATCTGGCTCAAATGTATCTGTCTGAAATGTGGGTTAGATAGTTCCCACCAAAGACCTATGAAATCTATTCGAAGAAAGTCATAGAATCATAGAATCATAAATTGATTTGCTTGGAAAAGACCCTCAAGATCATCAAGTCCAACCATTAACCTAGCACTGCCAAGTCCACCACTAAACCATGACCCCAAGTGCCACATCTACAAGTCTATATCTCCTATATCTCCAGGGATGGTGACTCAACCACTTCCCTCAGCAGCTTGTTCCAATGCTTGACAACTGTTTCGGTGAAGAAATTTTTCCTAACATCCAATCTAAACCTCCCCTGGTGCAACTTGAAGCCATTCTTGCCCTATCACATGTTACTTGGGAGAAGAGACCAACACCCACCTCGCTACAACCTCCTTTCAGGTAGTTGTAGAGAGCAATAAGGTCTCCCGTCAGCTTCCTTTTCTCCAGGCTAAACAACCCCTCTTCTCTCAGCCACTCCTCATAAGATTTGTGCTCCAGACACTTCACCAGCTTCGTTGCCCTGGACAAGCTCTAGCACCTCAATGTCTTTCTTGTGGTGAGGGGCCCAAAACTGAACACAGTATTCCAGGTATGGTTTCACCAGTGCTGAGTACAGAGGGACAATCACTTTCCTAGTCCTTCTGGCCATGCTATTTCTGACACAAGCCAGGATGCTATTGGCCTTCTTGGACACCTGAGCACACTGCCGGCTCATATTCGGCCAGCTGTCAACCAACACCCCCAGGTCCTTTTCCACCAGAAAAATGTCCAGCTGCTCTTCCCCAAGCCTGTAGCATTGCATGCGGTTGTTGTAACCCAAGTGCAGGATCTAACACTTAGCCTTGCTGAACCCATCAATCCAGCCTCTCCAGATCCCTCTGTAGAACCTTCCTGCCCTCAAACAGATCAACACTGCCACCCAACCCGGTGTTGTCTGCAAACTTACTGAGGGTACACTCGATCCCCCAGTCCAGATCATTTATAAAGATATTAAAGGGAAAAGGCCCCAACACTGAGCCTTGCAGAACACCGCTTGTGACTGGCCATCAACTGAATTTAACTCCATTCACAACAACTCTTTGGTTCCGAGCATCCACCCAGTTTTTTATGCAGCAAAACATATGCCCATCCAAGCCATGAGCAGCCAGTTTCTCCAGGCAAAC
>VZSC01019993.1:1561327-1606833 GCA_013398225.1 Steatornis caripensis | reverse complement strand
TCTTGCCCTATCACATGTTACTTGGGAGAAGAGACCAACACCCACCTCGCTACAACCTCCTTTCAGGTAGTTGTAGAGAGCAATAAGGTCTCCCGTCAGCTTCCTTTTCTCCAGGCTAAACAACCCCTCTTCTCTCAGCCACTCCTCATAAGATTTGTGCTCCAGACACTTCACCAGCTTCGTTGCCCTGGACAAGCTCTAGCACCTCAATGTCTTTCTTGTGGTGAGGGGCCCAAAACTGAACACAGTATTCCAGGTATGGTTTCACCAGTGCTGAGTACAGAGGGACAATCACTTTCCTAGTCCTTCTGGCCATGCTATTTCTGACACAAGCCAGGATGCTATTGGCCTTCTTGGACACCTGAGCACACTGCCGGCTCATATTCGGCCAGCTGTCAACCAACACCCCCAGGTCCTTTTCCACCAGAAAAATGTCCAGCTGCTCTTCCCCAAGCCTGTAGCATTGCATGCGGTTGTTGTAACCCAAGTGCAGGATCTAACACTTAGCCTTGCTGAACCCATCAATCCAGCCTCTCCAGATCCCTCTGTAGAACCTTCCTGCCCTCAAACAGATCAACACTGCCACCCAACCCGGTGTTGTCTGCAAACTTACTGAGGGTACACTCGATCCCCCAGTCCAGATCATTTATAAAGATATTAAAGGGAAAAGGCCCCAACACTGAGCCTTGCAGAACACCGCTTGTGACTGGCCATCAACTGAATTTAACTCCATTCACAACAACTCTTTGGTTCCGAGCATCCACCCAGTTTTTTATGCAGCAAAACATATGCCCATCCAAGCCATGAGCAGCCAGTTTCTCCAGGCAAACACTGCAGGAAACAGTGTCAAAGTCTTTACTAAATCTAGGTGGACAACATCCACAGCCTTTTCCTCATCGACTAAGCGGGTCACCTCGTCACAGAAGGAGATCAAGTTAGTCGAGCAGTACCTGTCTTTCATAAACCCATGCTTACTGACCCTGACCACTTGGTTGTCCTGTACTTTCTNCTTGTGGTGAGGGGCCCAAAACTGAACACAGTATTCCAGGTATGGTTTCACCAGTGCTGAGTACAGAGGGACAATCACTTTCCTAGTCCTTCTGGCCATGCTATTTCTGACACAAGCCAGGATGCTATTGGCCTTCTTGGACACCTGAGCACACTGCCGGCTCATATTCGGCCAGCTGTCAACCAACACCCCCAGGTCCTTTTCCACCAGAAAAATGTCCAGCTGCTCTTCCCCAAGCCTGTAGCATTGCATGCGGTTGTTGTAACCCAAGTGCAGGATCTAACACTTAGCCTTGCTGAACCCATCAATCCAGCCTCTCCAGATCCCTCTGTAGAACCTTCCTGCCCTCAAACAGATCAACACTGCCACCCAACCCGGTGTTGTCTGCAAACTTACTGAGGGTACACTCGATCCCCCAGTCCAGATCATTTATAAAGATATTAAAGGGAAAAGGCCCCAACACTGAGCCTTGCAGAACACCGCTTGTGACTGGCCATCAACTGAATTTAACTCCATTCACAACAACTCTTTGGTTCCGAGCATCCACCCAGTTTTTTATGCAGCAAAACATATGCCCATCCAAGCCATGAGCAGCCAGTTTCTCCAGGCAAACACTGCAGGAAACAGTGTCAAAGTCTTTACTAAATCTAGGTGGACAACATCCACAGCCTTTTCCTCATCGACTAAGCGGGTCACCTCGTCACAGAAGGAGATCAAGTTAGTCGAGCAGTACCTGTCTTTCATAAACCCATGCTTACTGACCCTGACCACTTGGTTGTCCTGTACTTTCTGCATGATGACACTCAAGATGATCTGCTCCATAACCTTTCCTGGTACCAAGGTCAGACTGACAGGCCTGTAGTGCCCCAGAGCCTCCTTCTGGCCTTTCTTGTAGATGGGCATCATGTTTCCTAACCTCTAGTCAAGTGGGACGTCGTCCCCAGTTAGCCAGGACTGCTGATAAATGACGGAAAGTGGCTTGGTGAGCATTACTGCCAGCACCCTCAGTACTCTTGGGTGGATCTCATCTGTACCCATAGACCTGTGTGTGTCTAAGTGGTGTAGCAGATCACTAACCATTTCCACATGGATTATGGAGGCTTCACTCTGTTCCCTGTCTCTGTCTTCCAGCTCAGGGGGCTGCATACCCAGAGAACAACCAGTCTTTCTACTGAAGACTGCAGCAAAGAAGGCACTAAGTACCTCAGTCTTCATTATAAAGACAATCTCTATAGGCTTTTGCTCCAGAGTGGATTTCATACACTGGGAATAAGTTATCAATCACTTGTTTCTATGGAATATATGATCCTTTCAATTGTATAATTCTATCTTCTATGGAGTAAGCATGCCATGAGGAGTGCATGCCATTTCTACACCACCTATGTTCACGCTCATATTCAGTATACAAAGGATGAAATAAACTAGCCTGCTATTAAAACATGTCACCTGTATGTTATTGATGGATGCTTCATCATATCATAAGAAGTCTGAAACAGCAACTTTCCTATGGGCTTAACTACTTCAGTCCTTGACTATATTCATATCACGTTATCTTATATTCCTCTAGCAATTATAATACTATTCTGGCTATCTCCACTTTTCACTTAGAAAGGTACAAAGAAAAATATATGAGTCCCTGAGTCAGGCCAACCCACACCTTCATGTTGCATATGCTAACAATTTGTGCTAGAGATGCAGTGATAATCAAGTTGTATAACACCAGAACAGTAATTATCAACTACTTAGGAAAGAATAAACTGAATCACAAGAGCTGCACATTATGGAAAGATCTGATTTTGTGGGTTTAAAAACTCCACTAATGAACTTTTCTTGAAAAAAAAAAGGAAAGAAAATGTCAGATTTGTTGCTTAGGCATCATTGTTAAAGGCCTACTTACTACATGTTGCATCGCCAAACCAAATATAATAGCCTCTCAGGACAAATATTCTATACAATGTGGACAACACTGAATGCTGAAGAAAAATGCTGCAAGGGCATGAGAAGGATGCAGACTGGCTGTAGTCCAGCTCCCCATTTGTAGCTTATTGCTGTAAAATTTCCATATACTTCCCCTGAGTACGATGAAAAACTGTGTAAAGTGATACTTCTGGCTTTGAATGAACTAACAGCACTAGGGAATTCTTACAATAAAATGGAAGAGGGGCAGCTTATACAATTCAATCACTTTTTCCTTGGAAAAATGGATACATAAAAATATTGCTAGAGGTCTGCCTATAATATTTTCTTGGTGTATTTGAACCTTGTTCCCAGACATTAGGCAACTTTGCAAAATGTGGCTGTGGGTACTGGCAGGCCTGAACATGCTATAGACATTACCGAAGCTTTTAAAAGGTGCGGTATGCAAGGAGTCCTCTACAGACCTGCATTTTAAGCTAAGGATTCACTTAATACCAATAACAACACCTCGCTAGCATTCAGGCCTTCAAACTGAAAATTAGACAACAATGCTCTATTTACAAAATGCACAGTCCTCCAAATTAGACAGAGGTAAGTAGCTGAATTAAAAACAAAAGTAAAAAATGTTTTTCCATAAGCATACACATACTCACGGTCAATATTTATGAGTGAATGGGAGTCTCCTGAAACTCAAAAAGAGCTATGGGGTTTAATATGTGAAAAGGTCAGATCCACAAATGTGTTTAGATTTGGTTCCATTTAATGCAAGGGACAGGAGTCAAAATACTTGTGTGAATTGGTTCTGGAGGATCTAGGCATGCCCTCTGGTATGGGCTGCATGAGGTGCAATTCAGAGCATGTTATTAGGGTGTGAAAGTCTTTATACAGCCTGTCTACAGAGGGTAGCTCAGACATGCCACGTTAGGTACGTACCGTTAGAAAGGTGAGTAATGACTGGATCACTGCAAAACAACTTAAAAGGCAAAATGCTTGTTTTAAAAAGCTGATGAGTTGAACTGAGAATTGTAAAGTATTTATTTTACTTTACAGGCACCAGATACAATTTATTAAAATGCATGGAAATAAAAACATAAGTAAAGTTCAGATGAATAAGAAAGTCTTTTCCTTCCTTAGTTTTTTGCCATGATCTGATTTTTCTTTCTCACATATCAGTGCAAACCTACATACCCCGAAACACCAAACTCCAACTAAAGATTTGTGACTATGTGCCTGTAAGAGATAGCACAATGAGGCTACAACCCTAGCCTGTGTCCTCAGCCTGTCCTCTGCCCCTGGGATCCAGGATTACAAGAAATTCTCTTCTCCTGCCCGTGACTGAGCACAGCTGAGCCACGTGGGCCTGCTCACACAGCTAAAGGTGGTTTAGGTTTTCTCTGCTACTTTTCCTCAGCTTGATGTTTAAATTTTTGTACCTCTAATGTAGTTTTTCCTTTTCACTCATCATCTGGGAATATTTATGAGCGAGGAGATGTTTTTAAAGACATTCAGTGTAAGGGAATTTAGAGTTCTTAAAACTCTGAGTTTTTGTTTGCTTGTTTACCAAGTGATAGTAAATAAAGCAGAGAATATTTGTTTATCAAAAAACTTTTGTAAAATTGTCAGACTTGACATACTGCGCTGGCTGAAACATATTTTTTGTGAAAAATTCCAGAAGTTTGTTGTTCTTGGCATTTTCAAAATTATGTAATTTAATATTGTGTAATTTTTTGAAGATTTATGTAATTTTGTACAGGTATATATTTGTGGGAAAGGAAATGGTGGATTTAATTCTTATGCTCAGTGTGGATCTTGTTGTTTGTGTAGCCATTTATTTATGCATTGAAAGTTACAGTGCAAGAGAAAAATCAGAAAGGCTTTTCTTTAATTTTAGCAATGAACGTGGATTGTGCCAATCAACAGATATTCAGATCTATATATGATAGACCAATGACATTAAAAAAATACAAAGAATATATTAAAAATCAACAAAACAGAATAAATCTCAGAGAACAACGAGTGGCAGATGCAAATAAATTTTGATGTCAAGCAAAACATTTTTAACCTGCCTTTGTGATGAGAAAAATGAAAGAAGATAGGGTTCCTTGCTGTCTTAAAAGACCCTGAAAATTTGCAGCAACTTGCATCTACACTGGGAAGCAGCTCCCAACTTCCACGGAGCATAGACACATGAGAAAACAGCTGCATAACACACTAAAGAATCTTATCTTTGTGCAAAGCTGTGGCTCTGAATTTTTGCTGTGCATTCAACTGAGTAGGACCCTGCCAAAGGCAGGGGAGCAGCTGCCGGGCAGAGTTAGAATAGAAGCTGACCAAAATCAGGAAAGTGGGTTTCTGAGGTCCTCTAAAGAGTGCTACCATGCTTTAGTGGGAGCTGTGGGACACCGCTGAGCAGCGAGTTGCTCTGAAGTGTGACTGAGGACAGGCTACCTTGCATGGGTGTAGGTGCTCTCCCGTGCACAAGGGTGACTTGAAAAGCCCTGAGCTACCATTAAGTGTTAACAACTAAATAGGAGATTGAACTCAAGGCTTTCANCCATGCTTTAGTGGGAGCTGTGGGACACCGCTGAGCAGCGAGTTGCTCTGAAGTGTGACTGAGGACAGGCTACCTTGCATGGGTGTAGGTGCTCTCCCGTGCACAAGGGTGACTTGAAAAGCCCTGAGCTACCATTAAGTGTTAACAACTAAATAGGAGATTGAACTCAAAGCTTTCATCTGCAGGTCAGTGGTGTAGGAATATAATACCTACATGAATATTCGAGTTGAATACCCACATGAGTACTGCTAAAGCCCTTGGTGTGTGGGATCAGCTACGTCCTAGTACTCAGTAGATCAGGCACCGCTGGGGAGAGTCAGAGAAGCACTGCTTAAGTAAGAACTAATTTTAGTACCAACAGTTAGGCATGCCTTAAATGTAACTTCCTTTTAAAACTCACCCCAGGCACATAGGGTGTTGGGACATGAAAAGCTTAATAGCTTAAAAGCATAAAAAATAATACATATATTTAAATTAATACTATTAAAATTTGCTCTTGGGATAAACCTTTGTTTGTAAAATTTCACCCTAGAGTAAAAATTTACAGCTGAATCATAACCCCTCAAAGATGAGGTTTGTCTGTGGAAACTTTGAGACAAGTTTAATTATATTAGTGACTAATAAAGGATGACAAAACTAAAAGGTCTGGTCTCTGTGCAAGCCAATTTTGGAGGATTTTTTACAGCATTGCATGGGGTTACACAGTATGGAAGCCAGAAGTAATTTATTTCCTCTCAAATTTTACTCAGAAAAATTTATAGTCTTCTAATGAAGGATCATTTTGTAATGTCCTGGAAAAGTTCCCTCAGTCTTCCTAACCAGAGCTTTGGGCAAAATAAAATGGATCCACATAGAATCCATCTGAGTTTCATACAAGAACCACCTGAAGTTTTTGTGGGATATATGGTCTGATACAAACCGACAGGATACATTTTGTTAAGACATCCAGCTTTGTATAGTTAAAATGGGGTTAAAACATATGGAAGTAGACTTTTACGAAGATGCGGTTCCTTAGCAGGCGTATTTCTAAAAGAGACGGCGGAGCAGTTTCTGGGAATCCTTGGCTGAAGTTTTGAAATCTTTCCAAAATACGTGCTTTTACTAAGTATTTTGGTAAATTGTACTGACCAGGTACCAAGCCTGTGTACATATTGTGTCATACCACTGGATCTATCTTATTACACCATTTTAAAATTTAGATTGATGGTTAAGTAATAAGCAAGGAAAAGGCTGAGTCACTCATGGTAAGGACAGTTCTAGTCCTAATCAGTCTCCAGCAAAAGTAGTAGGTGTCAACATCTCATGCAGAAGGTCTTCTTGAAGTCTTTGTGTCACAAGTGCAAAGCACAAAGGAAGTATTGAAAGAGCAAGGATTCTGCATCAGCGAAGAAGGTGCTTTAGGAATCATGGTACGAGAGAGAAAACTGTTAATATATGAAGAACAACTAATTATTAAATGCATTACAATAAATCAGTGGGAATGGGATCAACTAAACTCAGGCAGTTGTAGTAACATACAACATGCTTTGCAGAAGCACTTAGGCAGCCCTTCCACCTACTGTTAGAGGAGAAGAGGCTAATTTTGTGTGTATGTGTGACTGTATAATCTTATTTTCTCTTGGATTCACCAGTAATGATTAGTGTTCTGGATATGCAGTGCATGCCAGGCCATAGAAGTGTAGTATTGTTGCTTTACAGGAGGCAATTTTAGGGGTGAAGATAGTGATTTTTCTGACAGGAACATCACGGTCTTGAATTTATAAGGAATTTTGAAAAGTTTTGTGGCAGGTTTGAATTTGCAAACAAATACCAAGCAAACTAATATTTCCTGCAAATGAGAAGCCCTGCTTTTATTCCATGTCCAACTAGTAAAGCCCTGAATCGTTTTTATTAATGACACTACCATACCTCCATAATAATTAGGATACTTGCTACTTCATATCACATACTTGCCGACCCACCCATTAGCTCCCAAAGTCAAGTCACAAGACTGATACATTGTGAGCCACTCATTACTGAAATTGCTTTTATTACCCACAATATCTAAACTTTGTTACTGACAATGACGGTTTTCAAGTATCCTTGGGAATTTAGAGAGTTCCACAGTTCAGAAATGCATCAGCCTTGCCAGCACTGAATGTCATAAGTAAATAGGCAGCAGAAGAAATTCTAACTTCCAAACAGTCCAGAAGCCAAACAAAATATTAAGGGTAGAAAAAAAAGAACAAATCCAAACATAATTATATAGCTGGAGTTCAGGTTGTTTGGACTTGGAATGAAACTGCTTGCCCAATCCTATCAGGGGATCTTTACAGTTCCAAACCCACGTATGCCTCCCATTTACTATTTCTATTCTATACCAGCCTGCTATTTTCTGCTCAACTGGTAAGCAAAAGTTACTTTAAAATTTATTTTTTAGTCTGTACTTATCATTAGCTGTCAGACAATAACAGTCAAAAGAGTGTGCTAGTCCATCTGCCTTTCAGGCAATCCCTCTAGGAGAGGCTTTCGTTATCGAGATGGATTTTTCAGCCTGTTTCAGAGACCTACCCAGAAAGAATGTTTCTCAGTCAGCCATAAGAATAACAAAGACAGCAATTAAAATATCCTAGTGTTTCTAGAAAATGTTTATACTTCAGACTGTCATGATCAAAGTAGTTTAGCAAGAAAAGTATAAATAAGTATAGAAAAGAAGTATTCCTCATTTTAATCTGAGCACATTAAAAAGAGTGTAGAGGCAAGGAAGCTATAATCTGATTTCAATTTTAAAGTTTGTCCTCTCATATTATCGAGATTATATTGAGGTTGAGATTATAAGACTATTTTAGATGGAGAAAGGGACAATAGGATTCACAGCAGTTCTTAGAACTATTCTAGCTGATTAAAAAAATGTTTTTCTACAGGGGAATAACTCAATTTCATATTTCCATGGGTAGAGATGTCCCTTATCACAGTAGTCCTACAAATAGTACAAAGTTGTCAGCAACCTTTTCTTCCTTCAAGGATATATTTTATTTGTACAGAAATAAAAGTGCTACTCCACTCTCTCTTGACCATTCCCTGGGGCCCAAGGAGACACTGTATCTGCGTGTCTGTGGTTTGGCCACAAAGAAACAAATCCCAGGTGAGCAATGGTGTCAATAGGTAGTTTTGAGGGGGAATTTGCAAAAGAGGAATAGCCAATGGGTTGCTAGTGGATGAAGTGAGTATGTTAAGCCAGTGACAAGCATGCTAGCTGGGGAGAACTGGTGTTCGTCAGTGTGGGCACTTACTTTTGGAGGAGAAACGATTCAGGCAGGAGGCTGTATGATAATTAGAGCTGCCTGCAATTGCTGTGTAGGTCTGCACTGCGCTATGCACTAGGCAGTGCTAAAGGTGTTAGAGCTTCTGTTGCCATCCAATTGATCTGTCGTGTTTTGCTTTCTTGTTAGAAATAACAGTGTATCTATTTTGTCAGAGAGTAATGTGCTAAATCAGAAATTATTAATGCAGTGTAATCCAACAAATGATTACTTGTGTAACCCTTATTTTTGTAGACAAGTACATGAGGACTCATCATGAGTTACACTGCACTTAAGTAACGGTGGCGACATCTTGTATACAATAAAGACAAACAGAATTTGTGTGATCCATGAAACGGAGTGATATGCATTAATTTGGTATAATTCTAGATTACAGAGACTAGTACCATTCAAAAATACTTTCTCTGACTAAGGTATTATTAGGAATGTAGTGCAGGTAGTGGTATTGAACAAAAAAACTAAATGCAAATATTACACATTTCTGAAATTTATGTAAAGGCTTTTACCAGAAATTTATGTAAAGGTTTTTACCAGAAATAAAACCAATAAATGAACACACACCAGCATACACAAACATTTATAAATTTACTCTTTGTTCTGTACAATTAATGAATGCCAGAGATTTTTCTCTCATAATAGAAAAAATAATGGTCCTAGGCAAATGCAGAACAGATACAGCTGAAAAAGCAATAGAAGTTCTCTTGCTCACAGCTTGCAAGCCTATTTTTCAATCCTCTCCTATGTGACAAAGGTTTTTTCCTCTTGTTCCTTCATGAGTGCTTCTTTGAGCAAGGCTTTTTCCTGTTTTGCACAGCCAGTCCTTGCCATGAAACCTCCATGAGGGGTATATACAACCAGCCACAACAAAAACTCCCAGACTCTGAAGCCTGGCTTTGCTCGGCTTTTAGCGTTGGGACAATTATTTTGTGAAAAAGATTCCATTTTTCATGATACTGGATTCCATAAATGCATTGAATTATTTTTTTTCAATTAGCCTGAAAGAGAATAGGAAGGACAACATCAATTACAACCAAGTCTGGAATTAATAGCAGTCACTGGTGCTTGTAAGGAGACCAACACTACAGAGGGACCAGAAAGATCTGCCAGTTAATAAAGTTGCCTCAGACACCTCATGATAAAATCCCATCTTCAAATGCTGATATGCTCATCATACTTCAACTGTTTGGACAGAAATTTTCCATACTCGCTGACCTTCTCAGGCTAAATTCTTTTGGAAAATTTCAACAAAAATCATTTAGCTGAAGAAATTTTCTCTCAAGTGGCTGAGCTTAGACTCTTTCCAACTGCCAGAAATAAACCAGTTCCTTCCATTCCTGCAATAAAAGATCCCTGCAGTTATAGACTTCTCCTCGGAAATGCTCAACAAGCTCCTTACTTGGTGAAAGTGAACATAACACCTGCGACTGTAATAGGGAGAGTGATTTTGTATCACTAAGATTTTGACCTACCATGTGGATCCACAGGTCTTTGTAAGAAGTTAAAGACTGGTACCATCAGTTCTGCAGAACTGGAAGGAATAGAATGCTTGATTATTTTTGTATTATTTTGTTTTCAAAGTGAGGTAGTAGGCATTGATCTACAGATATGATTGTGTTCTGCCTGGCCACAAGGAAAAACTGTTTGATTTCAGTCTGACATGGACTGATGTATAACTTTGATGTGTTTGCTAGAGATATTTCCAAGAGAAATACATATTAAAAAATAGTTAAATTTTTATTTTTGTATTAATTGATCTCTATAACCTGATTAGTGAAGATACAAGACCAGCAAATGCGGCTTTGTTCTATTTTATCTTGCACCTCTAATAAAATTTAAAAATCTCTCTAACATTACCCTGCTAGAAGAAATGAAAGTGAGAATCTTCCATACTATTAAAATGGGTCTTGTTTCATGTGCATCTTCTACAAACATTCACAGCTCCTGTGATGGTGGTACCACTTAACCCTATTTCGAAACCTCATTAACCTCTGTCTTGATGCTTGTGAAATGAGATTTGTTAGAAAATCTGCTCTTCAAATATTTCTCTTCTGTTAAGCTAAAAGCAAAACAAAATAAAAGCAAAATATAAAGACCTGGGAAACATCTCAGCAGTGGTGTGGTATTTGTCTTTCAGTAGAGTAAGCATAGAATATGGACCTCTAGATTTGTTGCTAACTTGAGATCCACTGATATATCCTCTGTGCCAATTCTTTGGCTCTTTTGCTTCAGATAAATGTAATTTCATTGACCTTTTGTTCAAACTTACCATTAAAATATAAATATGAGAAGAATTTATGAGATATAGCAACCAGCCACAGGATTCAAATCTAGTAATCCAATCCACTGATAATAATGGATAATTTTGTCACATTCTGAATAGGTGGTTGCTCCCAGAAATGAGCCATCCCCGGTATTTGTTTTATTCCTCAGCCTCCTTGCATTTCTCACTGTATGTTTAGAGTCCTACACCGAAGACTCCATGCACAGTAGACTTTTTCTCCTATAGGTCTTCAATGAAAATAAAAGGTGGAGTATTAGTCTGGGTAAGTGGATTTCTAAAGTTCAATGGAATTCTAGCCTCTCTATAAACTAAAGTATCTCCCTTTATGGTGTTACCTAAACTATTGTTTAGGTAAACACATAGCTAGCTGTGTTTTCACGTCATGTACCTGTTCAGATATTTTGGCCACCCAGCTCTATCAGCATCATGATCTGAAGAAAACCTGTATTTCTAGATTGAGCTGACAACAGTTAAATTTTAAACTGGACTTTTCTTTTAAATACGTCAGTTTTTTGAATTTAAATATTTTGAAACGTGAAGCTCCTCAATGGGGTCTGCTTATTTCCATGAACATATTTCCTGGCTAAGTGATTAGGCAGGTCTCCTGGTGTCTTTGTGAGAAAAACATTTTATTAAACGGCTCTGAAGAGAACTGAATAGTTCATGTGCAGCTGCTAGATTTATGGAACTGCTGGATCAAGAATACTAATTTTTCCTAGTGTTAATATATTTGAGTGATATCCTTCCGAAACATGGCTGAAGTCTGGAGCCTGTACCTCATACTTTAGTAGAAGAGCTCGTGATGAATGAACAGTCAAATAGCCTTAATATTTTGCAGGTGCTGTGAGCACCAATTACAGAACACTGGCTGCAGTGAAGGGGTTAATGATTAATTAAGTATGATGATATGAATTAAGTATCAGCAGGGTCTGGACTAATTGATGTCAGGTGAATGGGAAACTCCCCAGGATAATGTTAGTGCCAGAGGGAGTGGTGATTAGTGGGGATAAACGCTGGTGTGATCTGCATCTGATGAAGGCAAGACTTGAAATGTTTGTGGGACTGGGCCCAGCTGAGAGTAATAAAGGCTTTTCTGTTCCCAACTGAGAATAAAGGAGATTTTGAATCAAAATATGTAAACATAGGTAGAACCCTTTCCATCTTCAAAAAGTGCAACAAGAAATAGGCATTTAATACACATCTGTATGAAACTTTAGAAAGCAATTCTAAAAGTTTGTTGTGAACCATGTAATCCCTAATTTTATGTAGTTTCAAGAAAGGAAAAAATTGAAGTCCATTATTTTTCTCTGTTCATTACAAACAATTCAGAATAGTCTTCAAAGTGCAGATGAAGACTTTACTGTGCTTCCACTTGTTTCATTTGCAAACTAGATTACAAATATTCTGGTGCATTTCTGATAAACATCCTTTAGGGCACCAGATGGAAAATACTGGTAAGTGTTGGTTTTATTTTGTTTTAGATGGCTGTAGTTACAACTTCCTATTGTTATTGTACAGGCATATGTAAGAGGGGCTTCTTCAGACAGGTCTACAAAATTTTGATTCATTTCCAGAAAAAGAAGTCTGTTGTGTGCATTTTAAAATGCAGTACAGAATTTGCGGTACGTAATCATTTAATTAAAGATTGTCTCATAATGCACATACTTTTCTGAGGTGAATTAAGGTTGTGCAAGAAAACTCAATTACTGTTACTTAACTTAGATGTGTTTAAAAGTGTTCTTTATTGAGTAACCTGATGCACTAATGTACACAAACAATTGTATATTTGTGTTATGATTTTACTTTAAAATCCTTTCCACTTCACATTACCTACAAAGGCCATGGTAATGGTGCTTATTTATTTACTGTAAGCAAATCCTATGAACTATAGATGTGAATCTGGGCCACATCAGTGTAGTTGACATACCAAGCAAGAAAAACAGAGAGAAATTAAGAGTTCCTTGAGGTGCCAAATAAAGGATTCATTTGCAGAAATTCACAGAATTCTGACCAGAGGCTGTGGATAATACAGCCTAAGCATAGGTCACAAAGACAGAAAGTTGATTTTTGCTCTGTGCCTGCAATGATAATTTTAGCATGATTGTTGGATGATTGGATGGCTCATTATCTGTACATACTGTATATGTTGGCACTGCACTACTTCTGCATTATATGGAAAGGTATCTTTAAATCCAAAATGACAGACGTGGTGAAACAATGGTGAATCTCTTTCTGTAGCTACATCAGCAGAGATTGTTCTAAAAGTACAGCTTAATTGGTATATGTGGGAATGGATTCTCAGTGATTATTATACCTCCGGATGGTGAGACAGGTGGAAAATTAAATTAATAATTATTTCTTATTTTTCAGATTATCATCATTAATATTTTATATGTATTAATTTTATAAATAAAATGAATTTAATTTACTTAGTTAATTTTAAGTTAGTGAGGAGATTAATCTATGTAGTGTGCAAAATTTGCAGACACATCTTGCAAAAGATCTAATAATATGGGAAGTGTTTGTTTCTTTTTCCAACAGATCGTCTATATATTTCTCAAATACAAAGTACAAATTTTGTCTGATTAGGAATTAATTTTTACTGGTTACATACCTGTTAGTTGGCAAGGAATATAATTTAGTCATATATACTCTACCACAAATGGAGTAATTCTGCTTTAATTAGAGGTGTAGGTATTCTGCAGTGATGCCAAAATTTGTCACTGACTTAATTTCTTGCCTTACTGTTGCAGTTCTTAAAAAGCTTTATGAAACAGAGTGAGTAACATTCTCCATTCCTTTACAGCAGGGAAACTAGAGGAAGAGATTGCTCAGGAAATCCAATTCTTTGATGTGTTCTATTCAACAGCTCTTCCACGGACATCAGCTGGAACTCCCATCGACCTCCGTGGAGCAACATTTATGCCAACACAAAGCAGTTGGTGCACTGGAGAGCTAGAGAATCTGCTCAGTAATTTAAAGCCAGATCTACTTTAAATCCCATGTGTTAAAACAAGAAGAAATATTTTTTTTTCTGACTCTTTCTTCCCAACTATGAACATATAACTATTATGAACTCAGCTTTCTGGATTCTGTAACTGCTCTGAGATTGGGGTCACTTGGCCAGCAACGCGGCGCTCCACAGCTGCACCACGAGTTCACCAGGCAGCCCTCTCTAGCAGAGTTTATTATATTGTTTGCAGCATGTCTTGCTGAGTAAAGCTCGCAGCCTCACTGCTCGTGGATTCTGCGTAGATCACCCCTTTTAGTGAGTTCATAAAAACTGTCATTATCTAATTTTCCTAGAAAAACAAATGGGAAAAATATCTGCATTTCTGAAACTGGACAACTGATTGTATAGATGCTCCCCTGTTGCTGGCAGTAAGCTGCAGGAAATATGGGACAATCCTTGGAAGAGAACAAGAGGTGACTGAACGTGCAGCCATGCAGCTAATGCACCGAGTGGGCATTCCAGCAGTCTGGATAAAAATTATTTATGTTGTGGCTATGTCTAAAATGGCCTGAGCACTTTCCAAATACAAGAGAAAAAAGAAACCTTGTACCCAAGAACTGGAGAATAAGAAGACAGACAGACACATAGCGAAGGCTGTTTGAGGACAGAGCAAAGAAACCAGGTGATACAGATGAAGGCAAAAATAACTATAAGTTTCTGAAGGTGATTGGTTTGTTTAATGTCAATAATAGCAGCCGTACTAATGCTAGTGCTATTACTAATACTCCAGCCTCCTGTCTCTTTTACAAGTATCTTCACTGTTTACCTCATCTGGAAACCCTGGCTCCACAACTACGATCCCTTATGCTATTTCTTTCACCAGATAAATAATCTTTTCAGTCAAAAGACACACAGTAAGTCATATGTCCCTGAGCTATAAACAGATGATAATCTGCAGTTTTGGGGGCTTGGGTAACATGCAGCTACACAGAATTTGCCAGTGAATAAATCTTGTGCACCAGAATCATACCCCACGGTCTCAATCCTGATGACTGGAGACAGCCCTCAAAATATGAGGGTAAACGGACACTGTTATCGCAGCGTGACGCTGTGAGAAATTTGAAATTTTCTGTTTGTTTTGCCTGGTGCCCTGTGGACTACAAAACAAAATAGCCTGCAAGTGTTCAGCAGAGTCAAAACAGAAAAATTAAAGTATACATTCTGATAGGGGAATGGAAAAACAAAAACATCGTGAAGTGAATTGGAATGCCTGGTGAGCTATGTGCCAGCTGAAGTCTGTACGAAGTGTCGCTGATGCCATTTCTAACCCCTTAGACAACAGCCACAGAGGTGGTTTTGATTAGGACTGAACTGTCTGGATAAATCCTAGGATTAAATTCTGGATGTCTAGGTCTGAACAACACTATAAATGTACTTCCAAAACAATCACAGAATGTTTCAACAGACATACGTGTGTAATTTTACTTCATAGCCACATGATTCTAGATAAGCTTCACTGCTGGAGCCACCAAGGAAGGCAGTGCAGTGACACAGCCCTGAGCCTTTGGCCCTGCAGGGATGTTGTTGGTCACTGCGTGTGCCCAGTCATCATGGGGGCAAAGGCTGTCAACACACTGGATCGGGAGCCACTTCTGAAGGCAAAGGACTGGTTTGGTCCTGCCCCTTGGATTTACATGTCCAACCTGCAGCCTGGAAGAGTTCGCTCACTCTCAATCTCTCTCTCTCTCTCTCTCTCTCTCTCATTCCAGTTTATTGGCTTCCAGTGCTTCCCTGAGGAAAACTGACCTATTTTTAATAAGTGGAGGTATAGCCAAACTTATTCGTCAAAGGACAGCCCTAAGAGCCTTTTCAGACATTTCCTTAGGTGCCAAAGGATCTTCAGACAGTTCAGAAGCTCTGACCATTAGTGAAGAGCTGCTTACAGGTTTTGAGGGCCACAAGTTTGACTTTAATTTCCTAAATCCTGCCAATCTCGATCTTTTTTATGGACCTCAGTCTGGAACATGGCTACAGAATAACTCTGTATTGGAATCACTTCTGCATCAGGATGTTTGCATTTATCTTTATGGTTTAACGAGGAAGAAGGTGACTAAAATTCCTATTGGAAATAAAACTGGTGATGGTAGAAGAAAGCACAGGCCTGTAAATTGAACAGGGCTGGAAGGTAGAAGCTGGACAAGAAGACCGTTTAGAGGAGAAGGAAGGAGCTAATGACGTCGGAAAGAAGGAACTGTGCGTGGGAAGAAAGCTGAAAGTTGTACTTCAGGGTTTGTGTGTATCTGTGTGCATAGTTTATACGGGAAGCCAGACAAGGCTGAATTATAAGACTGGAGCCTATGTATTTGGGGTGTCAGATTTATTTCCTCAGCCTTTTCTGAGATAGAGCTAACATCCAGAAAACCCCTATAATGTTCGTCCTCACTCATCATAGGGCATGTTTCTCAGTTCGTGCAACTCCTGCCTAAATAAGTGAAGCCTAAATCAATCAATTAAAGCTTTGTAGAGCAACATTAAGCAATGTCATTTTAATTTGAACATGTTTTCAGAATAAAAATAGATTTTAAAAGATGTAAATCACAGTTAAAGAAAAAACCTCCTTGGTGCTGTTCTTGCTCTAAGGTGTAGTGCTCACCCCGTATAAGTGAGAGGTGTGAGTTTTGATGCTTTATACTTTCTTCATGCACACAATTTATTGTCCTAGGACTCTGCAACCCAGGTTGGGTAATGTAATGAAAAAATGAACACATTCTGAATTCTTCATTGATCATTCCGAAAGTGCTGGCTGCCTCTGAGTGCTGATATATTTTATTGCAAAGGTTCTGGGCAAGGCTTTGAAATGTATTCGCAAGCAAACTCCTCCTGGCAGTTTTCAGGTAGAGACCTTCGCAGAGTTGTCTGCAAATACTTCTCCAGGTGCAAAAGTCTATAGATGGAGCAGGACATCTATCTACATGAGATTTCTGTGCTGTGTGCTGCTGTGGTGGTATAAGAGATTGTGGAAGGACTTGAGAGGTATGATGGTGCAAGAACACAAAATTAGTTTCTTCTCACATTAGATTAAGAATTGGATGGAGGTTTCAGATGAGACTGTAAATCTCATCTGGGTATCTCTTATACGCTGAAATGAGACTAATGTTTAAACACTGAGAACTGGCCACAGTAAGACCAAAAAATGTTTGCTTATGCTAAAGGAACGTTTCTAAAATAACAAAGATCTTACATTTCTTTGTGAACTCGAAAGAAAATTCAGCCACCACTAAAATGCAAAAGAACTACGGTTATTATTATTGAACTAAAATTTCACGCATTTGCAACAACATATGGTTTGCTTTTTATTTGAGAAAACAAACAGTGAAGGAAGTGACCTCTGATAACTGGTGCAAAGTTTTGTGTTTCTTATTACACAACCAAAAAGAACTGAGCTATTATGCACTGCGTTTTCAAAATGTCAAGAAAATTGTGTAAAAATATTTGAAAATATAAAGATTTTTACATTGCTTGATACAACTTTAGTTACTGATGATAATGTAAGTGGTAATTTCAAGAACAATGCCTATGTTTCTGAAGGTGAAGAGAAAGTGAAAATAAGTATTTCCCATGAGCTAAGTACATAGCATAAGAGAAACTGTATTATAGGTAAATCACTATTTGATTGCTAATAGATTGTATAACATAAGTTTTCAATTAGGTGCAGGGTTTTTTTGTTTGGTTGGTAAAACAGCATCAGAATTTCAGAAGATACATTTTTTTTTCCCCAGCCTGGCACATTTAGTGGCACAGAAAAAGCTATAGTGACAAGCTATGTTGATTGAAGTTGGAAGTGTCTTGAAATATTTTTCAAATATTAGAAATAGCTTTGGACAATAGAGGAATACTAATCAGTTAAAATTCAAAGATCTTTAATAACAAAAATATTAAGGATGATTCAACAACTGCCTAGCACACATATTTCTGTGACAATTCTCAAGAAGTTGCTATTGTACAGCTAAACCAATGTGATCTTATTTCTAATGAAGTTTTATGCCATAATGTGTTCAATGAGAGAAGTTTTCAACAAAAAATTGATTATTTTTATTGCTCATAAATTTGACTGAAGTAAACAGATGTTATAGCAAAGCACGAAAAATGAAAAGGTATGTTGTTCAGTGTTATCTATTGGTTCTCAATTATCTGCTTTCTTACTCTGATTTCAGCACACAGACATGCCTTAACCTCATCCAGTTAATTTCCTCTAAAAAAAATACAGTGACTTTGTAGAAAATCTTAATTATTGCTGAAAACTGAGCGTTACTTTATGAGGAATACTTTCTATCAAAGTTTTCCTTCTATTAGTTGTGAATGCTTCAGGATCTTGCATAAGAAATTGGTGTAATATTCTAGGATTGATCTCAGTTCTCTGTTTCTTAATTTGCAGGAGGTATTATACCCATTCTTACCTAGAATGAATAGTGAGAATTATTTCTTCCACAACTGGGACAGATTGCAGTAACTTCCTAAATATTGTTCTGGTATGACTGATGTTCAAAGTAAAATTAATCTCAGTTTTACTTGTTTAAATGCTTTATAAATTGCTTGGAAAGAATTTAGAAGGTACTTGAGTGCATTATACTGGTACTGAGTTTATACTTGTTGAAACATTTTTCAATCAAAACATATGCATATGAGAAAAATTGATTTTCTGGCAATTGAATAAGGCTTCGTTCTGTTGGTTTTGTTGATTTTTGGTTCTTTTGTGGGTTTTTTTTTCCCTCTCTTGGCTTCATGGGCTGATGTAGCTGTCACAGCTGCATAAAACAGTATGAAGAAGCAGCCAGTATTCTCATATATTCTTAGTGATTTAACTTTCCTCTCAACAACATGAACATTATTTAAACCATAGGCGTTATTTAAACCCAAGAGCAAATTCAAAGCTAGCTGTGATTCCACTGTCATGAAACTACTTTGGAATTAAAACTATATAAATCACTTCCGCTAGCCTTTAATTTAAAAACATACGTTTATGTATTAAAAAGTTGTCTATCTTAAAAATTGTAGGGTACTATAATCATATTAAGAAATTAAGAAGATTTCATTATATTTCTTTGCATGTGTCAGTGAATGGACATCACTACAAGAACAACTGAGGGGTTGATGAGCCAAACATTGACAGAATTGCACAAGATAAACTGTATAAATCTGGTCTTTATCCAGAACAATGTTTATAAGAGGGGTCATTGGCTACAATGAAAGGATGGGTATGTTAAAACATTTTAGTTTTATTTGGTAAATTTTATAATGAAGAGAAGAGCTTGATCCTGCTTACCTGAATAAGTCTTTCAGAGATTTTACAGCTAAAATAATCTCCCAGTGGATTGTTTTTGATTTAAACCAATTTTCCTTACTTTGGAGATGGTTCCATTATTTCCCCCAGTTTCAGACCTCACGTGGAGCGATTACACAAGCTGTATACGTGGAACAGTTGTATTTGCCAAAGCTGTCTAACTGGAGTGTCTGAGCGTTGCTGTTTTGTGAACTCTGATTTCACAGCTAAGAGAAAGAAAGGACAAAGTAAAGGAAGCCTTTCTGCTATCCGAACTGGCTGCATGAATTGCAGAGCTGTAGCTGTGAAATTGAATTTTCAGTGTTTACTTCTGAGAGATGGAGACTGGAGATGTTTTATTTAATTTGCGACATCTAGACCCCAGGTATTGTCATCAGATGGTTTCAGAAAAATAGAATTTTGTAAATCCAGAGGATAGGTTTGTAGGGGCTCCTTAGCATAACTGAACATTGATGATACTGAAAAAATCCCATTGAAAATATATGCTTTGGTCTAAGTATTACTCTAAGCAAAGGATAGAGAGGGGAAAAATTATCCAAATATCACTTCTAAAGATGTGTCTGATCCTCACTTGGAAGCACAGAGCAAAGAACTTTCGTCTATTGTGGGCTGAACTACTGCAGAAACTGGGACCAGTGGGACAAGACCAGTGTGGTACTGGAAGTGTGCCTGTTTGTTTGCAGGTAGCTTGGGTGAAGGGTGCTTCTAGCACAGCCATGCGATGCTCAGGTCCCAGGATAGCATGTGCATCATATTGTGTACTGCAGGAGTGTGCCAGCTCTCTTGGGGCTGGCTCCCTTGTCTCTCTTCTGTGATTTCAAGAGGTGCTCAGACAACCACTCTTCCAATGGCTGATGATTTTGTATCGTAGTGGGATTGCTGGTTCTGTCCTCCACCATTTAAGTGCCAGCCCTTTCCCAGAGATGCTGGAAGCCCCAGTGAAGTGGCGATATGCAACCCTGACACCACAGAGCTGTTTGAAAGCAGGGGGCACAATGCTTTTCTTATAACACGTTAATTATGCTGAGAACTATACCTGTGCAGAAAACATTTTGTTGGGAAATCAACATGTGATTGAAGGAAGTCCAGAAATAGAGAGATTACTACTCCAGACAGTAAAATGGTAGACTCCTGCCAAATGGGCTGTAGTTTCCTGCATGGACTTGGAACACACCAGTGACACAAATGTGAAGGTTTTGTCCCCTTTTTGCAGAAAGACTGCTTTCTCTCTCCATCTAGAGGGAAGCAAGCAAGAGCGACAAGTGAGGAAACGGTCTTGATATCTGAACAGTTTGCATTGAACTAAAATGATTTTTTAAAAATCTTACTAGTTTTGCTGCTATCTGTCCACAAAAAGGTCATAAACTCTATGTACTATTAAAGGATAAGTAATTCTTACCTCTGTAGTAAGAGTACTACTAATAAGTGATCTAACACATGATAGTTCTCTATTGAAGACGCTGCGTTGTTCAATCTTTCCAGCTGCATTAAAGACAAAAGACCTCTAAATAGCAGAATATTACAGAGTATACTCTTGGTCATAGAAGCCTCCACTATGATATCTGCCTAGTCATCTCTCAGTGGCTGAACTGTATACTATATTTTACTATTGTTCTTACGGATATTAAAGTCTCCCTTTAAGATAATATTTTTCATAGCTCTTTTTGGTGCTTAAAGATTTAGATTGTCTAAAGAGATGTTTTGAAAATGCCTAGGCAAAATGGAATGCTTCATTTTACTTGGTTGCTCAAATTCATGTTGCGTATTTTAAGTATTGTTAAATATTTATATTAACATGAAATGTTGAAAAACATAAATAAAAATATCCAGTTCACTGAAGTTTTGAAACCTAGGAATAGTATTTTTTGGGAATGTTTTCCAGCCTTTGGAACCGCTTAGCACATCTATGTGCACGGCTGCCCACGTCACATGCTGGCTTCCATTTTGATGTGTTCTTCAGTACTAACATAATGTGGTTCATTTTAATAATTTATAATTATTTCTTTTTTTGAATTGAGTTGATTTACCATAACACACTGTGGCTTCCACTTTACTCGTTGTTTCAAACTTCAGGCTATAAGTTATTTGTAGAAGGCCTTTTCTGTGAGTATATATAAAAAAAGCCCAATGAAAATGATTCAGTTCTAGAATGCAAGTGGTCTAAAGAGATATCTGGTAATTCCAATCTACTTTAAAGCTTTAGATTGCTGTAGTCCTTGGAGTACTTTAGAGACTCTTAAGGGTCTGTGGTGTAACATAAATCCCAGTGGGTAGAAGCACCACTAAGAATATCTACTGTAGTCTTGTCCTTGATATTGCAAACAGCATGAAGAGTGAATGAGTAACTGGGACAGTGTTTTTTGGGATTTGTCTTTTAAAAGAGGTAGTTAGGTGTAAATAATTTAAGAAAGAATTCAGATTTCTTATAGGCAGTTGCCTATCAATAAAGGTAAAGAAATGAGGGGAGTTGCTGTCGTTGTGGATCGAGGCGCAGCGGGGGGAGTGAGAAGTGCGGTCCCGGAGTAATGATGAGTCTCAATATGAGTATGATCATTCTCCCGGAGTAATGATGAGTCTCAATATGAGTACGATCATTCTCCTTTATTAATAGTCAGAGTGCTGCTTATATAGTCTGTGCGAGAGCTCACACGCAACAAGTTATATAATCATTGAATAGTAACAGTGGTTTACACCCCCCATCTAGTGGTCAGCAGCATTCTGCTCGAAATGTCCTGGTTTCTCTCATTCCCAGCCAACCCCCACACATCCTGGCTCCTCTTTCTCACAGCCGGCCTCCTCACACCTGCTGCTCAAGGACACACCGCTTCTGTCTTCTATCATGTAGGCTGGAGTGTACGTGCAGGCCTGTAACAATACTTCATGCCCAGTGTCTGCCAGGATACCAGGATACTCTCAACAGGGAGTGTATGCTATGGTGAGGAATGGTAGGGAAGTAAATTTTTGCAGCAAAAATCTCACCTTACAAACACATCATGCTGCAGGAACTTTCTACATCTTAACTGGAACTGCTAGGGTTCTTTTACACACTCTGGAAGAAGTTGCACAGATATACCTAGTAAGCATAAGTGCCTTTAGAAGCCAAATATACCTGCCATTTCCTGCTAGATGAAGATTGGGAGGGTATAATGAAGAGCCAATTAAATCCCGTAGAGGTAGGCAGATGTTTACAGATATTTATAGGTGTTTAAGATATACCAGATGAAAGGCTTTTCAAAAGTAAACCTTTACCTTTGATTAACGCAGGATATGCTCAGGTACAGATATTAAATTTTTCAAATGTTCTTCTGTGCCTTTCTTACTGATGACATTGTCAGAAACTTTCTTAACTTATCAAAATACTTTGTGCCAGGACTCCAATAGGGTCTGTGGTAAACTTTCTGTCCCACTTTATCACACAGTATCTCTTTTTATGTCATACAGATAATGTATGACATGAATAATGAAGTGTGAGGACTTGGAGCTTGCTATGCTCATTGCTTGAGTGCACACACAGAGCAAATATACAACTGACAGGATTAAATTTGTATTAGATAAAATTGAAACAATTTTTCTCTTAGAAAACCCTTCATATGTATATGGGGTTTTTTTGTACAAATTTCTCTTGGCAACCTGTTGCTGAGGATGGAAGTAAATACCTTCATATACCTAATAGCAATTTTGTAGGTATTATTTTTGTTTTGTTTGGTTTATATTACAGAAGATTTTGGACATAAAACCTCTGTGCAACACCGCTCCTCATATTTCATGTTTTCCATTAGTGCATTTTTACATTAAAATGATTCAACAGGGTTATAAGGTGACTAGAACGTTATCGTTGAAGCAGAAAAAAAAAAGGCTTAGCTCATATCATACTTTGAGTTTGTCACTTAAATAGTTAACCATTTACCCAAAAGCCTATAGATGGAGATTTCAGACATTTGAAAAAAGTATTTTCATATAAACAGGTAGACGATTGACAAAGAAATTATGGCAAAACATATTTAGTCAATTTTATGACGTTTTAAGATTGATGAACTTGGAGAAGGCTGAAGAGCAGACTAGTTAGTTGACTATGGTCAGAGCTCAAAACAAAGCATTCAGCCACCTCAATAAGCATTTTGCTGAAAACAATTTTTCGCTGAGTAGTTGTCAATATTTTGGTTTGCTGGAATACAGTTTGTCAAATGTATGATGCCACAGTGAACACCTTTTTGAAATTATTTAAGGTCCATTTTTGCTTAAGGCCGTATGCTACTTAGCCTTGCACAAACTGCTATTCTCATAGTCTTCTGTGTTTTGCCTGTCTACATGATGAAGCAATCCAGAATGGCATTTTTTAAATGTTTCTGACAAATAGGTTAATATAATATCCTTAGAAATGGAAAAGAAAATTTCAACAAAGAAAGCATACAACATGCAATTAGCTTTCATAATACGGAGGTTTCTTCTGAAAACAACATAGCAAACTGTTCTGTGAAAAATGGAATTTTGTATTTTTGAAGCTGTGTCACTTGTCTCTGTATTGTCTTTGACTTTGAATACAAGAAATGGAATACAGAAAAAAGTAATCTCTCTTCCAAAATCATTTCTCCCCTCTTCCCTCCCTGCCCCACCTGCTTCTCCCTTTAAAAAAATTTTTATTCTTTAGATTTAAGAAGAAAGGAAAGTGAAGACAGAATTTAATGAAGAAAAAGGGAGAAAGCAGAAGCAAAAACATGTAATATCAGACATTTCAAGTAAGACTGAAGCAGATTTTGGAAATTAAGTTTGATTTCATTATTTTCCTACTTCAAAACATTTAAAAAACAACATTGTGAAAAAGAAATTTTTTCAGGAAAATGTTGTCCAAAGTTTTATATCAATTCTAGTGTTCAGTTATACTTATTCTTCCTGTGAAGTGTGGATCTCGAACAAAGTTACACAATAAATCTAGAAATTCCTATCAGAAGACAGCTAGTGAAGCCTTGGTCCAGCTGAAGTCAATGATAAAACTTCCATTCACTTCAGCAAGGCCAGGATTTCTCCCCTTACTGAAGCATTTAAAGAAGTGATCAAAGTTTCAGTAATGCATATTCTCTGACTCCATATATGCATTAGTTTCTCTCTCTTCAGGCAGAGGGTCATATTTAGCATATTTTGGGCTCTTTAATGTGAACATAATAGGGGAATGCCAATAATACCACAAGATTTTGCAAGTCATTCTGCAGAACTTTTCATCTCAGACAAAAGGTTTTACTTCAGCTCTAATAAAAACAGATATACAGCTTTTTCACTTAAAAAAAAAAAAACACTTAGGAAGTCTAATCACATTTTTCTTTCAAAGTTTTCCTTGAAAGCCAAGTAATAATTGTAAATGCAATTCATAAAGAAGAAAATATCAGTTGTTATACTGGTGAGAACCAGCATGTAGCCAGGTTAGAGCTGAGTCCTTTTTGCCTGTTGAAGAAGCGATCACAGGGCTGACAGCTGGAGTTTACTTGACTGTACAATAAAGCAGCCCCATAGGTACCTTTTGTTGCATTCAAAATGCCAAGTGCAATCTTAATGCACTTTTTTCTCTTCTTTTCTTTTTCTTTTTCCCCTGTTGAGTATTATATCTTTAACCAAGGAAATGAGAAGATGACAGATAAACAGAATAGATCAACATGTACCCCAAATTATTTAAGACACTTTCTAGGGAAATGATACATTTTCCACAAATCTATGTTTTATTCTTGTGTGATTAGTTAGCCAGCGAACAGAAAGTCCATTGGTTGCTTGAAGCTGTGTGCAAAGATGGTAGTTTAAATGCACAGAAAACTGTATGACAACCGCATCTCTTGATGATTCTTCATGTTGTCTATCAAATTCTGTGCATTAGCACTGTCTGAGTACAGGTAGCATCTACTTAATAACTGGAAAATAGACCTTAAAAAACTGAAACTCAGAACAAAAGAAGAAATCAAAATCCCAGACCCTCTGAATGGAGTAATTAAATAGAGATGTTTTCTGCAGTTTGGAAAAATAGAGTGCATTTGAATGCACCTTGCAAACACTTTTAATTATAATTCTAGGTTTCAAGTGTGTTTGCCAGTTTATATTCCCCATACACTTTCCAGTCACGGGACTTGCTGTAGTGATCATTCACTGATCACATTTTGTAGCAATCTTCCTCCAAAATGGAAGAGACTTGAGGCAACTATCTTGCTGTTGAAATGAAACAATCTTTAGATAGATAGTCTTTAGGCAATCACAGTGTTGTGATGCCCTTATTGTCTGACAAGAATGGAAGAGACATATGGGTGGAAACAGACCTCCACTGCCTGGAAAATCACTATGTGAACTGCCTAGTCTTTTCACATGTGCCGTGTCACACAAGACTATTGTGGACCACAGGTATTTTAGCATCATATTTCTGAGAATGCCATCGTTTATTTTTAGATGTTTGTTGGGACTTCTTTGTAGGTGTTTGGTTAAATGACTTCCACTGTACCTTGTGCTGACTTGGGATGTTCATCTCTGTTTTGCAGGGAGGTCACATAGGACATAACTAAAATTCACGGATAACATTGTTTGCTTTACCAAATGTAGTAGGTACTCATTTATACTTTTAGATATCAGGAAGCTAAGACTGTGCCTTGGCAAAATTGGATCCCAGAGAACATATAGAATAAAATGAAGCTTTTTGTTGAAATGCAGAATTACATCTTGGGTCAGCTCTTCTCTGTCAGAATCAAATGACAGAATGCCCTCTTTCAAGACCTTAGCCATACAAATACAGACCCTCTCTACTTCTACCAGAGCTGTTTCATAGGTGTGAGTGGATGCTTGTGGATGTACAATTGTGAATTACATCCTACTTTGTTACTCTGTTTGTTTTAAGAGGTAAATCAGAGTGGTAGTTCATGAGTTCCAGACAGGCAAGGATCCTGCAGAACTAACTCTAGTGACACAGACGCTGGACTGAAAAGGTCTGCTACAAGGCCCCTGCAAGCAAGCAGGTGGCTACTAAGGGAAAACGTGTTCTGAAGCCTTTCAAAAAGGGTCGCTTGTTGTATTGCTAAGACCCTCAACAAGGAACTCTAGCTTTGCCCACACTTCGGACAAGCACGCTCTGCTTATGTCATTTTTGTTCAGACAAAAGGTTTAAGTTCAAACTGTTCACTTTTACTAGAAGTGAAAAACAAGGTTGATTTGTTTGTTTCATAACCAGCCCTGAAAAATAACTCTCACTTCTACACCTGCCATTGATTAGTTTTTGAAATTCAACCAGGAAAGATGCTATGTAAGAAGTGGACCTGAATGGTCACTTAAATGTTTATCTGTAATCGCTGTTGGGGTTAGGTGAGTGTTGTGAAAATCTCACAAGAGTTTTGCCTGAACCTCACATGCAGTCCTTTCATGAGCTGTGAGTCATAAATATTTCACATTTCTTGACAGCTCACAGTCTTTTCTTTCTGTTTCAAATGAGTACAAGTTAAAAAACTTGCCAACCAACCCCCCTTGTGCCCTTGGCAAATACTGATATAAACACGATGTAAAAGGCTACCTTGAAAATTAATATGTCAATTGGAGTACCCTGGAGTTTCTGGCCTTGCGCACAGGTAGGACAGGCTGTGTCATCTGAGAAAGAGCCCTGTGAAGGAGTGGTGACTCAGAGTTCTTTTACATCTCTACAGTACTGCATCCACTGAAGTCAGCTCATAGAGCAGGAGCAAACAGATGATAGAAAATTTTGGGTTCATCTAGTATGCAGTGGTCAATCAGGCTGGCAGAAAGTGCCAGTCTGGCATAACCTCTTTTACCATCTTGATCAGTCTTTGGTTTAAGGCATAATCTATTTTAAAAACATAGTATTCCTGTAACTTTCCTCACCAGCTCCCATTTCTGTTCAGTCCACTTACAGGGTTCAGAAAAAAGCCCAGAAATTGGCATTGTGGCCGAAGTTTGTCTGTTATAACCAGAGAGGAATGTCTTGAACTTAATATGTTTGGTTTGGGAGATCTGTTTTTGTCCGCTATAATCAATTGTCCATTATAACCATGTCCATCATAAGTGTAGTGTGCACTATATAATTTAACAGCAGTGGTTAGTACAGCAAAAGCCAACTGTTGAGGCTGGATGAGAAACCTGAGATATTTTGTTAACCAAATATGTCCTAAAATAATCTTGATTTTTGGAGAAACTATCAATCTCTGCATTCTTGGCTAAGTGCTGTTGTTAGAAATTTTAAAATGGTCTATCCATCCTTAAATGTACACTTCACCAAGAAGAGAAAAGGATTTTTTTTTTTATTCTTTCAAAATATCAGATCCTTCATGTACTAAGCAAAACTTTGGCATCCCTGAGCTTGAGGAAAAAAGATTAAAATGGGAGGGGAACAGACCCAATTATTTTCTGTGGAGGAAAGTGTAACATTTAAAAACTGGAAATATAAAAATATGTTGTATCTTAGGTAAAGGGAACAAATATATAAGGCTAAGCTTTCTCATCATAGTTAAAATAAATTGCCTGGAAATTTAAGGACTCCAGTAAGAATTCCCACGTTGTTAATTTATTAAGCCTTGTAGCATAGAGAGCAAGGAATGGAATAGGGATTAATTCACAATGCAGTATATTTTATCCTTTTAAATGCCAACGATCTTTAAAAAATGGAAATGAACTTGTCTTGAGCTAAATCTAAATGAACATGTCCTAGTTTTTTACTTCTCAAAAAAGAATCAAAATTGGTTAGAAGTAGAATTTTCTTGGGCAAAATGAGACTTTTTTTTTCTTCTGTGAAACAAAGCATTTATATTTTACATATCAACATTTCCATTCAAAGCAAAGCCAGAGAAACGGCATTGCAGACTTGCACACTGTTCATAAAATCAGCAGGTGATGCAGTCCATCTTGCAGCCAGTAATCCAATGGCTAGCGAACTCGCCCGAGAGGTGGGTGAACAAGGCTCTCCACTGCCAGTGGAGAACCCATGGTTCTACCTTCCAAGAAATATCTTGGGGGAAGAATGATTTTATTTTATGTTTTTAAATTCCCTGTTAAATTAGTCCAAATTTGCACATGGTAGAACTTTTGTTTTACTAAGGATTCTCCCACCTTATAAATACGAGCTTAAGTCATTGCATTCTTCTTGACTCTAGCCTGAGAACCTTAGTCCTTCGGAGTCCACCAACGATCCTCATTGGACTTCATGGACTTTGTGTGGCCTGGTGAGTATCATTTGGAGAGTGTCATGGGTGTGTCTCCATCTGAGGGAACAGGACTGAGATGGCGCAAAGGGAGAGGAGGAACTTGCACAAACTTAACAGCTTTCGTAACATATACAGGCATCTACATGTACCAAACAATTGTGGAACAGAAGAGTAAGCCTCAGGCACAATCCCTCCTTGGGTGGTAGCCTGTGAATTTGCCAGTGAGGAATTGTAAGATAGCTTGTAAGAGAACTCTGCTGTTCAGGGGCCATTAACCAATCCTTATGTAAACTCTTCCTGAAAACTCACTTCTGCCAGAGACGAAAAGAATAGTGTCTTCTCTGATCCTTCAGTAAGCTGCACATAAGACTTTTCAGGGTTTGGGTTTTTTTTTCTGTTTTGCTGCCTGCCCTTGTTACTGGTAAGGTGAAACGGTTTACAGGCAGTTTAGTACTGAAGACTGACTATTTTTCTTTTTTTTTTTTTAAGTCTCTACTGTGAATGGAACAAGACTCTTCTTCTTGCTGAAAAAATGCAGTTTCTTGATGAGAGGTGTTACGCAAGTTACTGTAATTACTTGGCCTAAGCACCCCAGGGAGCTCTTCTGAACCGCAGTACTGGTTTTTGTAGGCAGGATAGTCAAACTTGCTCAGCAGTGAAGATTCAGAACACTGAATTCTACCCCTATCCTGACTAAAATATGAAAAAACACTGCGGTAAGCTCCAGCCTGTCTCAGTCCATCCAGATATAAACTAACTCATCTACTGAAAGTTTATGACAAATGATACGCAGCCAGTTCCACCTTGGCCTTTAGATTTGAAGAGAAGTAAAGGCCTGTCCTTGTCCAGTGATAAATGAGATGCTTATTCCAAGATTTTACTCTGCCAGTGAATTATAGTTAGAACTGTTGGGAAAGGAAAAATTGTGGTTGGAAAAAGGAATGTATTATGTGTGAGTGACATAGTGTTTGTGCGTGTATGTGGGTGTTCTGGGCAGATCCTTAGGATGCATAAAAGAATAAGGATGAAGAATGCTTAAGTGTTGCCAAGTTGTCAAGTGTTTATCTTTTCAGATATATAGTAGTATCGACAGTCCTTCTTACTGGATGGCTCCTACAGTAAGCACAGAAAAGGAAAAAAGATGGATATAATCCTGACAGAATAACATGATTTTTCTTAGAATTAGAAAATAGTGTAAATAAACCAATTATTTATACATGTACAGAATTTCTTACTCCGTGAAAGGAGAAGTTGTTCTAGTTCATGATGTGAGAGAGAATCTTGCAATGGCAAAAATAGTGTGAGTGAAACAAGTTTTGTATTAAAACTGTAGCTGGGGTTAACCTGTTCAAGCAGATCAACTTCCTTTCTAAAGCCATCAGCAGGTTTTTAAGTGGTTGTGGCGCTTCTTTGTCAGAGTTTCAGTGCTTTGGCACCCCTGTGGTTTGTCTTCCTATCTATCTTCTGCCTTTCAGTCCTGTCACGTACAGCCACTTACAAAGTGCGTGGCAGGAGCAATCAACCTTCTTTATTGTTGACCTGACTGCTCCACAAATTCCAGGTGATCTTGTCTTTCTCCTTGTTGAGAGAGTTGATTTTGCACCTCTCAAGAGCTGCACAGCCTTCAGTCTATTCTCTACCTCTGAGGTGAAACGACTGAATTTCCCACTCCAGAATCCAAACTGTCTAAGCCCACTCGGCCTTTCTGACCTATGTGCTGACTGGATATCTTCGCAGACCTCAGAGAGTGTTTCCCCTTACCAGGCAAGGCACTTGCAATTGCAATAATTTGATTAAAACGAGAATGCCTCTATATGGTCTACCAGACAGGAATACAGTCCTAGTTCAATACTCCTTGTCACTTCACCCATACCCTCTTGAGACAGGTCTTGAGCCCTCCTAAACAATCCTCAATTTGTTAAAGAATCACTGTCCTAAATTTGGAAACTTTGCTGTGGCCAGCCTGTACATCCATACAGGCAGACTTGTGAGCATTCAAGATTGGGACACATTTTAAACTTTGTGCGACTAATATCTAGTGTATCATTTATGAAGTGAGTACCAGTGACGCCTTCTCCCCTCAGTAAGCTGGGCAGAAGTCATCACAGCTTTTGCAGGAGGTGTGTAAACACACATAGGCACAGATACCGATATGAAAGCTTGTGCTTGCTGTATTATTTCATGACACCGTACAGATGGTCTCCTAGATTACAAAGGAAATGCCTCTGGCAAGCTGTGCTCTTCACTGTGATTGATGCTATGAGGTATAAGCTTAGACTTTCTCCAAAATATCTCCTTTTCTCATCTTGGTTTTTTTTTGGTCTGCTAATAGAATGGTGTAGCGCAGAATACTTCTGAGCAATTAGGAAGTATTTGTAATCCACTTAAATAGCCACCTTTGATATTTATAATTTGTAAAGACTTCTTTAACTGTGACTTGAAAGGCACATCCTGAGATCATTAAGCATTCTACATTCAGCAATGGCTAGTGGCTTTTTCATAGTAAAAACCAATATAAAATGCTCTGCTCCTATCTTCTCCATCTCTGCATCCCACAGTATCTCCTTCCTAACCAGCAAAACATATCTTCACCCAGTTTATTCTATCTTTTCTGAAATAAATTTCAGAGAAGAGTGAAGTATCTTCCCTGAGCAAGAGATAAAAAGCTGCTTGCTTCATATTTGGGACCTGCCTTTATATGTTTCAGATTTATTTTACTTAGCATTTTCATCAGTTTCCAGAATGTCAAACATAGCATTTCTTCATAAAGGTTTTCAGTTTTGAATGGCACATTAGTCATCATCCAACTCAAAGTAATATTGAAAACCCTCATTGAAGTAGACATGAAGGGTCAAAATAATCAGAATATGTTAGTTTTGGAGTTCAGCAGTTAGTGTAAAGTTTTAGCTTTTAGACTAGAAGGAAAACCTGCATCTTTCATTTGAAGACTGAAATGAAATATACTCAAACAACAGGTTAATTTCAGATTTTTTAGGCCTTTGTGCATATCATCTGATTCCCTGAATGTCATATTAGCAGTTAATAAGTGCCAGTTGAAAGTATGAGCCTGGAATGTGGTAGCTGACAATTAATGCCCATGAGTTTCATTATGAAGATCCTGACACTTCACTAATGAAGAAAATTCCTATAAATGAAGGTCCAAGAAGTGGAAGTGGAATTTTCAAATAAATTCCTCTTTGCCTACTTCATCCCCGCTTCCACTGAACGGATTGGAGATTTTTAAGAGAGGATAAATGCAGAGGATAATTGCAAGGCAGTCCAGTTTTATAAACCCCATTTTGCACTTGTTTACTGTTATTTGAATGATGTTACAGCCATAGCATTAGTAGAACTGCAGGTCAAATCTGGAAGACAGAGTATATTATTTTTGAAATTACAGATGGCAAAATTCTTTCTCTTCAGTTAGCTGAGAAATCTAAATTCCATGCATTCTTTCCAGGTGAACTCTTCAGCTAAAAGCTTATTTGGGAATAGGAAGGGGTTTTGTTGGTATTGATCTTTTATTTCAGAGATGGTTAACAGGACTGATTTTAATATCTGATCAAAGGCCTAATTTTTATTCTGTTGAAGTTAATGGCTATGCTCATATTGATTTCTTAGAAGGTTGGATATTCTTCCAAATTAATTCTGTGCTAAAATGGGGCAATCTGTTTTTATATATGTCAAAGATTTAAGTGAAATTTATGGTCAGGCCTAGCTTGGTATATGTTGTTGAAGACCATGCAGGGCTTCAGCAATCAATGCAAAATAATAAAAAATTAAAAGAGAGAAGCATTCTGTCAATAGCACTCCTGTAACAAAGGGAATGCTTGTTTTATATTGATTAGCTCCTGTTAAATAATGCATTATGGCTTCACAACCATGTCGGTTCTTGCAGGGTTGTTTATTGCAAGCAGTGGCAGTACAGAAATGCTCTTAGTGAGCAAAGAAATCAATACTGTATCTGTAAACACACTTGCAAATGCAGTCCCATAGCTCACACTCCAATCTGCAGCTGCCCATTAAACCAAAATAGTGTGAAATAAGACTAGTTGTTACATACTGTGTTTCTCTTTCAGCACCTTTCTGGCCAACATTAAGCCACTGAGGCACTTCAGTTAGAATCCAATCCATTAGGAACTGGTTTGGTATACTTCTACTCACCCGTTGAGTATATAAGAGTACAAATCAGCCAAGCCATTTCCAACATGCCAGATTTGCATATGAGGACAGATTTTTAGCAGTTTCCATTTGTTCGGACACCAAAAAGTTCTGAGAATTATTTATTTGTAAAGCTGCCAAATAAAACTGGTTAAAATTGGGCCATTCTCAATTTAGTGTAGCAAAACTAAGCACATCTTCTCCAAGGAGTTAGCTGCACAACTCTCATTGAATTAGGGTCCTAAACCAGTGAGGTTTTTCTGCAAATCTTCACAGGAGATTCCTTAGCAAGGAAAATGCCTCCATTCTTTGAAAATGTGTTGTGGATGCCAACTGAAGAACCAGGTGAATGAAGCTAAAGGGAGAGTGGAGACCAGAGAAGTGGAGACCCATGTACTCCTGGGGCACCCGATGCTATGTCATGAATTAGTGTCATTTGGTTTCACACACCCCTGATCACACAGCAAGGAAGTGGCACACTTCCCCACTGTCCTCTGCAGTTATGCTAAGGGCAATACACCAAAAGGATTGTGTGAAGCTGAGTTTACTGTTTAGGGAGTGGTCGTTCATTTAATTACCATTCATCACAATCTGAGATCCTTTCAAGTATCACAGTCCAATCTCTCTGAGCCAAACTCCCTGAATTTAGGAGAGCTGTCGTGCTTTTTCAATGACTTTGATTACTTTTAATAGGGTATGAATGGCCCAGTGAATGATACGAAAAGACCATGATGTAGCTTTGTGCACAGTAAACTCTAGACAAAACAAGCATCATTTCAGACAATGAGAACTCACAGTTCTCCATAATATTACCAGAAATAAATTAATCTTTGTAACACTGGACACCTACAAGTGATGGTAAACAATAAATAATATAATGCTAAACATATTTGATCATTGCAGACAAGCTGCATTAGAGTGAAGTTCAGTTTATTTTTGTAGATTGATTCTGTGAAAAAGGTATCTGCACAGATTTAGGTTATGATCATTATTGTACAATAACTTCTCTGGACACAAATAGTGGGATTTATCTGAATGGATTTTAGCCACCTAAAAGGCAGGTGTCTAGTCTAGGCTGATTTCACTTATAGTTGGTGGACATACATAGTCTTCTCTGGGACACTGAGATAGCTATACAATATAGGTGGAATATATAAATCTGTGGGGGTACCTGACTTTCTTCTTTGGCTCTGTAGGGAGCCTTGGCAGCTAACCTACATCAGATGACACATTTTACAACATGAGGCTAACTAAGTGAGGGAATCATGTAATATGAAAAATAATGACCAGCAAAAGTGTGAGGAGAGCTAGAGACAGGGGATTTCAAGTTAAAAATAGATGCTATGCAATAATTAGTAACAGTTGGAGACACAAACTAGCACTGAACAGTGTTGGTTGATCTCATTATTTTTGAGGTTAACTATTAGTTTGGAGCCAAATTTCAGCTAAAGAGAGCTCTGGGTCATTTTGCATTAACTCTAATATTGCTTCAGAGGAAACTGCCTGGGTATTTAATAGAGAATGCTTCACAGAAATCTGTGGTGACTGGGAACTGGAGTCCAAACTACCGTACTGAGGACTATTATTTTTCAATACCTATATAAGGGTTTATTTGAAGTCACTGATCTTGTTTCTTAATTTCTAATGGGGTCCATATGACACACATAGAATAAATCAGGGAAGCAGGGAGCATTCTAGAGATCCGAGCTCTGTCTGAAATCTCTTTTGGACAAGGTATAAGAGGAAGATCTGGCCCTGAGCCTGGTGGAACAGTATCCGGAATAACATCTCAATGGCCCCAAGCCATGGACAGAGCAATGGAATGACATCCATCTTCTGACCACATAGACATGCTCTGTATTTTCTTCTCTCCCTTAGGAATTTTTCCAGACAAGGTCACCCTATATACAAATGGGTAACCAGCAGACCATGACTGAATGGATAGTTAGTTTTGGATCATTTGTATAGCACTTTCATAAACATATTTTTTACTTTAAGCACTTCTAAGAAGGTGTCTTTCTTTAAACCCAGTAATATACATAATTACCATGGTGCACTTTTCTGTCATGACCAGGCCTGTTCACAATCCTGAGGGAGCTTTTTTTACTCTAGTTTGGCTATTGCCATATCACACTGCAGAACATAGAGAGCCTTTGAAACATGGGTAAAATACAAAGCTGCAATGTCACTAATTTCATGAACTTAAATCACTGTTAAGAGAAACAATATCTTCCTAAGAATGGTTTCAGCTTATCTCTGGTGTGGAAAGTATGAATAATAAGTGCCAGACTTCACCCACCACTGGGTTGCACTCTATCCAGGCCATCCAAAAGGCAAACGGAGGGAATTGGGGAGACGGAAAACATCTAGCACTGAATACATATGGCCTCTGAAGTTATTTTCCCATAACTGCATACAAAGATCAATGTATACAACTTAGTTTATGCTTTCAGGGGATTCTGCAACTATTAAATGCACAAATAAAAAATGTTTTATTACATCTGTAATTATACTTCTAGATAAAACTTACTGTGAGTGATATATTTAGAAAAGTCTATCCATGTTAAGGTTTCGTATTGCTAACCTTGCCTTGGTCCTGCAACAAAAGAAGTTTCTGATAGCTCTTTACAAAGAGCTAATAGTGGGATCTCAGATAAGGGAAAAAAATAAGCTAAGTCTTTGTTTAAAGCATTCTCTAAGAGAAATGTGTATTGCAAATGTATTTCTCAACTCATGGGTGCAGAACTGGAGTGAATTATTAATCTCTGACACAGCTTTCAAATCAAAACATTTCAGCGTTCCTTACTCAGTAACATCAGTGGATCGTGTGAACCAGAATGCTATGTTACAATAACCTCATGATTTTTAGGCAGAAGGACCCTTGAATAATATTTCAGTCTCTGCTTTTCCCTGGAAACTTCCTTACTTTTAACAGCCTGCCTTTACTTGCCAACAGTGACCTAACTCCCAAATTATTTGCTACATTTGAACAGGGAACAAAATTAACTCTTAACAAAATGGGTGACTTACACCATCAGCAAAGAGTGGAACAGGGCTTGGACGTATGTGCTGACTGGTGCTCTAGGAGGGCTTACAGTCTTTGTGAAGTCCCTCCGACCAGTGAAAAAAGCAGAGTTTTGTCCAGAGTAGCTACTTTAGAGGCATATTACTGTTATTATGTTTTGTCAACTAATTGGATTCCTTTTAACATATTGCAAATATTGCCAGAACTGTACTTTGTCATTAGTTTGAAAGCATAACTTTTTAGAGTGGGAATTGGGCTGAAACATATACAGCATGAGGTAGTTCTTCCAGAAAGAAGCTTTTACATAGAGGGCACAAATTTTCAAATGTCTCTACTATATACACTTACGTAAGTGTTTGTTTTATTAGTACTAGGGAAATTTCAGGGGAAAGGAAGGAGGAGAATTTCTTGCTATAGTTTGCAGGGCACATTTCTTAGATTTGAGAACTGCTCAGACATTCAGTCAACATCATCCTCTGAAGGTGCTTAGGTTTTGGCAGGTACATTTATCCATGGAACAACACACAAAAAGAAACCCTGATGATTTGGAACGGGTCGGTGGAGGTCTGAAGGTTAACTTAAGCCAAAGATCCTGAGGGAAATTATTCTTAATGAAAACTGACACATATATGCCCCTGACAGCTTTAGAAAAAAACAAACATATATTTCATCTGAATCTCAAAAAGCTCAAATATTTAAGCTGTGCAAAAAACCCAGAACAAATTTTGCACTGAATAGCGTTAGCTGCCAAGAAAAAATTAATTCACACACTTTTTATTCCTACTGCTCTGGTACCCAGCGGAACTGTTTTATGTTTATCTGACCCCATACCGTAACTTTCTTTCAAAACCATTACTTTTAATACATTTTCATAAGGAACATTTTGGAGTGTTGCCCAGTCATTGTCTAAAATGAAGCACGAACAGAATCTTTAACACAACACGTGCATATACTATCCCCACATTGTGTATGAATGCAAGAGCAGTCATCCTTTAGAAGCAATAAAAGCTATGTCTACTACCCAATGAGCTCCAAATAGTATTTCTTGCACACTCAAATTTCCTACCAAAGTCCATGAGCTTTTTGAATGAGTAAAATAGGCACGATAAATGTAACTAACTATAGGCACGTATTTATACTAAACTATGGAATCCTCTTCTGCAGAACTGTTTACTGTAAAACAGGAACGACATGGAGTATTCCAGAAGTTATACAAAGAGGTTTTGGGTGTATGCTCCCACTGAATATGAACTGGATACTGTTCTTACAAGTTTCTTAATGAGAAACCTGTGTCTCCAATAACTAAGATGAGTCTTTATTATAATAACAGATAAACTAAGACAGGAAGGAGCTTGACAAAGGGAGAGCTAGGTGTATGTCTTTCAGTAGGTAGCTATGACAGAACTGACTCACTAATTAAAAGAGCTTGAATGCTTCAATGATGTTACAATTCAGTCCAGACCTTAAAAGATCAGATAGCCTTATGAGATGCCTATCTTATTGCTCAATGTGCCATTACAGATCTCAGACACATTAAGAAAAGCATACTGCTCGTAAAAGCCTATGGCAGCCAGGAAGCACATTTTCATAAAGAATGTGAGAACAGTTGAGTGTAATGTCTGAGAGGACTTATACTGGTTTGTACCAGCTGAGATTCTGCCTGTAATCAGCATCATGCTGGTGACTGATGACAGCATCTTAAATGGCTGGGAGCTGCACAGTGTTTGTTCATCCCAGCCTGGGTTGAAAGGGAATGCTGTTAATGTTTGCATCACAAGGATGCCCAGAGACCTATTCTAATATCAGGAGTCCATTTTGCTTCTCTCGTGGAGAGTTTATTTTCTCAGTAGACTTATCCATAGAAGAGTGTGAGAAAAGCAGAATTCTGTCTGTAATAGAATCACAATTGGAAGCTGAGAGAGTTTAAAAGCTTTCTACATCTGATTATAGACTATAAGACACTTTTCCACTAGAAGAATAAAGAATGACTGGACTTACTTATCAAGAATGAACCCTTTATTTAAAAGCATGTTTAGTTAAAACAAGATTTGGGTTGTGGAAGTAAAAAACACTGAAAGGAAGCAGGCTGGAAAACTTCAAATGTGAAATGTAAATGCAACTGAAAGGTAGAAAACAGTCTTCTCCACATCTGTAAGGACAGAAACCAGTTGGTTTAAGTGTAGCAATAAAGACTCAGGAGAAGCTTTATAACATGGAAAAAGATGGAGCCAAAAGGTATAAGAAACATATCAGTGGTGGTTTATAAATGCAAGTTATACAAGCATCTCTTAAAAATGGTTTAGGGATTCTCAGGGCAGGATGAAGGACTGCATTGCCTCCATGTTCTGTCTGATACTCTCTTTCCATGCTTTGGTGTCCTGTTGCCTGTGTTATAACAGAGGTCAGACAATATGATCATGGCTATCCTGTTATAGGTCTGTATCTGCAAGCATCCAAAGAGGTCTGCAGCTCTGCTGGGACCTGAAGACAAGTCTCCAAGTTCCAGTCCAGGATGTGACCATAGAAACTACCAACTTTTTTATACCTTTTTTGCAACTGTGACTGTCTACTTCAGAAAAAGTACTTGGCATCTTAAAATGGGACTTAAGGTAAAGTGTAGTGCTTGTATTCAGAAATATAATGGTGCATGTTGTCATTCAGCTGCTGCTTAGCTCTGAAGAAACCTCAGTTTTCTTGGCATCTTCCTTACCTTACTGCTCTCAATGTGCATGTTTTGATTTATCTTACTTTAGTGTTCTAAATGGGCAGAGTCCATTTGATACCTATGTTCAAGTGAAACTCTGAAAGTATTCCTTCCTTCCTTCCTTCCTTCCTTCCTTCCTTCCTTCCTTCCTTCCTTCCCTCATTCCTTCCTTTCCTCTTTCCTTCCTTTCCTCTTTCCTTCCTTTCCTCTTTCCTTCCTTCCTTCTTTCCTTCCTGAATCTTGGATTATTTATGATAATGAAAATAATGTACCATTATTTTTGTATTTAACACAAATTGACCAGTAAGAGTCCTGAGAATGAAATCCAGGATTACTTACCCTGTGTGGATCCTGTATTTGCAAGGCTGTGCAATCAAGTTCTCTTTCTGTTCTGAATTCCTTTCTGTATGCCAACACAAATTCAGATAGAGAAGTAGAGTTCCTCCTTTACCTGGGATGAGCATTGTAACTGCACACCTCCTTTTTTGGAGGTATCCTCTGGTCCTCTTTGGGGATTTGCATTCTTTTCCTGAAAATGGAGAAAACTGAGTATTTCACAGTAACATTGCAAAGACATTTATTGGCGCAATTCATTTTGCACACAATGGTATATTGTAGTGTAGATATAGATGTGACCTGTAGTGGATCTCTCTTATAATGATTCCAGATGGTGCAGAATAAATTTCTTAAAAACCTACTATTGCTTGGAATTTCAAACACTGAATTTCCTGTTAAAAACATCTGGAAATGTGTGTTCATGTATATATACGTAGTGTGTTTACAAAAGAAGAGATGATTGAAAGAATGTTATTTATCTAAATATGTTTGACTTCTTATTTGATCTCATCATCAAGCTCACTTTATCTTCTACATACAACTGTCAGTAATACCAGACCAATAACAATTTAGGACACTTTCATCTGTTTTGAGCATGGTGATGTTTGTGATAAGACTTACACTGTTTTCCTGATCAACAGCCTCTCCTAATAGTGTGAACATGTGCTGAACTTCCTGTGGCAATCTTCACAATTTTATCACTTGTGCAACCAATACTTATCGCTTGAATGTGGTAAGTGGGTATACAGTTCCATCTTGGCCCAAAGATCTGTTTTTCTGTATTCAGCTGTGATAGCCCTCCCCAGCAGATGGTGACAATGCTGGCAAATAATCTCCATCCTAAGAATTTTGAGGTTTGAAATACTTCATTCTAATGGTGGCTTGACACAAGCTAGAGGAATTTTTTAAAAACATTTTTTGAGGAACCATGGAGTACATGTATGACTGAGGTATTTCAGCATTCCTGCAGCCATAAAGGCTGTCTTCTTTCAAGCTGTGAAATTGGAAGATGCTGTTTGCCATTGCAATTAACTTAAAGCCTTTTAAAGTAAGTTGACTTAAAAGTATTTTTGTCTTTGACTTAGTAATATAGTCACAGAAAACAGAGCTGGAAGGTGCTCAGCCTGGCCACCCTTCTTTCTGAAGACAAGGCTGGCTGCACCTCAGGTGTTCCTGACAGATGTTTGGTAAACCAGGTTTTAATGATGTCAGTGATTGAGATCCCACAACCGTCTTAGGTGCTAATGAGGAATTTCTAATTTTAGGTATCTATCTTTATAGTTCAGACAATTACATATCAACAATTAAAAAAAGATGACTTAAAAGAAAAAGCTTTTTGAAAATGGGATAAAGACTCTTCTCTCAAAAAACGTAATTCAAATCTTGAGATGAAAAATATTACATTGGTTGTTGCCATCATTAAAACATTTTCTAAAGCAAGCAATTATTATTTTTTTTTTAGGCTTTAGATCACCCAGTTATGAGGAAACAATTCAGGTTCAAGTCGGACAATAGCTCCAAGAAAAACAAGAGGCTATTCTTAAGTGCAAGCTACACAACAGAACTTAAGTGTGCTGTGTCATATTGCTCTGAATTATTGTTCTGCTCTTGTGTCATCCCAGAGACCACAAGTTTCTTTAGCTGTGTAAATGAAACTGTCCAGCTGTTATTCATTAATACCTAGACGTTTGCATCTTCACCTCTCTGGTATTAGTGAAGAAAGTTGATTTCATTACTAAGCCTCTGATGAACATGGGAAAAGAACCGGTGCAGTTCAATAGAACTTCTAAACACATATATGTCTGTATTCATTGAATTATACTTCCCGTAAAAGACAAATCATATCTTCTCAAAGGTGAAAGAAAATGTTATTCTAATACATAGAAGAAAATTATGTTTTTCTACATTATTATAGCATGAACAACTGTGAATCATCTATACAACTTCCTGAGGTAATGTTAGAATAAATACAGATGAGAAGAGAAAGAAAAGTCTTCCGAGGAGCTGAGTAGTAGTGGGAACAGTCAATTCTAATTCTTGCTGTATATCTTCCCTGAACTTTTGTCTACCATGGTTTCTACAACAAGAATTTGGTATGTCCTACTTTTCAAGACTTCTAATCTATGATAGCAACAGGCTAGGATTTCAGGTTTTTGTTTAGCTAAGAACAAGGGTTGACCTGCCCTTAAGTTTTTATTTTAGCTTTCCAGGTGGAATATCAAGCTGTTGTAGCAAAGCTGAATTTTCCCCTGTCTTCCAGTTGCATTTTTTTCTTGAAAGACAAAAGACCCAAATTTTCCAGCCAATTCCACTGAAAATTTTCTGTATAAATAAATCTGAAAAATATTTTTTAGAGCTGTGTGCAACCAGGCATATAACCTATGCTCCACTGAATCTGTAATCACCTATCAAAAAAAATACAAACACCGAACAAATTCTTTTGGTTCTTTTCCATTCTCTGGTTATGTCTTTTTCCTGCATTTGCTGTTTAAATTACACGTCTAATTTTAAAGCCTAACAGCATATGAAAAGCAGAGAAAGTCAGTGGTGGTGATTGCAGTACATTCTGGACTTATATAAGAGAGAAAAACACTGAATAATTTAGTAAGAGATAGCTGTAGTGGAGAGGTGTGAGAGAGGTGTACACGGTATCTATCATTAACCCTTCTACTATTATCTTCTGTTCAGGTAAGTGGGGATTGAAGTTATACTCCATCACCAGTTTTGATATGTTATTTCTTTTTTCATAAAGGACCTATCTCTATAAAAAGGGCAGATATAATTATGAGAGAGCGTGGTATGAGGGTTGTACTTCTTGAAGCCTGGACAGGGACAGAAGATATGACACTTCGTGAATTCTCTTTTTGTATCTGTTGTCAGCTTTCTCTTTCATGCTAGATGATGAGCTATGGGTATGATCCACGGAGAACAAAGTTGGAGAAACTGTAACTAGCAGCCAAGTCAGCTGCTAACTCCAGTGAAAATGCTGAACAACTTCTTGAGGATACCAATGAGAAACATTTGTTCTTGATTACTAGGCAGATGTTAAGGGACTAATATGAAAGGGATGATTTAATTAGGAACAATGCTTTCAGAACAAGTTAGGCCATATGAATGGATGGAGGAGGAGAAAGCAATTCATTTTTAAGGTGTCAGTTTTATGTGTTTTTGAAGAACCGTACTATATGTCTACGATGTTTTAAGTGCAGGACTGTGTAAGAGAACCAGAGAAATTAAAAATCAAGTTAAGAGAACAAATGCCACTTGAACAATTTCAGGGACATCATCACCAAGGTAAAATAAGGTCTAACCTGAGAAATTCCTTATGTAGTTTCTTTGGCATTGCAAAAAATATGAGAAAGAAATAATGGAACTTACACACGTATTGTAGACAGTAAGATGAGTCTTGTTTAAAAACACCTGTCTTGAAGAAACTATAAATGCCTAGTCTAGATCATTAGCACATATCCACAAAAATCGGCTTTGTTTCCTGTGTTCTTTTAAAGTGATAACTCTTAGAGACACTAGCGCTAGCCACTCCACAATGAACAGGCAATGTCAGTTGTTTCGTTCACAGTAGGCACCACGTACTTGGATTTTGTCACCTGGGCAACAGTGCACATATTTCTGTTTCCAAGGGCACTTCAGAAAGCAGTCTCTGCTGCTGTTACAAAGGACTTCCTACCAGACTTTCCCCTGCTTCTGTGTTCCACCAACTCATGCTGGTCCCAGTAATTCATATTCTTGTATTTTCAGCATTATTTCACTCAAGTTGAAACCTTTTTTAGGAGGTGTAAATCAGTGAATTCTGTGCTACCCCACTTCAAAGCTGGAACAAGGAACTACAGAGCTAGGTCTGCTGTCTTTTGAAAATTTTGGTAAGAAGTTCATGCTGGGGTATTGTCTGTTATGAAAAGTCCTAGAGAAGCTGTCAGAAATGAAAACAATATGCTCCGGTGGAAAGAAGCTTCTATAAAAAATGCTGTACAGTTAAAACTGGCCAGTTCCAATAACAGTTTCTGATGGTGCTTCTTAACTATCTCAAAGCAGGTATTTTGAATACAGAGGACCATTGTAGCTCTTGTTATTTATCATTTATGTTCTGATAACACCATAAAGCCATGCTGAAGTTGTTTTAGGAGCTAGTTAAACAAACACTCTGAATATATAGACTCATACAGAAAACTGCAGAAAGATTCTCATTCTCTATTACATTTAAGACAATGTTTCTGTAAGTGTTTATTATCCAGATGATACTTACAGAGTTAGAGGGTCAACTTTTCATCTCACCATAAATTTGCACCCTAGTGCAAGGTACATTCCGTGACTCCTTACCAGACACTGAATTAAGGCTTGCAGAATTTGTCAGCTTATGGCTCTCTGCCCTCTTTGTGGCTGCTGCACGCAGCTAATTCCTCCTGGGAAAAGAAGGCGGCCATCAGTTTGTTTACCATCCAGTAAAGATACCTGGCAGTTTCCTTGCACAAAATGAGCTGCTCTCTTGTCAGGAAGATGTTTGATCCTCTCACAGACTCTGCCATCTGTTGAATAAATATAGGCATGTGAAAGTTCAAAGTGTTACTGTGTGTAATAACAGGCAGTGGAACAGTGCACAGTATCGACTGGTGGAATTAAGACACATACAGTCCCCAATTATGCCAGAGTTACAATGCTGTTAGGAACAAGACAAACTCTTTAAAAAAAAAGTCACCCCCTCAAATTTCTTTAAAGAAAAAAAAAATAGATCAATATTTGCTATTGGCTATCACATGGAATTTACACTTAACTGCCAATTTAACTCTGTCCACACAAAATTCATTCACAGTCTGTTTAATTTACTTCAGCACCCTGGATTGACCTAAAAAAAAATTCCTTAAAAATGCAAAGTTGAAGAGACACTGAATTACAATGAATAAAGTGCCAATTTTCAGTTTGTTTCTTAGTCCCAGACTGTGAAATCTCTTGTGCAAACTGTTGAGTACTGATTAATGGGTTAGGTTTTGTTTCCATTTCACTGTTCAGAGAAAAAAAACACCTATTATTCTGCTCATAAGCAGAATTTTCTCTAGCCTTTCTTGTAAGTGTTTGCAAATATTCAAGTAGGATTTTTTATTTTTTATATGAACTTATTCATTATTCTTTCCAGTACTAAGCGGAACAATTTTGAGCATAAATGTTGCATAGACATATCAGTGTTTAATACAGCTTATGAAGGCATTTTCAAAATACTCCTGTGAGATCATTATATTATCAGCCTTTACTGGGCTAGGAAATGCCCATAACTCTGAAGCACTGATTCAGCAAGACATTTAAACACTTGCTTTCGATACTTTGAACTGAGAATACGTGTAAGAGATTTGTCATACTGGCTCAGAATCTGTCACCATTAAGCCATTATAAAATGTTTTGTTATTGTAGTACAAGTAGTAATATAATAAGGCAAAATAACATTAAAATGAACATTTATTATACCTCTTGTAATTAATAACATGCTATGCTAATGTGACATTCATTACCTTTGTGTTTTGTGGTTTTGCGGTTTTGCGGAAATACTCATAGTTTCAGGACAGGGTTCTTGAAGAGATGTGATGGCAGTATGGTCCCAGCCCTGGAAAAGATTAGTCTCATTATTAGTCAAGAGGCAGCAGACAGTAGGGGGAAGCTTGTAACAAACAAGGTGGAAAAGTAAAATAGGAGACAATTATTAATTTAAGGTGAGGTCACAGACTAGTACAAGTGGGATTTATGTGACAGCGTAGAAATCTATATGAGTGACACCTAAACAGTTCAGCTGATGGAATATTTTAACTAGTGCAGGACTTCCCTCACAAATTGTAGCCATGCGTATTTACGTATCTTCTAAATTAGCGGCCTGTATGTCCTCTATTGTCAAGAGAGAGAGGTATCTCTAGAGGATGTTTATTTCCACATTAAAAAAGGTGTGTAAGATGGGAGAAATGGATTGTTCTCAGCAGCTGCCTATCTCTTTCCAGTGACCTAAGAAGATCACAAAGGACTAATTAAGTTAAGTTGTAGACAGCTTGGGTTGCCTCAGCAGAACACAATCCTTAACTTGCAGCTAATTTTAATGACTCGATGACTGAAATATCAGTGACTATGCTGTTCTCTGATTATTTAATTGTCAGACCTGATTCTTTCCCCCAGAGGTGTGCATTAAGGAATAACTGTGCCGTAGCTCACATATATGCGCTCATGATAAACAGATATGAGTTGTGATCTGTGGAGCTTTATCAGTTACATGCTAATGGATGAGGATTAGCAGACAATAAGGAGAACTACTGATACATTCTAGCAAGAAGAAAGACTTTACTACAGTAAAAATTCAGAACAAGTATTTTCTTTAGCTCAATACAAATGTATAAATTATATCCTGCAAGCTATTCAACCAAATATATATCTGCAGGCACCCGAAATCCTTGTAGTCATCTGAGTTTTGTCAACGTTCAAAGTGCCACTCAGGAGGAGTTTGTGATCCCAATTTCAACATTAGTTTGCTAAATGACTTTGGCCAGTCACTCCCCACTGCACATTCCTTATTTTCCCACCTGTATGGAGGAACTAGGAGTCATTATTTCTGTAACGTGCCTTAAGATCTTGAGCTAAAAAGCACTTTTTAAAAGATGAGTAATTACGATCTTACTGACTCAAAATACTAACCTGCTCATCAACACAGGCAACATGTTCTCAAACTTCAGAGCTAAACAATTTAGCTCATGCACCACTAATGTAAGA